>JAWLRI010000332.1:9291606-9480500 GCA_034781795.1 Crypturellus tataupa | reverse complement strand
CGTGCTCTGGGTGTCCCTGCTGGAGCAGGGGGTTGGACTGGATGATCTCTAGAGGTGCCTTCCAACCTCAACCATTCGGTGATTCTGTGATATACATAGGTCATAGTAAAGAAATGCAATCATTCAGCATGATATTCAGGCTTGCTCATTGACTTGACTTTGTGAATGGGAGTCACTAGCAGGTACCTGACATACAGTGTGTGGCACAGGTTAAGGTAGTGACTAACAGCAATATGCAGCACATGCTCTGCTACAAGCTTCAAAAAACTGATTGTTATTGAACTAGTGATACATTCCCAATCTGCCTTATGAGTAGTTGGTCCTTTTGCTGTGTGCAGTATGTAAGGCATGCCATATACTTATATGCCGTTTGAAAACAAAGTTATTTTCATTCCGTTCACAACCTTTTCTTTATCTCCACATTCTGTAGGTAAAAACTATCAATTGTATTAAATGCTTTTATTCCTTTGTTCTGACAGGTTGTCACCTTAAAATTATTTAAATTCTACAATTCCTTGATTATTTGCTAGGAAAACATGGAAAGATGATATTTTGGATTAGAAATCCCAACTGAAATATCACCATTTCATTGTTTACTTAAATTAAGCTAAAAACATTTGTCATTAGGAAAGCAAGAGGTAATTTCCTGCCAGAACACCCAAACCTTTGACATTTTTCCTTCAAAAATCCTTAAATGTGTGGTAGAGTATCAAAGCCTTTTCCTTACCATCATTGACAAAGGTCAATGGTTTCTGACAGATGCATATTATAACCCTGACTTAATTATGACTGAGTGCCACAATGTTTTATAACATCTGTTATGCAGTTACTAAAAAGTGTCTATAATTTTATTTTTTTTAAGGACTTGCAGATGAAAATGACAATTTCAGTTGGGAAATCTGAACTGGCAGAAGAAAAAAAAAAGTTCTTTTTTCCTGAAATATTTCTTGTAATTGCTATAATTTTGAAGCAACTCAAACTTTAAAAATTCCCACACGTGGCCTTGACAAGGTCAGCAAGGCCTCAGTAACTTTTATGTTTCCTGCATGATCCCTTCAGGTTAAAGAGAGGGCCTCACTGAAAGGAGGCCAGCCTAGAAAATAAAAGCTTTCCTATTGCTCTGAGGAGCAGCTGTTCTTGGGCTGCCATAACCACTCTTCAGAAAGCCCATTTTCACAGCTCAAGCAAAAGTCTACCTGCTAGATCATTAAAATGTCAGATCGCACAGGTCACGTAAACCATTTCACAAGTAAAGGTCCCTGCCTGGGCTCCAGCATTCAAGCACCATGGCTCATTCCAACTACCCTGATGGCCAGGTAGGAAGCCTGTGTCAATTTTAGGCTGCTATATGTCATAGCAGGACTTGAGCCTTTCCATTTAAAATCAGCTGCAGTCATTAAGCCACTGCTGACCTTCACGGAGGAAGCTTTTTCTCTTCTTTTTTCCTGAGAAAAAGCCCTGCCTGTATTAAAGTTATGATTTTGTTGTTGTTGTTCTTGCTGGTTGTATTCATTATTCCTGTAGGAGAACAGTAGTTTCAAGAAGACACTGGTGCCCATGGTTTGTAGTAGGAGAGCATTCGAATCAAAGGTCAGTGCTTTGAGCTGTTCAGCAGTTTATTCATGGTCTGCACCAATATACTCCTTGGTCTGCAACCAAGGAGTATATGTCAAACATAAGTGTTACTCAAAGCAGTTTCAAACTTTTAGCCTGTGAGCTTCTGCTTCAATTCGGCAGTGGGGCCTCAGGCTACCTCCATAATAGAAAACTTGGTATTTTTCTTAAAGTATAGAATCAGGCTGATATTCTGACTCTGAATCATTGGTTCCAAGATAGCCAAGACCTACTGCTCATTTGCATTTCTGTTCTTGTCAGGACTTCATGGAAGACCTTGAGAAACTCCTTTAACCTTTAAGGCATCCGTCCAGCTAACTCTCTACCCTTGTTTAAGGCGTCTACATTAGGAGCCAAGATTTTTTCAGTTCTCAGAGAAAAGCACCTTCACAGGCTGATCGAGATCGAGGCTGTGCTCCAAATTGTTTGTCTCTCTAATGAATAGAGAGATGACCCAGGGCAGCTAATCTTCTATCTGGAGTCAGTGAAATACTCATTGCATTCCCTTTTCTGCCTTGTGAATCAGATAGGGGGTCTAATTACCAAGAAAGGAGACTTTCTGAAAAGCACAGGCCTCCTCAAACACTTATATTTGATCTTTTGGAGTTAGAAATATATAAATCTCAAAATGCCAGAGGTTTGTTTGGGCTGGAGCTGAATGAAATATTGGAAAACTTTAATCCTAGTGCAGAGGCCTATATTTGTATTTCTCTGAACTTAAATGTAGGATTTCTTCTGAGGTCAAATTTTATTTCACTGGTTTTCCTGGGAAATTTGTCTGAACATTCTCTCTGCATTTCTGAATTACTGCTAAATTTGTGATTGTTAAGTTATATATAAAAATTCTAATCTAAATAGGATCTGAGGCATTGCACATGTCTCAAGATTTGAAAGATGGAAACTTTTTGTTGAATATAAATGTATATTTATTACTCAGCAAATCACAAGTAATTTTTCTATGCGGCAAGTCCAGGAGCTAACAACTAATGGAGTGACATGTGAGGGAAATTACAGACTATTTTAGTACTGCTGGACAATTCATCAGATCTTGCTTCATTTGTCATTTATATACAAAAGCTGCTATACATTAGTATGCCTGTGCTGTGCTGCACTATAATGCTTTAGGTTGGAGTGGCTTTGATTATTTCCTTTTCCTGATGGGTAAATATTGAGCTGCTGCTTAGTTTGAACAGTTTTCTTATTCATACAGATCTCAGTGACTTTAGCTAGTAGATGACTGAAATAAATATTAGATGATTTAATGTAAAGTAAAAGGGAATGGGCTTTAGTCAAACAGCTGAAGTAGATCAAGAGGTTAAGATTATGTGTTCATTAGGGAGTTTCCAGATGTTTTTAAAGCCCACCCCCCCCATTCATTTATTAACCCAATATGCAGTTATTGCTAGTTCATTATCATTATTTAATTCTAATTGTTACTTACAACAATGGAAACTAGTATTTCTTTACTGAAACTTCGATCAATCTGACTGGGTAGTTTACCATTTACAAAGAGTAACCAGTACCCTAGGTCCCATGAAAAAGAAGCAATCAAAGGGGAGCAGACCGAAGGCACTGTTTAGGGCAGGTAATGTTAGTATCATCCCTTCTTGTAACAATAACAACTGGGACTGCTTCTCTACTCCTGGATGGGGCAGATCGGAGTATTAATCTCTAACCTTTAAAGCAGGAAATGCTACTTGGGGAAAAAAATAAAAGTGAAAGCATTACAGATGGTGACAGGAAATCAGGAAAAAAATACAAGTGAAAAAATTCATTAAGCTGTATTTTAATTCATTATGCAAGCACTTCTATAATTCCTTACTTCACTTTTTTGCATTTATACATTGTCTATATTGAAATATGGAGGTGCAACATTGATGAGAGAATGGACTGGCTTTTTTTGTTGTTGTTTGTTTATTTTTCCATTGTTCCAGACAAGGAAAGGACTGAAGGTCGTGGAAGTGGCAGGAATCCATAACCCTGGACTGCAGGAGCTGCAGGTGAAATTATGTAGGTAGAGTCAGACCCCAAGCTGTCACTGGATGTTGATGAATTCTGGCTCATTTGAAACCTATGACAAAAATTCTCCTGCACTTAAATGGAGTCAGGGAATTCAGATGTGATTTTTTTAATGATTTCTTTCATTCATTCTTTTGTTTACGCTTTTGAGCATTTTTGTTTCTACTGGCAGTGTTGAATTGCTGATTTTCAATCTGACTATTTTTTTTCAGGAACCTGTTATCTCTGAGTGGGATATGAGTGAAAGAACACATTATGTTACAGGTGGTATGGGCTATGTATGTCAGGCTTCTATTCTTAGGACCAGGGTCATAGCTAAGGTTGTAGATTAATTGTGTAACAAGGTGTCAGAAAATATTCCACAAATAAACAGAACATGGCTAACTCAACACTTTGAATTTATAGAAAGTCTAAATTAGATCCTTAAAATAACATGATTATTGCTAAGTTCTAGCCTGAAGCTAAACTGGGGTTCTACTTAGAATGATGGAGCCGCAAACTGGCAGGAACTTAAAGGGTAATTTAATATGCTGCACTACCAGAAATATAACAGACTGCTTATTGGTATATGAAAAAAGAGAATGTATAATAGTTTTCTGATCGCACTGATACGTATCCTACAAATAACACCAGAGACAAGTGAAATCTGTTTTATGGTTCATAAGAAATCAACTGGATGAAATCTGAGTTTCAATTTGAGCAGCTCTACATATACAGAGGGCTCCCAGCAGAATCTTTAAAAATAAGCATATGTTTCCCCAATGACATCATATTCTTGTTATCTGCATTGTACCATGATCATTTTTTAAAGGCAGAGACAAAAAGAGCTACAGAAAAGTTAGACACTATGTTGTTTCAGTTTAGTTATGTTTATTCCTACTGCTAGATTTAAAATATTTTGATTAAATAATGATGTAGTCAAAATCAAGGATGGTGAGTACTTCCAGGGCTGAAAAGCGGGAAAAATAGTGCAGAAATTTGACTTCCTACTTTATTTTCCAAACAGATTATAAAGAAGCGATCCATATACTTGCTTGCTAGGGGATTTAATGGGAGTCATTAAATTTTGGTCATCAGCTAAATCTTTGATTTTATTTTCAATTCTGTGGTTGGAATATCAGGTTAATTCCAGTCCGGTATCTGGGATGAGAAAAATGCTTCAGAAATGTCTCCAGTTTATTAGATATATCTATGTTAAGCATTTGGGAGTTTATAGATTCCTTCAGTAATAAAGAGTTACAACTAATTGCTCTCTCTCTGATAGGCAGGAGCAACGTGAGAAGTATGGTTTTGTAGAAATCTGTGTGAAAATCTGTGAATGAAATTTGGTTTTAATGTCTAAACCACAGATGCTCATCTGGTTTAGCTTTTCCTTGTCAATTGCCAACAGAAATTGAGTGTTATGATTTATTCAATTGCCAAATTTAATTAAAAAACACAAAAATTTCCCCGTGAGACATGTTAGCACAAAATTGTCTGTACCTATATCTTCTGGTTTGGAGCACTGAGTGCCTTATTCTTTTCAAATAAGGGCACAAGATGGACAAAATCAGACCAAGTATTTTCAAAATGAGATACACCTGTGATCAGGTGTAGGATTCCCCACACCTGTGCAACACGTTGAAACCTTGTTTTGATGTTATATGAGAGGATGCTGATATAGTAAGCTACATACATAGAAGTTCTGCTGAGAGCCCTGCAACTTCATATGGGCAATGGCACGTGTTCACAATGGCAAATTCAGCAGCTGACGTAAAGGTACTGAGTAAAACAGTTGTGTCTAGCTGTATATCAGTCCTGGGCTCTGGCTTTTGTTTGCAAGACTATCATTTTGGCTGCTTCAGCTCAGATGACACCAACTCATGTCACTCATCTCGTTGTTCTGGTTTTCAGTGCAGTTTTACGGGCTTGTGCCACCTAAGACCCAGGACCGTGAATTGCATGTGACTGTGGTAATTTTATCCTGTGTGTTAACTATTATTACCACATTCTCTTATGGATCAGATTAATTTAAATAGAGTTTTTATTCTTTAGAACCTAAATTATAATTTTCTGCCTTATACTGGGCAGAATTTATCCAAGTTTCAATACACTTTCTTAGCAAAATATATTAAACAGAGTATTTAGGAGATGTGAACCATCCAGAATATTTTCCTATGAACTTGCATGCAAGGAAAACCCCATTAAGTTCAGTAGGAAGTGCATTTCATGCCATAATTATCCTGGTATGAGCTCAGCCCATAGTGCAGTAGAACTTACAGGGAAAAACAGGGAGAAAGAGTGAACCTTAAACCAGTGATTGCTGCTGTCTTCATGATTCAGTCCAGACCATTCACCAGCATAACACTATATTTCCATCCTCTGCTTTCACTGGAAGTTGTGCTTGGCATGACTGCACTCTTAAGAGCATTTGGACAAATAAATAATATCCCTCTCCGTTATTTATTTGCCTTCAAATTTTAATCAGTATTTGTGTAATCAGTAGTAATTTACTGTGTTCTTATTCAAAGAAATTGGCACAGTGTTTATATATAATCACCCAATGTAGCTGTTTTATTTAAGTACTGGGTTCTAAATACACATAAATTCAGCAATTATCACTGGAACAAATTTTAGACTTTGAAGTGAATTATACCAGGAGGAGTTTTCTGTAGTTGAAATTGGAAAAGCAAACAAAAAAAGGCTTCACTTGCCCAGCTAAGTCTGACTGTGACTTTTATGCACATGTACTTGGTATTTTACTTTTTGGGTGCAAAACATATACAATTTTAGGAAAGCCTTCAAGTAACAAAATGCAGGTTTCCCTCAGCCCCTCATAAACGTCCTGTTTGGGTATTGAGGTTACAAAACTACCTTTTCTCTTTGAGTAATTTTGATTCCACATAAAACAGGTAAACCGATTTCTAAATGAAATACTGATAGTATTTTAACCCTGAACTTAGCAGGTTTGGGCATCTGTGTCCATGGGATCTGAGCCCTGTTTGTTAATGCTTTCTAGCTCAGTTTACAAAGACAGGACTATTCACCTGAGCTGGAACTCATGTGAACGACTTCCCTGCCGCTCTGCACCTAAGCGCTTCAGGCATGTGTCTTTATGCTGTGGTTGGTTAGAACTGGGAATAAAGTGCCAAAGTCAGCAGCTGAAATACGTAGAGTAAATCAAGTTAAGAGGAAGCAGGACAACATTTTGGAAAAGGAGGGCATATGGGGTAAAAGCATTACCTAGAAGTTCAAGGTTAAGATGATGAGATATAAATTGATTGGTATTTCCTGGGTTTATAAGGGCAGGTTTTGGTGGATGACCTCATCATCTGCTGCCTTTTCATGTTACCGTGGTTCCTGTTACCTATGTGAGCTGCCAGGATGCAGGAGATCCTGCTCTCCATGCCTGGATGATGCTCCTTTTGAAATTCACAGGAATTTTATGTGAATAATCTGTGCAGGGTCAGACCTATTACAGTATTTCTTTAAAATCATGTGAGTGCTGATGAAGCTGGTGATCATAATTTACATTTGTGTAGACATCTACTATATCAGTGTGCTTCCTCAGGCTCAAGCTTGCAATACTTGATTTTGGTTTAATGAAAATTTCCAGATGGGCTTATGTCTTTCTAGTTGAAAGTGACTTATTACTAGCCAGTTCAACTCTGTTCCTAGCTGATGCAAAGTAGCCTAGTAAGCCAGATTTTAATCAAAACAAGCCTTTTATTCTAATTAAATTACCCTAATTAACATCCCCTTGAGTTAAATTGACATAGACTTTAAAACATTTGAGTGATGAATATTTAAGTATTAAAAAAAAAAAAAAAAAATTATTCCTTACAGAGAGAATTTGTAAACTCACACAATATAAAGGTGGGATGGCACATGAAGTCCTAGCACAAAAGCTAAGCTGTAAATATGCATCACTGCAGCCAAAGCACATGATACAAGATCATAAAGCCTAAATATGAAGATAATTCCCTCTTTCACTGCACCGGTCTTATTCATGAGGTGTCTCTTCCTCAGTGTTTTTTTCAGCAGCTGTTTGGTTTCAGAAGTTTTCTCTGTCCCTCTTTTCTAGGTTGTTAGAGGCAGAGTCCCTGGAAATATGCTTCTTTCTTGGCCCTCAGGGAAGGAAGAGCTGAAAGGTTGGCTAATTAATCAAAGGTCTAGATGTGGTCCTGCCCCAAATTCAATGGGAATGTGTGGGAGGCTATGAGTACTAAGTGTCTCACAGCTTTCCAGAGTGAGCAAGTCGGGTGGATTAAAGATTTGAGATGAAAAGACAAGTGTTAGGTGGAGTGAAACATCTTTTTGCTCTCTCCTCCTTAGGTTCTTCGAGAATGCTGAAAACTGAGGCCTGGAATGAATTAGTAAAGGAACAGAATGATTCAATGCTTTACAGGGAACTGCTGTGAAGCTGTTTTTTTCTTAGGGGACCTCCAAACTTGTACCATTTTTGCTTCATTTTCTTTAAGAAAAGTTGTTTTTAGTTAGAGGAGCTATATTCAGCTATGGAGTAATTTTTTTTTCCTGGGTACTATTACAGATAATAACGGTAAAATTCCAAGTCTGGGTTTCACTGGCTATGAGGAAATGAGCACTTGTATCTCATCAGCTGTTACATTTGACATATACAAGCAAGAGGTTAGAAGTCTAAATAGGCATCTGAAATGCTGCAAAATCAATAGTACATATTGAGGTTATCAAAGCCTCTTCATACGATGTGTTTCATGCCTTCTGTCACTAACATTATGATAATGGGTCCTAAGTGCTGCAATAGGATTTACAATATGGCATATGATTAAAATAGTGTATTCTGCTAAGAAATTATTAGGCATAGTTGGAAACAGAGCTGAAAGCAAGACTGCCTTCATATAACATTTTGCCAGAACTAACTGCTTTGATTTCTGAAGACTAGATGATGATTGTTTGATCATTTTATTAAAAAAGAAAAAAAAAAGAGGAAAGAAAAAAAAAAGTCTAGGTGTCAAAGAGTTTCCTTATGTCCAAACAAGTGTTATTAACTTCAATTAGGGCTGCCAGGTGGAGAACTGTGCAGTTCTTTTACCGTGATTCAAAATATTTCATTTAGACATTTTGGAAAAACATACATCCCTATTCATAACCCCTGTTACTGTTCTGATTTATAAGTTCTGCTCCACTGTAAATCATTCAAAATGAAAAAATTAAATTTTATGGCATCAAACTTATGTGGCATCGTGCCTGAGCAAGGGAAGAAGGAATGCAATTCTTACACTGCCAATTACTATTGAACTTGACTTTTTTTTTTTAACAGATGGCTGAGATACATATGTAGAGAAAGGTAAAGTATACTTATTCATTATTTGGACTTTGAATTAAAAATAAAAGACCCTCTTCAATCATTTTTCCAAGTTGTTTATAAAACTTTGGCTCCTAAGTAATTTTTTAAATTATACAAATATTTGCATCTAAAAGGGAAAAAATTGATTTCAGGCCATGCGCTTTAATTGGTGTGGATGGTTAAATGTATCATTGCTTTAGTCTGACAGGCTCTTGGGGAAAAATGAAGGGTCGCTGTGTGCGAAATGGCATAGTGTAAAGTGTGAAGTCTTATTGGTTTTAAATGAAGAGAATTTTCAGATCTGTTTAAAAAAACAAAAATGTCATGTGCTCTATAGTGAGGAAGAGCTTTTGAATGAGAGATGACATAGCTATTACTATTTTTTAAACTCTTAGTTGTTTTATTTATTCTGTAGTACACTTTATCAGCACCAGTGAACATCTGTAACAGGGCACCATTCCTGATTATGAAATTTTTTGGCAGAAGGCGCTTCTACTCCAATTTCTATGGGTCTCTTGGAAAGCATGGTGACATTAGAGTCTTAGATATGACTTTAGAGCAAGAAACTACTTTAAACTAACTAGTTGAGGTAACACTAGTAAAATTTTAGGAGCATACAGCTAGTGTACAAGTCAAAACTATAGTTTTCAGGTGTTCACAGATTTTAAATTAGTGAATACATAATTTAAAAGTTTCAGGTGATGGGTGGTATCCTAGGAAATGTGGAAATGGGCCATATCCCAGATCTCTTTTCTGCCACCAACTCCTTTGTTTTATGTTCCCCTTGCTTTTAGCTAGGATATTCCTGCATTGCCTCATTCTGCTCTACTTTGCAGCTCTGCTAGCTCCCCTAAATGTACGGACACGTCTGTGGTAGCTCCTCAGGGCATTACAGACAAATGAGAATATGCCAAGCCCCATGAGAGGGGATTTCTGCGTTCTCATCAACTAATGGGCACAGTCCCAGTCATCTAAGCGAGCAGGGACAAGGGCTCTTCCAAGCTTCCTTCCTGTCCAAAATGGTTAAGAATTATCGTTTTAAGGAAGTTTTGAGACATACCCACTATCAAAAGTTCTTCTTGGCTAGAAAAAGGTGTGAAAGGCAGTCAGTGGTGACAGCAATGATCTTACAGTCATCAAACTCTACCCTATCCATCTGTATTATGGGCACTCCCCTCTGGTTAATATTTTGTTTTATTGCAAATCTAGACGGAATGTACTAAAAATGTACTAAAATGCATTGACAGAAAGGAAGAATGGCTGGAACTAGAAGTCCTGCATTTATTTGCTTCTATTAAATGAATACTATCGATTAAATTGCATTTCATTTTTTAAAAATATATTCAGATTTTAACACTATGATTTTCTGGTTTTATGTAAATCCATATACAGCTTATGTCACAAAGTGTTGATAGAGAAATTTGGAGGCTTTCCTATTCTAGCAAATATGATTTTATCTAAGTTTGATTCCTTGAAGAGTTCTTTATATATTTGTTAAAACTTTATCTATAAAATGAAATGAATATTGAATATCTGATCTCCCTGTTATAGGTAACAAAAACAATATAAATGCTAACAACATTCCCTTTAAAGACAGAATCAAACACGTTAAGTACCTTGGGGTTAAGATTTTAACTTCCTTAGATTTATTATGTGAATTAAAATATCCTCTCTTGTTGCACTTATAAACATAGAGCTTGTTAGATGAAGGAAATTTCCTTTATCATTTATAGGTCACCTTTATGTGATAAAAATGTCTATATGCTCCATAACTTTTATTCTTATTTTAAGCAGTTCCCACATTTACTATTTATCCTTCATTTTTTTCTAAACTCTCAAAAGCACTTTTTCATTTGAAATAATGAAGAGAATATAAAGCAGTGTATTAATCCTCCCCTGGGAAATGCAAAAAATCGGCCTTGCCAGATTTTAATTTGTAGCATTGATTTGCTAAGCTCAAACATTTCTTCTCTCTTCCCAAGGTTTAGATGGGGAAATGAATGTCTGTGCTGAAGAAGCTTGAAATTAAATGCAAAATCTGTCTTCTAGAAAACAGGTAACCCATAGGCCTTCTTTTTCTAGGAAACAGGTAGCGAATAATTTCTGTAAATCTGCTTAGCTCTGAAAGCCAGAATGAGTTGTGCTGAAGGTTGAAAGAACTGAAAGTTTACTTTAATTTCGTAGATATGGATTATTGTAACAAAATCATAATGGAGGAAAGAGAATACTGGTTGTGAATCAGGATACCTGGAGGATACCTGGAGTTCTGTTTCTGGTAGTGGTCACTCGCAAACAGTTCTTCAAAAGCTCTGTTTTCTTGAAAACTGGGCCACAGTATGTTGTTTTTATTGATTCCAGGCCCAGTTTTCTTTGGATTGAATGCCAGACTTCCTCCTGAACATTGATAGAAGTAGAGTCAAACCCCATGTTGTCTAGGCAGCAATTTGCAGTGTCTAAATCCAGAACATTTACAAATTCAGAGAGCGTTTGTTGGTGGTCTGCAGAAATCAAACTGGTCAATCTGCGTGGGTTTTATTTCTTCTATCTGCCCTTTTCCGTTGTTGTGAAATAAAAATGTTCAGCAGAGCTCTAAAGCTATCTGGAAACAAGAGACCAGTGGTATGTAAGATAAGGAATAAGAAGATAGAAACCAGAGTTATGGTAAGAACTAAATCTGCTATGGAAAACAATATGTTTTAGAGAAGTAGTGGTTGAAGCAAAAATATAAAATTGTTGAAGAAGGCTCACATAGAACTGCATGGAGGCAGAATAAGTGAGGAAAAGAGGTGATAATGTGTGTGCATATGTGCCTGCTTAGATACCTAATTACATTTATCAAGTCAATTGCTGACACTGTAAACAATATAATTCCCATTAACTTTTGTCAAACAACTCTTGTGATGTTGACTACACTTAGGTTTGGTTTTGGTCATGTACATGTGTGGTGGTTATGGCTCTCCTAGTGATGGGAAAGCCTCCAGACAGCCTGTTTCAGGCAAATCAAGTCTTGTTTGCGTGCCACCCGGAGTCAGCTGGTGGGGCTGCTGCTGTGGGCTGAGGGTTCACGTGGGGCATCAACGCCGTGCGAGAGCCTGACAGAGAGAGTCAAGTTATTGCTCAGTGAACTAATATAGAGCAGCACCCTGGTGATTAGGCTCTCTTTCAGCAGGATCACAAGCCCCAGAGGAGCATGATGGTGGTTCTACCTTTAGTGCTCAGGCTACATTGAGAGCTAGATCATTTTCTTCATCACGGAGCTTTGTATGTTAAGTTACAGCAAGCCTCTTGAACCAAAATCAAGTCATGCTCAGTTGGATTCTACATCAGTAGATAGGAGGAGGAAAGAAGTGAGGTTGAGAAACACCAGAGTACTTGGCACAGTTCCCTCCAGCATTATTTGCTGTACTGCTTCTGGACTCGGGGCGCTGTTATCTCTCTCTGAGTGCTCTTCACAGCAGCTGTTGAGCACCCACAAGAGAAATCAAAATCAAGCAATAGTAGCGTGTCTGTAGTGGGAAAAGAATGATGTTGATGAGCTAGATTCCATATTGATGCTTGCATTTATTTATTTATTTATTTAGAGAGGAAAGGAGATAAGATTTTTTTTTTAGGAGCTGCAAACAAGAATAACTTTAATGGAAAAAGTTTTCTCAGATGGGAAACTAAAGATTTGGGAAAAATCTTGAACTACAGATGGATCAAAGTCTTACAGTGGTCCTTTATTAGAGATGGCAGAATTACTTGCGCAAAATAGTAACCATACTCAAAGTCTGCAGCCAGGAGAATGATTAGTTAGTATTGAGCTTGAAATAATGAGAACCTTTGGCAATACAGCAATGAAAATATATATTTTTAAATACAACAGAATACACGGAAAGCATTTTTTTATCTAGGGAACTAGAAATAATACACCTGCAAGTATAATGAATGGCATAATATTGGCACTCTGTGGGGCACTGAGCAATTTGTAACACATTTATGTGTTCTTGCTATTAATTTGAAATACTACAAAGATTTGGAAAAAAATGTTTATTTTACTTCTGGCTCTCATTTATTGTTCACCATTTCTCCTCTCCTTTGTGTTTTCTTTCTTTGCCAGCTTTTTCTGTTTCTCTTATGCTTTCTTGTCCACCTGGCTATGCTCCATCTCCTTAGATTACCTTCCTTTTCTTGGGCTTGAACCTTCAAAAAAAAAAATTCAAAAAAAAAAGGAGAGGGGACCTCATGCCCTCATCTACAAAAGCATTCAGACATGCTCCAGACTCTGTGTTATGCTTCACTGATGGTTTATCTTTAAAAGCACAATAAAGAAGTAAATAGTGAATAGTAAGGGACTTTTGCACAGTATGAGTACCATCGGGGAATCCCTTGATGAATTTCTTATATTAGACAGTTATGATTTTACTCTAACTTAAGAAAAACAATCAAACACAATAAAAAAATGGCTCCTCCTTTTTGAATTTGGGTTTGGATGTTTTTTCTTGCTGTGAGTATTTACTTGTAACTGGAATGATTTGCCTCTTCAGATTTTACACAGTCTTTGCTTTATAGTTTTATTTTTCTTCATAGTAAGGAAGTGAACTGCCTCAGTTTCTGAATTCCTGTTATTGATGGAATGCCAAGTGAATAATTCCCTGTGTCCTTAGCATTTGCAAGACCCCATACTACATTGGTACATTTGATGCAGCGTTATTATCATATGCATCTTGAGAATGTATCCTCTTCTCTGGTGATGCTATGGTGAACTAGAAAACCTGAAAAAAAAAAAGATGTCAGTGGTCATCCAAACTGACTCTGCCCTTGTTAACCTTGTAATAAAGCCAGCAAAATGAGAGTTGAATCCCCATCGTGGCGGGGGGATTCCCCATGGGGTTACTAACCCATCGCTGACCCCAGATTAAGCCCTAGTGAAAATCAAAAAGTAGTAATTGCCTTCCCTAGGCAAATTCTCATATGGAATAACATGAAGCTCGTGAAGCTAGATCACTAGAGCCTTAAGGAAAGGAGCTCTGGATTGCTTCTTTTTCTGGTGCCCATGTTAATCATTGGGTGCAGGAAGAAGAACCTTTTACACATTTTATTTAGAAACAGTTAAAAAATGCAACAAAACTAGACAAGCGGTTTTGCTTTATTTTAAAATTTCTTTCAGGGTGACTCTTCAATAGTTTATTGTTACTGATTTCCTTCAGTTTGGTCATTAAGAAAAGAAAAAGAACTTTGTAGATATTAAACCTCATGTACGAGATTTGTGTATTAGGGCTCTTGTGCAGCTGAGATCTGCATTTGAAGACTCTGTGTACTGAAAGTTGTGCAGCCTGGAGCTGGTAACTCTGCAGACTTCTTTCTTTTTCTGCAACCTGAGACCATTCCATTAGCAAGTATGCTGTCAACAGAGAAATGAGTCCTAAGCAGTTTCTTTGCATGTACGCACCCCGTGAGGACATTCTTAAGTACTTCCTGTGTAGAGTATATAATATTAAGGAGGCAAAGCACACTTGAGTTTCTAGCTTCATTGATTCACAGTGCAATTATTTTGGTCAATAAATAGGAAAATATGATTTTCAGACTGCAAGTCCTACTGTATTAGCCTGCTAAATCTCAGTGCTATGATACAAAAGAAAAACAATGTTCATGTTATTTCTGGAGGTTTAAGGAGATTACCATACCCTGGGATACAATGTTACTTTTCAACTATTAATATTTTTAAAACTCATTGAATGTAGTACTCAAATCCAAAAAAGATTACCTTGGATCCTGTGTGTATTAAACAATGTTCTGTGGGTAAATTCAAGGATACATGCTCTTTCATTCTTAATAAAAAATAAATAAAAAGGCTTAGGTTAGGAGCTGGATATTTACTTGAGTAAATTGAGTGCACAAGAATCAAATACTGAATAGAAAATAAAAATATCTGTCTCTAATTTTTCACATAAAATACGAAGTTCAGGCAGCCTCAGAGTAGCAGAGAGAGTAGATGATAGAGAAGTTAAAAGTCAAAAGAATTATATTTATGCCACCATCAAAGATTAAATTAGAAACTGGAAACAGATTCCTGAAAGGGAACAAGTGCTGGAATAAAATCAAAATCATAGTGCTATCTGCAGGGGCTGCATTCTCAGTGCCACTGACCTGCACAAGCGTATGAAGTTCCAGTGTGTCATGTGGAGGATATGGAGAGGAAAATTAGCAAGTCATTAAGGAAATGACTAGTGAGCAGTTCATGATATACTGCCAACATCAGCTTATTTGCATTGCTTAAGGTTGAAACAGGATGCTACCTGCAGCCCTACACAGAGGGAAAGGGATCTACATGGATTATTCATCCATTTATACCTGTAGGCTGCAGTGTTGCTCTGACTTTCCATTGATTGTGGAAAAAAATGATAAGTAAAGGAGATAAAAATATATATGACAATAATTTCTAGCCAAAGGTGAATTAAATTTGTTAATCGTTAAAATATGGGAAAGATTAAAAATATTCTGCTTTACAGTATTCCATGCAAACTTTTTCTGTTTGAGTAAAACCTGTAACAACTTTGTTTTGACTTCAAAGGCAGCAAAGAAGTGAGCACAAAGCAACTAGAATATACACCTAAAAAAAGGATTTAAGGTCTCCTAGACACCAGTTTCTCAAACTGCTGCTAGGCTGTTTTGTGAGCAAAAACTTCTACGGATATGTTTTCCTTTCCCCTTTCCCCTTTCCCCTTTCCCCTTTCCCCTTCCCTTCCCTTCCCTTCCCTTTTGCAAAGGCAAATGCTGGAATTGGAATCAGTCAAAAATACCTTTGATAAACCTTAAAAATCTGAATGAATAGCTTTTGCAATAACTAAGTGAATAGCTTAATCTTTTTATTTTAAGTGCTACTGCAAGGTATCTAGAATGACTGAAAGATTTGAATAAGCAATGTTCTTTTCTTCAGTACTTAGTGTAGTTTCTAAGACTTTGCTCCTCTACTTCACATCCAAGCACATCCTCCATGAATTGTTTATCTTTTCTTTAGTTTAAGTCACTGTCTGACTTACAAGCCCCAATCTCTCTGCTGTGGGCTCTGACAATGGCCCACTGGAGTTTTGGTATGAGGGGAAGAAAGCACTTCTTAGTCATCTGTCTTCTGACACCTCTGAAGCATGTGTTCCTCCTCCCCAGTCTCAAAATTAACTATTATCTGTGTTGTTTTCCTCAGTGAATACATGCACAATGGCAACTGTATTAATGATTTTCTAGTTGAAGACTTTGAAATGTCTTGGTCTGGCAGACATCATAGCAGTAAATGTAACACATAATTTTTCTCATAATATTTGTTTATAGGATATCTATATCCTATATATGTATACAGGATATACAGAATATTTGTATAGGATTTAATCTGTGGATTTGATTTGATGCAACTCTTGCATACTTGGATTCTTCAGCCTCTAGTACCAATAGCTGAACACAAGGATTTACTGCACCTTATTTTGCACGGATGTGTTATGTACTTAAAAGGAAATTCTGCTTATTAGAACTTCTGTCAATGCCAGGAAGGGATGAGTACATTCCCACTTAGCACTTGTAGTGACGGCATCTTTATTTCATTTTCTTGACTCCTGTGCCTTTCAAAGAGAACCACCGTGGACTATCTCCAGGACCTAGGTCACGTCGCATTCTGTAGTTGGTCTGCCAGTATTTCCTTATTTTAAAGGTAACTGATAACTGTTACCCAGTTTGATCCCTGGTTTCAGCTTGCTAGAGGCTATTCTCTGCAAAATCGTTTTGTGATCTCTGTCACTGGCCCCTCAAGGACTGTAAGTTTCTTAGGACTGTTTCACAGTGTCATCTGCTTTTTCTATAGCAGCAAACTGGCTCTAGCATTTCTTTCCTGGAGTAAGTATACTTCTGCACCCATACAGCTGTTTCCCCTGTGTCCTATTGAGTCTTTTCTATTAACTGTGTCTTAGAATTTTAATGTTCAAGTCTGTTTCCTGATTTAAGTATGTCTCAGTTAACCAATTATATCATATTTCTGCTTTTACACATGTGGTGCCATTTCAGATTTCTGTTTTGCATTGCCTTAAGACTGTTTTTGACAGTGATTGTTTAGACTTCTCTTGTTTAAGCTATGGTTGTTCCTCTCCTGTCTCTGTAAATGTTTCTAAGTAGGTTTGTTTGCAGCGTATTCATTATCTGAGCTCTTCCACCTTGTGGAAAGAGCACCGGGATCCTCACACTAAATGTCGCTATAAGGTGCCGTGCTCGTTGGCCAAAGGGAACCATAAAGACCACTTGTATGTTTGAACACAGCCAGATGTCTCTAGCTAGCAGCATGCACGGTCAGAAGCGTTACTGGGAAGCATGTAGTGATACTTGACAGGGAAAAAAAAAAGCAGTCTCAAACAGTCCAAATTGCTTAAATGAGTTTCATTTTTTCCTGAGCACTGAGGAAATGGCGGTGGGTTAGTTCAGCGCAGCTCTGAAGCTGGTGGACACAGATACCCTTCTCATAGGATTAATAATACGAGAGTTGCACACACTTGGTCACTCTGGCTGTCACATTGCTCTTCGGTCCTTGGGGCGGAACAGGGAATGACTCCATGGTGCTAGGTTGGGTGTTGTAAGAATTTGAATGTTGCACTACCTTTACTGCACAATTTCTGCATGATTTGTGGCCTCCTGAGAATGTCTCTGTGGCTAAAGGGAAAAAAAATGTACTGCCAAAGAAAACATAGTGTATAAGTATGTCCCCAGTTGGTATAAACAGAAGGACATACGGATTTTTCTGCCCTTTGCAGAGTTCTTCTTCATAATATATTTAAAGTATTTTCCCTATTGTTATATTCACAAGTTAATATAGCTGTAAGTTGCAGCTCCCATTTCTCATTAATTCTATTTATATCATTCACTAGGGAGGAGGTACCTTTCTCCTTTCACTGAGGAAAACGGTGCTGCTAAATCTAGATGTGGAAGGATTCCACATCCTCCATTCATGGAGGATAGGATCTTTTCTCATCCCTTATGCAAAATATCAAGGAACTAGACAAAGCTGCACCAAGGGGATCTTCCAACTCTGCTGCCTCTTCCCCTGCGTTTCTGAAATCATAGTCCACCTGCTTTAGTCAAAGCTACAGGTTGTTTACCCTGTTTGCAGGTTGGTTGCCCAGCTTCTGACATTTGAAGCAGCCTGACCTGTTTTCAACGACCGTGTAGGGTTCATGGCAGACTTAAGAACTCTTTTAGGATATCTCATATTAAGTGTAAGTATTCTGGGATCATTTTACATAGATAAATTTGTTCCCCCCCCCCCCTTTTTTTTGTGTCTATCATTGATGGATACTTCCAGGCATGTGCTTTAGCCAATATGGTTGAGTTTATGTATCTTATTTTAATATACAGTATAGTTGTCAAAGTTGTAAAATTTGCAGCTTATTGTGATCTATTAGGGAGGGAAGAATTTGGTAGATAATCACTTTTTGCACTTACATAATGAAGAAAGCTGTAGGTTTCTTCAGAGAAAATCCAGATATACAGTGATTATTTCTCACGAAAGAAGGACAAACTCTTTCACTCTTTATTTGCTTACAAACTGCCCCTCAATGTCCAACTATTTTCCAGAGATATTGACAAATGGAAATAATGTTATTTAAGGTCATAGCTTCTGTCAAAATGAATCCCATATGCCATTATCTCAGGATTCATTTATGTCAGAGCAATGGTCTAATCCTACAAGTTTTGTATACCAAATCTGGACTTATTTCAGATGGGATTTTTTGGTAGCAGAGTAGCAAGAAGACTGGGTCTTAAAGAGTTAATACATAATCTTGCAATGAACACTATGATCAGTAAGAGTTAAAGTATTTTTTTCTGATTTCTGACCTAATGTTTTACTCCAGCCTATAGTAGCCATAGGTAACACACAAAATAAATCACATTAACAGGTTCCCCAAAAGCGGTCAAATTACACCATTACTTAAGAAAACCCCTGGGTACATGCATGCGCATTATGTCCTGTATCAATGCAAAAAGACAGCAAGCAAGATTGAAAAAGTTATACATTTTATTTTGCCAATGAATCTGCTACACTTTGCAATGTTTAAGTGGGCTTATACAACATAAACATTTGGGACATTTAACATATCAAGCTCAAATAAAAATGACACGCAGATCGTTCACTTCTAAAGCTGCCTTGTGTTCAGTTATTGGAACACTCCATCCCTGTGGTTTCCGAAATATTATAAGTATATATTCCAGATTAAACTTTCTATTTTCCTCAAGGTAGTGTTGCTTTTCAGCCCTCAATGGCTTGGTTTTTGCCTAAAGAATCAGGTCCTATCAGCAAAATCAAAGGCGATTACACAGCTCAGCAGTCATTTAGGATTTCTGTGGCTCAATTAAGCATGTATAGCATGCCACAGCCACTGAGACTCTGTTTATTCAGTGAAAGTGCTCTGTAATTTATTTAAAATAATCCATCTTTAACAAATAAAGAGGCCATTGACTGGCCATCGCTGCAGGCATCCATTTAAATGCAGCCTTCTTGATGGTCTGTTTTGCTGGTTTAAGTTAAATACCTGACAAAAGTGATTCAGTTTTTGGAAATAAGATTTGTATGCAGGATGTTTATTTTCTTTTACACCAGTAATCAGTTAGAACTTCTTTTTAACAGATTGACCATTAAAAATGATTAATGTTATTCACTCTGATAATAACAGATTGTGACTGCCAGCTGTGTGTGTGTGTGCACACGCGCGTGTGTTAAACTTGCTTAGGAATTGTGCCTCTATGATTCTTTGCTAACCATATTAGAAGACCTATTAATGTACATATCTCATAAATTACATTAGATATCGATGGCCTGTGACAAAAACTCTTTTCTTTCCAAACATCGAGTTTTTTTTCTTCTTTCCCCCCTTGACCATTACAGAAATAATCATTCATCTAAGCAACACCAGTGAGCTGCCATAAAGGCTTGCCTGCATTAGTGGATCTTCTCTGAGCATCAACAGATTACAGTTTAAGTTCTTGGTAAGTTCTGTTACTTGTTACACTGGAACACGACCAATTTAGAAGAAGCTTTTTCTCTGTAACGAGGAACAGCCATTAAAAACTGTCCTGGGAATAGGGCAAAGTATAGTGCTAAATTTCCAGTGGAAAGGCAATAGAGCAGGCTATTGGGTAAAGGGCTGCTGCTTAGAGTTGTGGATAAATAAAACTCTGGTAGCCACAATGGCACCTCCTGTCCGGGAGCCAGACAGTAAAGCTGTGTCTTGTCCTCTTTTCAGACCAAAAAAAAAAAAAAAAAAAAAAAGAAAAACCCAAACAAAAACAACAACGACAAAACTAAGCCAGCCTTAGAGAAGGTGAAGCTAAGCTGTTCATATTATTGAATAATGACTTTTTAATGATAGTTAAACAGAATCATGGACAGAACTCAATATTTCATTTTTTTGTCAGCGCCTAAGGAGAATGTTCACAGTAGTGTTTCAAAGCCAGAGCAACCGCATGTATTTGGTTATAGCAAATTTATTATTATATTATTTTTTTCTTTTTTACTGAAGTTTTTTCTAATTTTTTGTTTTTACCTGACTAGGTGGGAATCATTGCATGTTGTTTGAAGAATGGCTAGTCCTATTTTAAATGTGAGGATTTACCATTTTGATGTCTTGGAACCTATAACACATTTATAGTGATTCAGGTTGTCATGTGGAGTTTAGACACAGACATAGACACAGAATGATGTGATTTTATAAATCACTTGAGCTAAACAGGGCAACCTAATTGTTACCTGCACATCTGGAAACAGGGCACAGCATTCTGTCCAGTATGAGTCAAATTTGCTGTTCATTTTAATACTGAACTCCAAGCAGGGTTTAGAATTAGGAAAGAATAATGAAAACTGTCTTATAGCTTTGGAGATGGCCTAGTTTAGACTTCTCAGCTCTTTTATAAGGAGTTTTAATTTCTATTTTGTTCAGATATCTGTCTTGGTTTTTAAAATGATGACTGGAATTAAGCTAGTCCTGACATTCGAGGCACTATGTTGTGTTCAACTTGCAATTGAGGGAATTATCAAACTGTGAGACCTTAGATCAATCAGCACAGCAGCACTACAGGTCAGAGGGGCAGAACATGAGTTGTGGGTCATGACTGTAGTCATGACTGTGACTACTTTATAGCTGTAAGAATAAACCTGTTGCTCTGAAGAATCAGAAAGTTATTGTTGTCGCTAGGGTTAGATGGCAGAGGAAACCATCACACAATGTAAGTCAAAGAACTATGTGATTTTTTCCCCTTCCATATTCTCTTTTCTATAATTGCTAGATGCTAATACTGGTTTGGTTCTAGAAATATGACTCAAAACAGAGATTTTGTTAATTTAAAGGTAGCCAGGATACATTCCAGCTTCTAAAGACTTCCAGTAGAACCCAAATTCCCATAATGAACATATAACACCCTGCCACAACTTTTGACGTACTCAGAAGGTACTTGTGGATGAGGGGTGCAGGCAGAACAAAACTTTCCTTCCGAGTCCTGATACAGCTGAGGCATGAAAGAAGCTCCTGAGCTCTTCATGTTGAAGCTCTTCAGGTAATTGCAGAACATGACTCACATCGGAACCTTCTAGTTCAGAGAGAAGCACAGTATTTAGATGCTTTCAAGATTAGAAGAACAGAGCAAGCCTGTTTGGTTGCAATTTAGGATTTAGGCACTAGATTTCAGCTTTGTGTAATCTAGTCTTTGGTCTCAAAATCCACTGACATCAAAATGTTCCCTCTGGGTTTTAGCAAAATGAGAAACTGAGGTACCAAGTATTGAATTACTTGTCCAAGGTCACGCGAGGCAATTGGAGGAAAAGGAAAAAAAAAAAAAAAAAAAGAAAAAGAAACTAACTGCAAGATTCAGGTCCAATCTGTGGGATGACGTTGCTATCCTGAATGGGATCTTTGTTTTAGTGATGAAATTTAGCACCCCGAGAAAAGTAAGAAGACGTTAAGAACACAGATTTCCTTTGCACTTATATTTCAGAATGTTACTTTTCATTCACAGTAGCGCAAATATATTACCTTGGTGAGAAACCAGGGAGAACAGGGGACATAGAGCAGAAGCAAGCCTGTGGGTATATGTGGGGAAGAGAAACAGAAATTATGCTGTATGAGGCATTGGAGGCCTTCCAAATATTTTTATTCATTATTACTATTTTTATGTGAAAAGGAACAGCCTTCCAGGTCTGCCTGGTTTGCCTCAGGCAGGGATTTTGGCAAGTTCCAGCCCAAATCCATGTCTGAGGGATGTGTGTGTCCGTGTGCGCATGTGCTTGAGGGTCCTTGCACAGGGTCCACAATGTGCAGCTCTTTATCTGCTGCTGCTCACTTACCTCTTCCACTCTCCCATGGCAGTTCAACAAGCCTTTTATTTAATCACTTGACCTTCAAATTCCAAACTTACTAGTGTTTTTAAAAGGGAATTCATTGGGCATATCTTTTTATTGAAACGTGTAAAAATACCAAACTAAATGATTAAAAATATTTTAAAGTTGAATTTTTAATATAAAATATGAAAAATATTTTTATTATATCAGCTAAAGGAAAAAAGATTTTTTAAAAAAAAAATCTTAACATGTAATCTGGAGCTATGGAAGAAAAAGCAAGAGTAATGTTTCTGCAACATTTTAAATTATCATAAAATTTTATTAAGAGATGTTTTCAGAAATGTCTGAACCATGGTTCGACAGTCATTGCATACAAGCACATTAATTGCTGAGACATTTTAGGATAAGTATTTGATCCTCTACACAAACTGATTAGAAGGTTTAATCTGTTGAATGCTACCTGCTTACTAAATTGTGACATGTTACTCCTACCACAGAACTTAAAAGAATTTACTGATACATTTATCTTCAACTAGCAATATGTACTAATACCTCATCTATATCATTTCATGGAGGGGTAAAAAATGCTTTTATAAAAATATAGGAGGATTTTCTATTTTCAGTGATGTCTCATAAAGTAGGAGAGGGAAAGGAATTTTCTTTCATTAGTCATGTTTTAGAGGTAGAGGCTTTGAAAGGTTTTATCCAGAAGTACAGGAACATCCTTGATCTTAAGAGTTTTGTCTTATTTGTCATATTGACACTAATATAATGTAGATTTTAACCAATATGTAGTCTAGCTGCTATATTTAAAATTGTATCTCAAAGTGATAGTCATCCTTAAATAGACTGCCAGTAGAAGATCTGTGTACTATTCATTTCCTCTATCAGACTCTGGAATAAATTGCATGTGGTGAAACAAGTTCCTAGTAACTTGGGTGAGTACAAATCGGTTACATTTTTCACGGTAAGAAAAGAATAAAAACTATGTAATCTCAAAGTCCAATGTGAATGTGGCAGAGAATGAAAACCAGAATGCCTTCAGAAACGGAGCACTTTAGAAGAAATCTCTTCAGATGTGCCCCAAACAGAAGCGAGAGTGCTACAAAACGGCGTAATATTGGTACTCAAGACCACCTTGCCTAATTAAAGATGCTCTGCCAGGGCTTGCAGCTGCTCCTCCTCTGTCTTAGGGCGTTTAAAGACCTTTGACTAGAATTTCAGCACATACTCTACAATGAGCAGAAATTGGGCAAATGGAAGAATCGAGGTCTTGACCTTAGGCCTTAGAAATCCCGACCAGGTATTTGCAGTGAGATTCTGCAAAATTGGTGCCATGAAATGGTGATAAGATATGCCCATGAGTATGATTTGGTAACAACTGTGGGATACAGTTGACCCTTTTCTCAAGGTGAACTGGATGTTCTGCTGTGGCCATGGCCGTGGTGTGAATGTCCTACGAAGTGTGACTTACTCCTGTCAGACTTATACAGCGAGCAATGGCATTGAAGTCAGAGGTTTCTGTTGGTGCATGCAGGGACTTGCAGGTATGAGTAAAGCATAGCACTGAGTACCTCATGCTGGGGAAGTCAAAATCGCTTCACCTTCCAGACAACTTTGGTGTATGACTGTGTGTCTTTGTGAGGCACCGTGGCAAAGCTGCTGAGAATCAGCAAGAATGCATTTCAGGAGCTTATTGCAATGACTGGAAACACTACTAGCTGCAACTGAATTGCTGCTTTGATTTAGGAGTTGTCATGGGCGCTCGTCATACAATATATAATGATATAAGGAACACAAGAAAGTGTTTCCCCATAATGGGCTGTAAAGCATTTCGTCTGTATCAGCTTACAAGCGAAGACCAGATTTAATAAGAGGAAATCCGTCTGTTTTTTTCTCATTGTAGAAACCCAGTGGAGATCTCTGGGATTTAGTTTTATGAATTACTTTGCTAGAGCTTCTACAGAGTTTGCAATGGAGGCACCTGGAGTGCAAAACCCAGATGGAGATCTCCATGTGCATACGACAAAGAAGAATGGAGCAGTGATATAATTTTCACTGTCCTTACTTATTCCCAGTGTTTGCAAACTAGATAAGTCTTAAAAATGTTTATGGAAGGACTAATTTGTGAGGCAAATAACTCAAGGCTTAGTGGTTTGAATATCCACATGTTTCTTTTAAAAACACAGTCAGTCATGTGTAAAGGGAAGCAGTCTTAACTGGAGTAAATTTTCGTTAAGTCCATCAATGCCTTCAGTGGAGTATGACAAACT
The DNA here is from genome assembly GCA_034781795.1 of Crypturellus tataupa. Taxonomy (NCBI): domain Eukaryota; kingdom Metazoa; phylum Chordata; class Aves; order Tinamiformes; family Tinamidae; genus Crypturellus; species Crypturellus tataupa. The sequence goes on along the minus strand of JAWLRI010000332.1, from coordinate 9,455,944 downwards.
ACTTCACTGTGGATCTTTCCCATTGTGGTTTTACCCATTTGCTGGGAAGTCATTTAAGATACATGCATATAGAAGTTTAAGACCATGTTGCAAATTGTACATGCCTAATTACCCAGTACCGGTATTATTTTAATAGGAGTTTGAATTACCAGAAGTTGCATTTTTTTTTTTTTCAAGTGTAAATGTCATCATAATAAGATAGATAGGAGCTACAGGGTTTGTGCTTTCTCGCATAGTTAAGTAAGTAGGAATTAAAAGAAGTATGGAGAGAAAACAGGTAGTTAAGATAAATCTGATTTTAACCAAAAGGATGACCGTTGAGTTGCTGAGGACTTCTCACTGGGGGATGTTTTGGAAGGAAAGGCACTTTCTTTCTCTCTCACCAAACCATACTGTTAGCCATCTGTTGATAATTATTGTCCAGTCTCTGCTGAGAGCTTGTGATATTTAATATTTCCTCACCACTTGAACAAATAAGCGATAATAACTGCAAGGTACTTGACCACAGGAGTAGAAAGATGAATAGCGTGAAAGAGTCAGTGTACACCTTGGTTTGTGAAAACAACTTAGTTTTCTATTAGTGAATAAGACAAATGCAAGTTCTTGAGGTGTTGGAGAATAACTACATTGAGTTACACATCATCTCTGGGAAAAATAAAAAAACTCACAATTATCAAAAAGCTTAAAAAACCTCCATTTCTGTTTGTTTCATATTATTTTTAATTTCTCATCTTTCTTAGAGGAAATGTGTAATGTTTACAGCTAATCTGAGGCAGCTCACTGTTTTTGCAATGTTTGTTGTCTTAAATTGTCAACATGAAAAGTATTAAATCTGGCTTAAATACGGCCTCTGAGATTGTCTAAAATCACTATTCTTTTTTTTTTTTTTTCCTTAATTCTGTGAATAATATATACTAATAAGCTATACTTAGTCAAAAGACCTAGAGCTTTACAAATAACAGTTATAACTGTGCAACACTCCTGATGTGATGATAGCTTCTAGGATTATTGTAAGGATGGTCTGGCAAAAATATTTCTCTGAGGTTCCACAGCTGGACTTTTTACTCTCTCTATAATGATAATCTCTGCAAACCTCATTGCTGAGTGTTTTCCCAACACCTAAAACTCAAGATTTAATAAAGTTACTTCTGGAGCCACAGAAACTTTCAGATCTTGGCAACCCATTTGCCTTCAAAGTACCACAGAATACAGTTTCCTGGTAGCAAGAAAAATGCCTATTGCTATTGAAATGTCTTTGGATGATTTGAATAAAATTGCATCAGGCTTGATCCATTCATGTATATATTTTATGCTTATTATTTGCTTCTTAGTTCTTCACAGAAGTAGGTACAAGTCCGAGTGGAATCACCTCAAAGCTACTGAGGGTTATAGGCAGTATCTTGGCTGCAGCTCGCTTCATCTGAGGGATGGTTTCCAGAGCAGCTGCTGGGGAGCTTCTCGCTGCCCACCTTCACCTTCTGTTCACAGGCTAATCTCCATAACCCCATGTATAAAAGGCAGAATGGAAAATAAAATCTCAGGAATGCTGATTTTTAATCCTTAGTTGTGTATGCATTTCTTATAGTTACCAGGTGCTAGTACTAAACCCCCTCTCCCCAGTAAACCTTTAAATTTTATGGGTGTTTCATTATCAAATTGAAAAAAAAACAGTGGACAGGAAATAGTAATTCTTAAGGGTTCATGCAAAATCAATTATATATCCCCTGATAATGAAAAAGAACCACAGATCACTGATATATAGCGACTTTCTGGACAGATACAAGAGATACAGCTCTTCCCTAAAAGAAATGTGCTAATACGATTCTGGAAAGTCCATTTGTCACCGAACATTCACTTTTTGTTTAGAAATTTTCTCTTATTCCTTTAATAAGGTGAACAAACACCCCAAAGGCAATCAAAACCCCAGACCTAACCGCTGATTATAGATTGCCTACTTTTTTGGATATCTGCTTCTCTTGTTTCTTCTGAAGGAGGATAAAGTGAAGTGTGTCCGTGACTTTCTGAAAAAAGGTGAAAGTAAGAGTAATGTGAAAAAGACAAGGGGATGGTTCAGATTATGAGAGGTCAGGTTTAATCCATGCTACCTTTTCTTTCTACTGTTGGAATGTAACAAATATTAACTGCTACTGCTCTGCTGTACTTCATTACATAAATATTTGTGTAAATTCACACTGTGAATATATGAAGTGCTTTGATGGGCAAAGAGGAGAATTTCCCCATGTACTAGTTTCTTCTTTGTATGAAGCACTGTGTGTGCTGAAGGAACTTTCACACTCATGCTGTTCAGCACCAGCTTGAGTTCTCAGTTCTCTTTTTTACCTCCTTCATAACTGGTTTACTTACCAAAAACAGCTCTATTGCAATGCAGTAATTTCCAAGTCCTCCAGGCCAACACTGTGGAATTTCAACTATTTCTTTTGAAATCATATGCTGATCTAGAAGCCTTCCTAACTCTGAAACTCCTTTATAAGATTAATTAATACACAATTCAAAATGTCAAGAAACTATATACTTTCCCACCTGTGGCATCTCTAAACTCTCAGAAAAAAAGCACTTTTGGATCTGGAGAATTTTTAATACTCTGATGCACTTGGCTCCTAGAAATGAGGGTTTCATTCTTTGTTTTGCTTTTCCCTCCTCATCTTCAGTTTACAAACATGCTAGTGGCATTTTGCATGCAGAAACAGTGGAATTTTGCTTCAAATAAAGTACTTAGTTTTAGTGGTATTCATAGCGGATCTGCCCCTCTCCTTCTGCATCTTATAATAATATATTTTAGATACTAATGCAATAAGCAATTTTTGTTCTCTGTAGCGTAGTAACAGAGGATGTTATGGAACTGAGGCACATAGAAAGAGGAAATATTGGCATAATAAAAGACAATACCTTCCCCTACCTTCCTTACTTTTTTTTTTTTGTCTCATAAAAAAGAGCAGAAAAGTAGATCTGTGTTATATATATATATTTATATTTATAGTATTATCTCAGCTCATACTCAGCATTAACCTGAGCATTAAACATAAGTAAGTAAAAGCACCTAAAAGATTTGACCTTGCTTTCTGTTAATATATTTTCTTTCAGCATTCATACTATTTGAGTTTGGTCACTCATAAGAGTAGATTAGAAGCGCATCAGTCATGCTACATTGGGCATTTTCCCTTTCTGCTGCGTAGCTTAATTTTTATGCAGATTAAAGAAAATTCTGTAGGAATGCTTATAGTATGGTATATTTTATAGCCAGGAAAATAGAAATCAGGCATCTTTGTTTTGTAATGGTTCTGTCCATAGTCTGTATGAATGCATATAGTGCAAAGCGCTGAGGTGGACCGTGCTTGCTGATGTCTGGAATTTAAAACAGTTTAACAATTAGATAGTTGGGCTCTTTCATGATTATTAGGTGATTGGAATTGTGTGTATTCTGAAAATCTGCTTTAACTTTCACTCATAAATTGGAAATATTTAAATGGTGACTGAGGATTCCAGTCAGATCTAGAGATTAGGAGAAAATTCCAGTTTTTCTCAATAAATAATTTATGCTTTTGCTTAAAATAAAACAAATGAAAACTTTTGATGCATGTTAGCCACACAGAACACTCAGCTGTGCACCTCTAACCACTATATCTTTGTGCTGCAGAGAAATCTGGTATTGCCAGATTTAGTGGCAGTTATGGCTCTAGAATCAAGTGTTTATAGAGTGAGATAGGTGTATCTGGGTTTGCAGATCATGTTATGTTATAAGCATTAACTATTTCAGCTCATAGAATCTGAGCCTGTGTGGAAAACTGTATGAAACCTGGATGAATCTGACCATGTATGGAAAACTAGGCCTATAGTACCCTCATGTCACCTAGTGAACTTAGCTAGAATTCAGGTGCCAGCTGTGGCAGATATGTCAGATTGTTCAGAGCTACTCCTGCATGCTGAAGGCATTATGAAGGTACATTTTGGTCTGCAAAATTCTGTAAAGCATAGCCAAAATCTGCTTAGATAATCCATTGAAGGAACTAATAATTTGTGTTCAAATATAGTATTGAAAAGTGGGTAACCAGAAAAGCAAAGATTAAATACAATATAGTTTTGAATAGTTGTTCGTTGAATGAGTACCATCCAAACATATATTTAGAGAGCTCGGGCTCTCTCAAAAAGGCATATGCATCAAATAAATAGAGCCAATAAAATAAATCATTGAGTATGTAATTCTGCATTTTCTTACTGTGGAGTTCTCTCTTTTCCAGCCTTTCCAATAGTCTTACAAATCAATTTTTGTTTGTGTAACAACAAATCTTAAAAGGACATCACATAACTTTTGTTCATCTTTTGTTTTTAAAGAGTGTTCTCTCTTTAAAGGGTGACAGTCATGATTTAAGAAGTGAAATTACATTTTCATAGCTGAGGATAGTCATGCAGATATGTATTTACAGGTATGGGGAAATCTGATTAAATACCAGTGAAACTTTGGTGTTTTAGAAAAAATACTAACATTTCAAACATCTTGTCAGAAAGACAAAAAGAAAAAAATAGCGATCTTTTCAGCAGGAAAAGTACTAGGGAATAGTTCTAACATTTTACTTGTGCATTTGTTTATTCCTCTTAGTTATCTGGACTTTGGAATGTGTCAGCCTCTCAGACTTCTAATACAATTCTTAATATTTCTAAGGATACTTCAGGGTCATTATCAGCCTAAATCAAAGTATCAGTAAATGCTTCTAAGATACCATGCTAATTTTTGAAATTCCTGAATAAGAAGGAATATTTTAATGTGTTTTAAGTATTCCTGTTTTTTTGGAAGGAAAATTAACAAACAGCAACAACAACAAACTCAACAATAAATCTAGGATAATCAAATAGCAGGGACAGCAGAGACATCCTAGAGCTGCCAAGCATATCTCCAGAGTAACTTTAGCATTGATTACACTTGATGAAGTAGATAAAGGAAGTAAAATTATGTGCCAGTAGCACTAGGAGGATATGGATAATATTGAACTTAAAGTACATTTATGTGAATGCATATTCTGCCATTAAGCAGCAGTTTTTCATAGGATGAACTTTGCGTACAGAGGTCTGAGGCATTTCTGCTTTGTGCAAATGTGTAGACTTCTTTTAATTAGGTCCGGTGGGCTACATAACAAGGAAATGTTTGAAGACACTCAAAACGGTAAATTCTATAATGATGAATTGCCTTTATGATCTAATTTTGTGTCTGAACCTTTGCAGTGCAAAAGAAGCCTATTTGAACATGCATTCTAAGCAGTTTCATATTTTATTTGGAAAGAGCCTGTGAACTTTGCTGAAATTGGAGGAGGAGTGTTGTGAACTGCAGTTCTACAGGTTGAGGTATTGTAACAGTCAATATTGACTTGAAAACCATACTTTATTCCTGTGTTTTAGTTATGTAGTGCTTGAAGTGAACATCCAGTCTACTGCAATTGCAATCAGCAAGCAGATGTCTAGCCCAGAAGGATCTGTAAAACAGTTCCATATGTTCCCACTCATCAGAAGTTATAACATTAAAAGATCAAGCTAGAGCTTGATTATAGAGTCTATATCCAATTTTACCTCTTTTGTCATAACATAGGAAGCCCACACCTGTGCAGAAAACCAGGGCAAAATCTATTCTTTTATTCAGACCCTCTTTGAAGCCTAAAGTAGTCTTTATACTGGTCTTCTAGGCAGAAATGCCTGCTCATCTCCTCTATAGACTAGACGAACATATTGGATGCAGGAGTTTAAAAAGTGCCTCTTTTTTAACCATTTGGGATAGGCATTAAAAGATGCCTTGAAAGGAATGCAACCCTTACCAGGGAGTATAACACTATCCTGGAAGAAAGTAAAAGAAATTTCTCCTTCTGAGAAATGGAATTGTCCTATTTTTAATGTAGGCTAAGTAAGCAAACTCCTCTAATTCTTAATAAGTGAGTGGCTAGGCTTACAAGCACCATTTCTCAGTAGGTTTTCTCATAAGTTTTCTTCATGTCTGAATAGGAACGTGGATGGAGATGTTATTTTCCTTTTTTCTTTCTTTCTTAAGGAAAATAAATTTATTCTGTGGTAGAAATGGTCTTTTTCTTCTGTGCTGGAATAAACCCTAGCACAATGGGATGATGAATCACGACAAAATCTGCTGCAGTGCCAATAGCCTGCAATATTTTTTCTGGAGAAAGACTGTAAAAATAAATCTGTAAAAATACCACTCATAAAACAAAACAAAACAAAAAGACTTCATGCATGAAGAAGGCAAAATTCAAATAATTCATGTAGAATCAAATAAAGGTACTATTTAGTTAATCTTAGTCAGTCGCAGCATAGGAACTGTGTAAGTTTCAAAGTGTTAATTCAATGCAGACTCGAGTTTTGTTCCTTGAAGAACTTGCTTGCTTTTAAAGGGACCCATATGTAATCAATATTTAATGAGACCAATAGTTGGATTCCTCGTGATCTCAGAACAACTATTTTTCACACTACTGAAACATCTGCTGATTGTAGAAGAACGTGATGTCATGGACATCTTACCAAAATATTTTGTACAGGTTGCACAATGCTGCCATCTTTTTTTTTTTTTTCCCTGTATACTCTGCTTTCGTCTAACTGATGGAAGTGTACATTAGCAAGTTAGCAAGACATTTGCAAGTTAATACAAAAAATAAGATCAGAATTCAGCAGTCTGCCTTGCATGCCTACCTAACTCCTAATTAAACTGTGATGGTTGTGTGCATGTGAACATGAAATGTGTCGGTCTAGAATTGCTTCTATAGGAATAACTAGTGACTTCAGTGTAAGGATGATGTCCTGAGTGTATTGTACACGTTTCACCCTTATAGCTAAGGTGATCTTTTCATGGTGTATCTGACGTTTACATGAAGCAATAGGCAATATATTGCACCGCAGCATTAGTGCAATCCCCCCTCTTCTGTACATTCATGAAAGCTGGAAATGTCGTTTCTATGTACTGGAGTCATCAGCAAAGAGAAGAGCATCTTTCTAGCTGAATTCTCTGGTCTAGCGCTTTGGCGGTAAGTGCGGAAGCAAGAAGCAGCTCTCTGCAGGTACAATCGCACATAGCAGGTTAGTGATACAGAACAGAAATGTATTTCCAGGTAGAGATGACAGAAATCAAGCCCATAGCCTTGATTCACAGCACTGACAGGAGCAGCGACATTATGTAATCTCAGATGAGGTCATCAATATAAAAACTCTCTATTGTAACGATTGACTAAAGCTGCTCATTGTCGAAGGAAGCTATACAGCTGAATGAGGTTTCTGATATACTGTTTGAACTTCCAATATTTCTCTAGTCTCTGTTTCAGGCTTTCTTCAGGAAAATATTTTGTATCCAAAGAAAATATTCCTGAAGAACCCAGAAGTGATTTGACTTCCCTGGTTTTATTTTTAACTGTTGAATCTACAGAGCAATCTTCTCCATCAAGAATCTGTTTCCTTATGCTCTCCCAGTGTGTTTACTCATTCATCCTAGTGTGCATCCTTCAAAAACTAATAAGCTATTTATCTAAAGTTAAAATAATTTTGTTTTCTGTAATATATCTAAAGTATTTCTTTGCGCACATTCCTAATATTTGTTCTGATCCTTCTAAATAATTCACTCTGTGCTTTACTGTCAGTAAACTATGAGATATGATTGACAACAGAGATAACTGAGATTGTTCAAATGATACCGTTTTTTTTTTCTTTCTGTGTCGCTTTGTGTTTTGTGGAAAGCTACAGTTGCTTAGCCTCATACTTAGGTTTCTGGGATATGGTGTTATTTTTTGTTATATCAGTGTTAGTTGGTGTTTGCTATTCTGAGGACAAAGCAATGCAGATTTTTCTCCAGACTTGTCACTGCAACTTTGAAATACAGAGTTTCTCATAATGTCCTCAGAGAGTGATAGGAGAGGAAAACAGGGAAGAAAATGACTCCTTTCTGTGTCTGTGTCTTCTTCAGAAGCAAATGTGTCTACCATAGAAGAGCAGAGAGAGAGGATGAACAGTTAGGAGAAAGAAGGGAGAGTGGGTGAGGGAACGGCTTGTTACCGTTACCACTGAAATTTGGAGAGAGCAAGTTGTGGTGTTGTGCTAAGGGAGTTCCTGGAGGAGAAAATGGAAGATTTGCAGTATTGGCAATCACTTTTCAATTCCATAACTTGAGGAGGAGCAAATCTGAGGTAACCAGTAAAGAAGACCCTATCTGAGTTTTGGGTCTTAAAATGGCAAATGTGCATGGGCTGCTCTGCTGGAATCAGGGATAGGAAGAATTTTTTCCTTTGAGAGAATAGATTTAACAGCAGATGTGTATGATGGCGTAGTAATTGCCTGAGGAAGGTACCATTTGAGGATCTTGTATATAAGAAACAAATGGATGTGGATAAGCCATTTGTATGTTCTTTTCAGGCAGTTCATGTCAGGAAGGAGAAAACTCAAAGTGACCGAGCAGAAGTGCCACAGAGCAGAAAGGGGTTAGAAGGTGAGAGAAAAGCAGAGACTTAGGGGAACATCTGATTTCTTTGCATTTATTTTGTTTGTGTTTTTCATCAGTGAGGAATGGCCATAAGTCCGTCTGCAGTTTTGGTCAACTCTGCATGACTTTTCCAGTCAGCATGCTGCAGAGGTGAGCAGCAGTGCTGACTTGCAGCAACAGAATGGAGTGGAATTCCATGCGGATTCTGATCCGTAGGCTCTGAAAGCCTGTGTGCTAGAAAAGAGAAGAAAGTCTTTTGGATCTGGTGCACCAATAAATGTCTTCTGTATATGTATGAAAAGAATGCTTACCTTGTCCATTGAGGTCAGTTAGCTGAAAGAGATCATAAAGGTGAGCTCCAGTGCATTTATTTAAAAATAAGTTTTTACTCTTTTATAGCTTGCTTTATGATGCATTCAAAGCTCATATGTATTTGGAAAGATTCCACATTAATCTCTAAATTTGAAAAAAATGAATAGAACCATGTAGTAGCAATGATTAAATGCTAAGGTGTCTAATTAGGTTAACTATTCCTACATTTAAAGCCTAATCCTTCAAAATTTTCATTGGTATCCTCATTTTTAGGCTGTCAATTTTCTTTATATATACTTTAGAGTTTAAAATACAGCTCTGAAGGATCTCATTTTCTTATTTCCTATTTTCTATATCACCCTTGTTCTTCCTACCATTCAGGAAAAAAACTCCAAAATATATAATGTTATATGAGTTGTGAAATTTTGAATATAAATTTCACCATATTTTGAGATTCTCAGTCTCTGAATACTGTGAAACAGCATCAAACCTGAAGCGATATAGTGATAATAGTTAAAATATGTCTCCTTATTTCTGGTGTCGTCATTATTACCTCCTGATACTGCTTGTGGTGAGAACTATGGTACAAGACTATGTAGCTCCTGTACCTGGCCCATGATGAACTCCCCTGTATTCCAATCCTATTCTCAGCTTTAGCAAGACCTATTTACTACTCCCAAAAGCTTCCAACTTTTTTTTTTAAACTCCTTCAGAACGCACAGGTCAAAGTTCACCGTACTTGACTTACCTGTGATAGGAATAATTTGGAAATGCTTTCAGACTTATTTTAAAAGAAAACAGAGCAATAATACCCCTTTGCACTAGGGGGGGTCTCTCAGAAGCATTTGCTGTGGAATGCCTTAAAGCATCTTCTTAGACAGGAGCATTTATTCAAACCACGTACACCACCCAGAGCAGAGGCTAAGGAGCTCTTGAGTCCATTTTAAGGGAAGTAGGGTATGAATGCCAATATATGGCTGTTATCATGCTCCATCTGTATATACTGCACCTTTGCATTTTCACCAGGTTACTTACAGAATGAATAGCGCATCCATTGTATAATCTTTGTCTCTCCGAACCCTTAATTTTGGAAGGTTTTATGTATGGAAACAAAGTGTGAAGTAATTCTTGACATGGAGTAAACAAAAAGGCAAAATGAGGAGACTTAAGGAAAGGAAGTCTGATACTAGCCAAAAGTATTTGGGTTAATTTCATGAAAGAAAAGCATTGGCTTAAATTCCAGACCATCACATTCTTGAGTCAAGCTATTTGCCTCTCATAAATGGAAGAGGGTAACTAATAATGCAAATTGTCCTCCAAACAAAGCAGTTAATTGTGACTGGGTGTTAAACCAACATTATTTCTTACACGTTTCCTTACGAAACTAGTACTGTAAAATTATTAATATACTATTCAAAAATGAATCCTGGACTGTCTTCCTAACTAAAGCTTTTTCTCAATTGTGATGAACATCAAGTGTGATGGTTTTCATAAGGACAGTGCTGCTGAGAACACGTGGGACAGGTGTGGGAACTGTCTTAGTGGCAGAGAAGAAGCTGTAATGAAAAGCCTAAATGTGAGAACTTGCTCACCAGAAAGAGCTGTTTCAAGACTATAGGGGCCATATCATGGGAAACACTCAGGAGAACTACTCCAGCAAATCCCAAAAGTTTATAATAGAAAAACAAGGGTGAGAACAAAATTGAGTAAACTAAAGTTGAGTATGAAACATTTGAAAAGTCCCAAATTAGTCAGATTCTCCTATTTACTTTCAGATTTTCAAAATTAGTTTGTCTAAATGGAAACAGTCACCCAGTGAGATAAATTTATGTAAAATGAATGCCTATTTTTGAATACTTTCCTTGGATATAAATGCATAATTTCTAAACAGTTCCTTCCCTACAATTCTGATATTGTGATCGAATGACTACAAATCCTAGCATAGGCAAATATGTATATTGTCAAAACTTCTAAGACTTTCTGTTCATCAGTTCACAGCAGTTGCTGGCTAGGACTACAGTGGGTTTTATTGTGCTGTTTAGCAGCCTGCACCGCGGTGGTCACTGCTTTTCAATGACAAATGACTGCATGTAATTAAGGTGCTACATCATTAAGAAAAGGCAGTGCATTTATGTTTTCTTCTATGTAATGTAAGTGTATTTTTGCTGCAGGGGAATTAGGTGCTTATTATGACAAATAGTGCATTTTCAAGTATTTAAGATTTTTTTTGGACAGGGTCACTTCACTATATATACTGAAGGGATTGCTGTGACGCAGCATGAAAACTTACGATACAGTTATCTAAAAAAACTTCTCCACTCCCTATAACATGTTTAGATTGCTTTTTTAGACTCTATAAAATTTTAGCTAGCACTAAACATAGAACTTCATTCATCATCACGCAAGCAAAGGCTGCCAAAGGAAGCCTACTCTTCCTGAGCTAAAAGTGGCAACACTCCAGTATTGGCAGAAATCAAATGAATCATTTCCTGCTTTTAGTTTTAGATAAATAATCAAAAAAAGATTGTCTAGATTCTGATCCAAAAGCAATTTTTCATAGTAAGGAATAAGAGCCTGCTACAAAGACTTTAAGTGGAGAGAGTTCTCCTGCTAATTACTTGACTGGAAAGGCCCTAGGAAACCTATATTCAGATCAAAATATCAAAATCCTATTTAAAATAAAAAGTAAAATAATCACACAGGTTTTTAGCAGAGTACCATGCTGTGCGTGACAGAGAGGTCTGGGGATATAATCTCTTGAAGCATGGAATGAGCATGGTCCAACAGGCACCTGATGGTTCTGTCTTCTTTCTGGGGGAAGTAGAGAGCAAAGTCTTCCTCTTGCAAGCCATAAGGAGCAGCTGCTGCTGTTAGTGCACAGTAGTAGCTGTCATGAGTTACATGTTTAGGAACTGCAATCTGTGAAAATCTCCTTTTCTCTCAGTTCCTTGCTACCTAGAATTCAGACTGATTGCAGGCAGAGGGGAAACAGACTGCATCTGGTTATGTTTGGTAAGAAGAGAACTTATTAAAAAGGATTGGGAGGGAAGAATGGGATGAAGAAACTCTGGAACTATGAAGGGAGACTGGTAAAAGAAAAGATGGAAATGGGCAGGCCAGGACATGTGATTAGAAGTCAAAGAGAATTGTATGGTAGTGGCCAGAAGAGAAGGTTTGAGTTGAAGAAATTACTAAAACTGGGACCAGGGAGAGAAAGATGGTGAAGAAAAGCAAATTCAATGGCATAATGGAGACAGGGAGAAAGGGAGGGGACAAACTTCTACGCTCTCCATCAAAACCAACTTAAGCCCTCATCTGTCTTCTTGTTTAATTTAATAGTCTCAAAAATCACAGATAAAGCATATTAGACTAGATCTGTAAATCTGGAGAAAGACTGAAAGCAGGAGATAGAACCAGCGAGTAGTGATGGCAAAAACAGAGGAGTGTCTGGGACATCCAAAAATGGAGAGAGCAAAAAGGGTCAAAATTCGTGCAGATTAGGGCACATGTCCTTGTAGAATCTATAAAGAAGCTGAAGCCTCAGTTTTATCCATGAAATCTATGGCTTAAGTACATTTCCACGCTGGAGCTGGGAGATACAGGGAAAATTTCCTTTTGTTGTTAATTCCACTGTGTGCTCAAGTGACAGAGATTTGGGAAGTGATGTTCATCTCTATTCATGGACAATGTGGTGTATGATGCAGTTGCATAGGATGTTATTCTCTGGTTTTAGTTTCCTTAAAGAAACCCTAGAGGCATATCAAATCCAGCTTTTAAGCACATAGGACTTTAAAGTTACAAACAGGAGAAGGAGGTCCTATAGTGGGAGTGAAGAGGAAGGAACTCTGATGAAGGAGAGCTGCTGACTTACCTGAGGCCAAACAAAAGGGCAGAAAATAGGTCCTGGAAAAACAAAGAATAGAAATCAAGTACTGAAGAACAGTGTCCTATCTGCTGAAATGTGATGCCTCTCTTGTTTAATGAATGATTAACTGTCAAATGTAGTCTTTATAAGCTGATAAAGGATGAGCAAATTGAATTTATAGTCCTAAGTAAACTTATATTATCCAAACAGTAGAAAGTATTTTTTTTCAAGGTAGCAGGAATATGTCTAATAACAATTTGATAGAACAACTTCTACTAAGTGTGTTGTAGCTCCAGCCAGCACGAGAGATGTTTCCTCAGCTCTATGGGTTGTCCCCCATAGTTCTATGAGTTAATCCCTGGCTGTCCCATGAAAAATGTTACAGATGTCAGATGTTTACATCATATGATAATTTACTAATTTCACAAAATAATATCCTAGCATTTAATTAATAACAGTGTATAATAGAGCCCAGTTTTGCAAACCAGCACAGTGTGAGTTTGGTGTTATGGTGCACACACAACAGTAAAGCTGGGCCATATCTTGTCACTCATTAACCAACCAGTTTGCTCCTATCAACGGGGACAGAAAAATCTCAGTGCAGCTGGGATTCTCAAGCACTTACTGAGCTTTGGGCATATGTTCAGAGATCCTCATGGGCTATTTACTCACAGCTGGACAGCCTCCTACGCCCTTAGAGGAATGTTCTGAGACTGAAAAAAGTGACATAGTGACTCAGACATAGTATGGAAGTGAAACCAGTTAATCTAACTCTCAAGATCTGATTTGGATCATGAAAGATTTCTCTTTGTTCAGAAGAAGACCAATAATTTATGTGCATAATATAAAAATTATATATTGCAGATTTGCAGCTAAATCTAGTTAAGAATTTCAGTTTAGGATTTTGTTGTAGGACAGAAATCTGTAAAACTACCTTTTAAGTTTATGACCCCAAACCCCAGCATTCTTGCACAAATCACAAGATCACAAGTCTGAAGGAAAGTTTCCTTGAGATTTTGTTTGGATCTGAATGAGACATTTTTACTCAATTTAGAATCCAAATCACAAGGGCATTTTTGGCAAAAGATTTATAGTTGAAACCACTCAGAAATATGCAAGAATATTGGATTGATATGTGGTTTTGAATCATTTCAAAGGCTAAAATGTGTGACAGGCTGTCATTTCTGGGATCCTATTAACTCTTTTCATGTCACTGAGAAATAGAAGTACAGGAATAGAAGTACAGTATCCTTATAGTTCATATCACCTTAACATGTATATCTTGGTAATATCAGTCAATGGATGTCAGAATGTCCAGACTGTAATGGCACCACTAAGAACTGATAACAATGACATATCTGGTGATTTTATGGCTAGTCTTGCGATATCTTACAATCTTAATGCCTCAGCTTCTAAAATTAAGCCTTATATTAAAATTATATTAAAAAATAGGACAATGCATTAGCTTTTGATTGTCAGCTTTCATGCTTCTAGACAGAAGCCTAAAAATATGACTGTACTGCAAACTGAGAATAATAGAAGAAAAAGCACTTTTTCTTAATCTGAAATGTGAGCCAGTCTCATCAGTTTTGGGGCCTGATTTATAATTTTCTAATGCTTGGGGTTGGCTATATTGTAGTAATATGTTTTTATCAGCATTCAGTTTCTGAAAGCATAAGTTTTACTGCTTAGAAAGATCTAGGGTAAGAAATTGCTACAAAGTGTAGAAGGAGGAATAGAAATAAGGGTTCCCTCCCAGTTCAAGCCCCTTCACGAGCACTCAGATTTATAATGATGTGGCAAAGCTTGCCTGAGAGGAGGACTACAGCTCTGGAGAACTGCTGCTCCATCCCCTCCACCTTGTAGCACACTAGCTAGCTCTGGGGGAGCTCTGGTTCAGAATGCCCTGGAGCTGCCTTCACGCTGCAACCAACCCAGGACTGTGGGTGAATACTACACTTTTGCCCACAGTAATGAAACCTGGTGTCTTCCAAAATAAATATTGTTTCTTGGTTACTAATATAAATAAATGTATTGCACATTACATTTTTGGATAAAAATGTGCACGACCAACATTTCTTAAGTCTCTCCAATCAAACGGAGAGGTCCTCCCTCAGTTTTCCTCCAGTTCTCATGCAGGCAAACCTCTACTTGAGACACTGGGAATTTATTCACTAAATGGAAAATTAGAGAACACAGATAGGGTAGTTAAGAGCCTGATTTATTACAGTTTGCATCCTACTGTATATCTACAAGTTCTAGTAATGCTTTGCCTAGGAAACAGAAATTGGATTCACTCTTTTCCCAGTAAATTGAAAAATGGTTGTATTTCATAAAGTTCTACCTTTCCCCCCATTTCATTTAGTCCTTCCTTATTTATATTCTTCAGACTTGTAATAATAGCTGGCTGTACTGGGAAGAAAGAGACAGGAAGAGAATGGTTATTTTTGTGTGAGCAATGAGACTGAATTGTCCTCTAATATTCAGAGCTACATATGTGGTTTGAAAAGCACTAGTGGAAGACTGAATTAGTGGTAGATAAACCTTAACAGCCATTTGGATTATGGTAAATGAATCCTTTGAAGGCATAAAAGTGTCACCATGTTTTGTTTGCAAGCAATTCACGCCTCTTATAAGTGTATGATGTAGCAAGTGATTTTATAATAAGTGTTTCCATTCTGGTTGGGTAAGATTAGGTCTTACAGGGATCCACTTCTTTACTTGGTGAAAACCACCGTAGTTGCATTGTTGTTGATTTTTGTTTATTTTCTGTTTAGTTATTTATTTTCTCCTTTTGCATAAGGTGTTGATTCAGGATGTAGTATTTTGAAATGAAAAAGCCAGATTCTCAATGGATGTCATACCCTCAACTATCACACTGACATAAAACCTCCATATTAATGCTTTCTGATTTAGCAACTGGAGCTATTTTGATGTATGTCAGGTATTTTTGTCCTATATCTCAGTTCTCTTCAGTAGTATAAAATTAATTTGAGGACATTGGCTTCCTTAGCTTCCTAGATGATTTCTCATTTTTTTAAGTGCATATTTTAAAAACTGTTCTTTTATTAGTGATGAAGAATGATCTCGTGTTAGAGGCTAAAGAGAGATTGACCTGAAAACAAAACTGAATGAAAGCAAATTGCAGGAATTAGGAGATATGTCATAGAGGAGAAACTAAGAAATACATGATCTTAATGAAGGCACAGAAGATGGACTAGCTGGCATCTAGTCATCTAGCTTCCCAGCTGAGTAGCCAGCTAGTGTACTAGCTCAGTAAAACACAAATCTTCTGTTTCTTCATGGATATCTACTATTTATCTTTAACATAAAAATATGTCAAGATGAACAGAGCATCATAATTCAGAGGGCGTGCTAAAGTTAATGCATATGGAAGAAAAATTATTCTTAAAGGAAATTAATTTTGTATAATATCCATCTATAATGAGTCTTTATAGAAAGGATGGCACACAGAAGTTAAAAGGTTACAAAGTCTGATGCAAGAACACGATCTTTTATAGCTACGCTTGGTGTCAGAGGAGAAAGCATGAGATGAACAAAAAACATTTCTACTTAGCAGTCAATGTGAGGTGGAGCAACCATATATATCAGGAGCGATTTTGAAGCTGATCTGTAAAATAACTACAGAAAAGATCTGATTCAAATTAAAACTATTTAATTTCATTAATTAGGTTTAAAGTGTTTGGCAAAATTTGTGGAGGACAGATCAAAGACTGTGATGTTGAAAGATGTAGTGGACACTGGACAAAGAGAAATTCTAGGAATACATAACACAGTATTTCTAGCCCAGAAGAAACAAACAAAGAAACAAACAAACAAACAAAAAACCCAGTCATATCTGGAATTTCATACAGAGCTTTCAAGGCTTTAAACACATGGAACTTTTGAGTCACATTTTTAACCAAGATGTGAGGCATAATATTGTGTTTGCAGGAATGAAAACTAAGAGTCTTGCTTCATTCAGGGAAAAAGAACTTTGACAAAACACTTGTTGGGTAATTTGCAATAAAAGCCATAACATTTGGCAATAGAGAAATAGATTAATGTAGAAAGTACTATAGAGGAGGAAAACTACTAGCAGTAGATATGTGAGAATTTGAAAATATGGCTATTTCATTTTATGAAAATAGAACTATATAAGGCTGAAAGTGGTAGTAACTTTAGACTTCTGATATTTGACACATTCACAAATGAAACTTGTTTTATGCAAATGTATATTCGTAAGTATTTGTTTAATTATTTAGTCCTATAATTTTCAGAAAATAGATTGAGCCAAATATTCATTTCAACTGCAAACTTTGTGTGATTTGTACTATGCTGCATTTTCCTGTCCTGTTTGGAAACAGAAAATAAAGCACACAGTATGCTTTTTTATAAAATTTTTAGAGGGGAATAAAATATGATGTGTATTTTTTGTCATGATTTGTAGCATATTAAGAATAACAACAAATAGAATTTAAATCAAGTAGTAATATACCATTCTAAAGCTTTCAGCAATCTGGGCCAGTTATACCTATATTTGACTACTGAAAATAGTGAACTAATAGACAGTACAGATATTATCATAATATGAGATCTAGGTCAGAATTATTCCATTTGTTTTCCACTGGAGTTAGAAAACAAAACAAAACATTTCAAACTTTTATCAGGAATGGTTGACATCTGAAAGTTTTTATTTTCTATAAGACTTTTAAAAAAGCTGATTTTAGCATCTATGTGAGTTTTCTCACTTTTATATGAAGCCTTTATGGTAGTGTAACTTCTTATACTACCAGTCCAGGTAATCCAGACTACTAACTTTTTTTTCCCTGCATAACTTCTGAAAGCTCAAAATATTCCCTAAAAATAATTTTATAAATCAGTTTTAAAAGAAAAAAAAAATCCTCTTTTTAGACAAGGAATTAAATGTCAAATTTCCTCCTGAAGGGCACATTTTATGGAGAAGTTATAAACCCCTGAAATTAAAAGTTTGTAGTGGAAAATCTGACAGACTAAACTATGGCAATGCAAAAACATATTCTTAACACTTAATGCATAACGGCTATATAAGAAATGTATTTCCAATGTACTGCATGTTTATTACAGATTAAACACTTAAAATGGAAAAAAACAGTACATACTCCAACTGTTTCTTAAATATTTGCTTAATATAGCCTGAACACATTGAAAATTGCAAGACTGAAGAGTACATGGTAAGTGTTTAAATAACATCAAATGCAATAAAACGTTTCATTTGAAATGTTAAGCAGGTGATAAAAATGTCATGTAGAGTTACTACATGGTGTGCTTAAAAATAATATAATTAAGAGAAAATGCAGAGGGAAAACTTAATTGCTAAAGGAAAAGTTGTGTAAATGAAGTGTGTTTGCATTTGCTCAGTAGTCGGAGTTTTGCAGAAGATTACAACCCCTATCTCTCTCTGAGCCTGAGCCCCTGCACCCTGGTAGAATTGGCACAGATATGCCATTCCTATATGGTGCCATAGGTACCATTGGCATAGGTATGTATGAACAGTCCAGTAGCTCATGGCACACACTCCTGCCCCTTTGCCAGCTAAATCAGTGGTAGGAAAAGTGGTAACAAATATATTTTTTTCCTTTTTCTTTCCTTTTAAATATGAGTGAACTAGACGGGACAGAAGATATGAGCAGAAAGCAATGTGAAACTCCCTAAAATAGGAGGAAACAAAGAGCAAAAGGAAAAAAGTGACAGAAAGGAAATAAAGAAAATGGCCATCTCTACTAAGAAGTGATCACGCTTCCTCATTAAAAGAGAAGTAAGTGAACTAGATGGAGACATAACTCTTGAGAGGTGGTGCTTTGGGTGAGGAATGCAGTCCACCCACTCCTTAGACAAATGTCAGAAAATGCTTTACACTTTGCCTTGTAGGCTGTTTTTAAGTTTGTGGAGAGATGAATAGGATGGAGAGACATTTGGTCATAGTTTCTTAATATCATTTAATGATTTTTATATAGATTGCATTTGTAGATCAATGATTATAACTTTAGAAGCTAAAATAATTAGTATCGTTTTCGTATGGTTCTCTTCTTGCCACAAGTCCGGCAGTCAGCTTTTCTCTGATAGTCACTACTTTTCTCTTTTGGTTATTTGTGCTTAATCATTCTTTGCATTTCAGAAGGAGCAAGCGAATCTCTTGCTCTTGCTTCCAGTCCTACCAGCACATTTCTGAATACTTACTCCTGTTTTCTGTCAGTGTACTTATTCAGCTACCTTGTCTGTCTTTTCTGGCACCAAATAGTTACTATGCAAGCATAGAGGTCTTTTCTTTCTATTAAATAATAGCCCTAGTTGTTATTTTGAGAGCAGGCACAAGTCTCTTGTACTTCCCCTATCCTTAAGGCATATGATGTTTTCTTTGCCCTGCCATTTCGTCTTTCTCCCCAAGGTCAGTTTCATTTTCAGTGGATATACTTAGAGAAGCCTTGGATTTGATTCAGTTAAAATTACTGTATGTTTGGCCTCTGTATCATGGAAGCACAAGCAAAGCAGCTAAACACTGTGGAAATTTGTTGTTCTGTATTTTCCCTGGCCATGAATGAAGTTCTGAAGTGCAGAAGCCCAAACACATTTTGCTTTGAATTGGGTCTCCTGGAATGATATGATTTGTGGTCATATGCTAAATTGCAGACAGAATATAAACTAGCCATTTCTTCTCAGTGCTCTTCTGATGACTATTCCTTCTCTTTATGGCTGTAGTCTAAGATTCAGGGTCTGTGTCTAGACTTAGAAAAGAGCCCGTTCTGTAGGAATTAATGGTAACTAGTCTCACCTCTCTGTCAAGGAGATCCTGATAGCTATGGCAGCTGATGAAACAAGCTGAGTCTCTGTCCTTCCTATTCATAGATACTCCAAAAAATTGAAGCAGTTGTGAGAATAATGCTTCAAATGATCCAGGAAATCACTCCTTAGCAGTGCTTCACGAGCTGCCTTCCCTTCTGGCAGGTAACAGAACTGAGGTAACCAGCCAGGTTAGAGTGGCGTCATTTCTCAGGCCTCGTGATGACTCAGTGGCGTGTGCTGCAGCTGTAACTTGTTAGTCCAGCTTATTAGTCCTCTCAATAATTTTGTGAGTTGTAAAGAAGAGGATGCAATAAGAGAGCTTAATGATTTGCCCAAGGACACATGGTGGGACTAATTACCAAACGCCCTGCATCTTTTAAAATTACTCAGACTTATGCAACAAGGGTCTAATTGCTGTCAGGACTGTATGGAGTCATTCTGCAGAGGTGTGAAAGATTGTGCTAGCTGCAAGATATCACAGAATGAGACCCTGCTAGCAACAGTCTGCGTCAAATTTAGACTTGCACGAATCTCAGTATTGGGAGTCCATTGGACAAGACCTCTTCTTTTTCAAGTTTATCTCCCACGCATTTTTTTTCTATTTATTTTTTTTTTCTAGTGAGAAGCAAATGGGTGAAGTCCATAATGAAAATAAAAATTCACGTTTATTCTTCATATTTTTCCTTCTTCAGGAGCTCATGATAAATCATGAAATTCTAAGATGTAAAAATTGCTAAGGTGGTTTAGTATTTTTTGCCTTTGTTAAAATTACTCAGTTATTTCATAACCAGCAACTGTGTTGTTTAGTCTTTCTCAGCTCACAAACATCTGTGCAACATTTCAATTTACACTGAGCTGAGCTATTTGGATTTAATTCTGTTTTAAGCTACCGAAAATACAAACGCTTGAGTATCATATGCTTTAAAGCATTAGAGGGAGAAGCAATAACTTATCTGTAAATAGACAGCTACCTAACATTGTTTAAAATTTCTGTAGTAAATTTTAATGAGCAATTTTGCCAATAAAATTGAGTGAGTGACTATATACTACCTACAGGCAGTGTGTTGGCCTTAAGTCCATTTAATATCCTTCCAGACGAGCACTAGCCAACTTATTGTAGGAAAAAAAATAATTAGGCTCTCTAAATTTCTTGATTTAATTTATTCTCACAGCATTTCAGATTATTTCCTTAAAGCAGACTGATCTGTATATCTGTAAAATGAGCAATGTCAACAAAAGGGACTGTAAATGTTCTCATACTAATCAGCAGAACACAGAGGATAGAATGGATATTTTATTTTCTTGATATTTTAAGGAAATTTATGAAATTTATAATACACATGGCAGCAGATAACAATGTCTCTCATGTTATAAACAATATTGACAGTATCATTGGTAAATCTTGAAGGAAATTATTGAATTTTGACTAAGTATTGGTTTAACCAGTGCCCTCTTAAAATAATGATAGTCCTTCCAAGATTTTTATTAGGTGCTTGTCTTATTCATGCAAACTTAGTCTCCTTTAGTCTATCCTACTCCTCAAAGAGGTAGTGGGATTGTTTATGGAGAGCAACAGTATTTGCTATAATTAAATATAATCTATCTTTGCCTGTGGACTTGTACTCTGTGTTTATTAACGCTGGTGGGGAGATCCCTGTTGACTTTCTCTTGATCAGAGTTGTATAACATGCTAAAAAAGTTCTATAAGAGATCCTTTCTTTTCCACTGACATTGTGTGATATATGTGTGGCATATGAGATCTTTGTTGCCAAACCAGGGATGCTAATCTAGTTGTTTACTAGAGCTTCTCAATAAATACAATTTATGAATTAGCTTCTATTCTTTTATCACCTATTGAGCAATTTGAGAATCAGCCTATGACTCCACATGGCAGAATGAACAGCGCTAGGTCATCTGAGCATTTAGGAAAGGCAGCAGTTCCATCACATTGTCTTTCAGGATCTGTTCAGCCTAACGAAGCCATAAGACTACGGGGCAAGGAAAGAACCATTCTATTAATGCTTTTATTAAGCAATCAAATTACTGTGGTTATAATTATTTCAGATTTAACTTTGGTAGGCACAGAACTTGCTCCATCTTTTGTCATCGTATTGGGTGGGCAAAAATGAAATGTCAGCTGCACACTTTTCTTCAAATTGTATGGAGTGACAAAGGTTCAGAGATCCTAGTTGTAGGTTCTCTTGACATTTGTTTCCCTTATTTACTAGTTGTTTTGAAGTCCTTATAATCAGTGCTCAAAGTACACACATATACATTAGTGTACCCTGGAGACAGGTCTAACCTATGAGAAAGCTGGGAGCAATAGGGTTATAAATGTTACTTGATACCATATAAAGCCCAAGATACCTGACTGGTGCATAGGCTCTGTTGCTTGATGTAGTCAGGTGATAACATATGTACACTCGTGCTGCCTACTTCAGCAAGTGTCAAAAGTTCATGCTAAGTACTACATAAATTATCACCTAATTAAATGCTGCTATGGTTTGGATTGGGAGGGAAGTGTAAACTTGATTCTCCTTAGAGAGCTGTATGCAGAAATATGATGGAGAATTAATTTTATGAATAAAGGTCAAAGATCAAAGTGTGAACGTATTTATTAGAAGGAGGAACTAGAAGGAATCTTGACTTCCTTAATTAAATCCTTTTCTCCTCATCAAAATACTAAGAGGTTAATTTGGTTTTATGGGAACTTCCTCTTTCTATTGTAGAGATGTCAGTAGCACTGTTCAGTTACTGGCACAATTTATACCTTACAGACTTTCTGCACATTCCACTCTTAATCTCACATCAGTAGTAACTGAATCTTAAGTTGGAAATACAAAACAAAAACTTTCTGTCTGGATACTTCACAAATAACACATTGATGCTACAATAGACACTGCTAAAATTAAATTTTTAAATTTTTGAGATTTGCAAAAAGATTGGAATTTAGAATTAAAGCCAATGTCATTATAGTACTTTTTTTGAACACATTGAAGACATAAATATATATATTTTTTTCTGTGCATGTCTATTAATTTACCAAATTCAAACCATCCAAATTCATTATTTGTGTGTTAAAACACACAAATACAAGATTTTTTCAGTGTAGTGGTATCATTCTGCTTGGGCTTAGAATTTTAAAGTTAATTTAGAATAGGGACTATTTAAGATCAAGTAATAATCTTTGAACAAGTTACATCTTAGAAGAGCACAGAGAAAGTGCTCCATAAATTATATAAATGCAGAGTTAGTGTTCTGGATTTTTTTAATGTTATTAAAACACAACCAGAGATGAGGACCATCATCAAAGACAAGTCATTGCTATAGTAGGATACATTTCAGTCCAGTATATCTCTGAAGTAGGTGAACTTGTACTTTGCTGAATAGGCAGTCACATGGAGAGACTTTCATATAGCATAGTGAATCTTTAATTTTGGAAAGAAAGTTCCTTCATAATGATGAGGTAATAAATCTGTTGCAAAATTCAGCTGTAGACAGATTTTCGTACTAAATGATTCCAGCCTGTATTTTGAACCGCTTTTGGAACTGGCTATTAGGAAAGGAAAGGAATGATTAAAGAGCTATTATGGGTGAAGGATCTGTATTCTAGATCAAAGCATCACAGAATTAACTCTGAAAGTCAACTGACTAGCAGTCTCCCTTATCCCATGGATCCGGTAACTGTAGGACTCTATGTGTAGGTAGCAATAAAGAGATTTAAACTGATGCATTTGTTTTCCAGCCTTATCTGAAGGTTTTAAGCACCAAAGAGTGCCAAAATATAGGTAAGAGTTATAGAGAAGGAATTACAATGGAAGGAGCTGCAGGGAGAATCTGAACTTAGAAGCTAAAGACAGTAGATAGCAAAGGTGATACCTACAGATGAATTATCCTGACACCGAGCTGTGCAACAACACCATGTAGCATAAAGTTAGTGAGTTCAGTGAGTTTGAACCTATATTGGATGGAATTTGGGACTGTGTTCTTAGGACACTGAGAACTGGGGAGATGCTTTAAAATAATTTTAGGTTTATTTTGAAACATGACGCAGCTTCTCTCTTCCATTCCTTTTCATAGCTTAAGTTGGAATCTGAGAATAGTCATAAAAGCCCATTCTTGTAGTTGTTCTATTTTTTCATTCATCTTTTGAGGTCTGATTTTAGAGAGACCTAATTCAGTAATGAATTTCTATGGTTTATGCAAAGATCTATGCAAAGTCATTCTCAATGCCTTACATTATAATGCACTTTAGGACAGGGGCAGTGTCTATCTGTTCTTAGCAAAATATGGTTTTAGTGATGAATGAGATCTTTAGCCACTTTAACAGTATAAATGAAGTAAAATCTAGGAATTCTCATAGATTACCCTGATAGAGTTAGAAACCACAAAATCTAGAGAACGAAAGTGTAAAATCTGAAGTCAGGTTGACTTTTAAGATGTACTTTGAAAGAGAACAAGCTAGGTATTTTCAGCAATAAAGAGATTTTTCTAAAGCAGTCTGTGGTACTACCACCAAAAACAACAAGGAAGTCAATATTAGCAGTATGACAGTTACGACATTGATTCAGTAAAGTATATGCTAGTTTATTTTTTCCTTAATCTAGACAGCTACCAGCTGAAGGCAGCTGAACACCTAGGGACATCTGTGCTAAAACAACACTTGCTAGTGGAAAGAAACACTAAGTAAGTGAAGTGTGGCGGGAAAAAAGTCAAACACAAAGCAGCAAGGAAGCCAAACAGGCAATTTCTTTTCCCAAAATACATCTGACATTTTTCCTTCTCTGCACTTTGGGAAGATAGAGAGAGGGGAATGCCAGCAATGAGATGATAGTTTTTGGTGGGAAGCAGCTTTCCACATCAAAAGACCACTGCTACCGCAGCTGGCACGCTAGGTGTCTTTGCAAAGATGCTGAGGGCTGCAGCACCATGGAGACTAAATTACTTCCCCTTCTTCTCTCCAGGTGAAATCTGAAGCTTGTTGGCATATCTGTGTTGGAAAATTTGTATTGACGTTACCTATGCTGAGATTTCCCTTCCTATGGTGTGTCTGTTTAGTTGCTCATTCAAACTGTTGCCTAGAAGAGAAGGGAGATGTTTGCACTGTTAAGATTTCAGAAAAACTGACCATCTCAACACTAATACAAATAGCAGTATTTTATTGGCCTTTTCTATCAGTTTGTTTTGAATGATGTGCTTTTAAATATTATTTTTGCAAAAAAAAGGACAAAAATTATACTTGCATATCTGCATTTGTGCATCTATGTAAGTACTGCCTAGCTGGGAATGCTGCTGAAGAATTCAAGCCAGACCAAACGGTTCTTTTTCATTGTTCGTTATCATCAATGCCTGAATTTCACAGACGACTGAAATACTAACCTGAACTCTGTATTGTGGCCTCTAGTGCCATAATACCTCTGTGCAGTAAAATGCTAGTTTTGGCACAGTGAAACCTGGAAAATGTTATCTCAGCAAGAAGTGAACCAATAATTGGGGTTTTAGGTGACACTCTGTACAAAATTCAACTGCTAATGTTGCTCTAATGTAGCAAGGCTGAAAAACTGAGCAGCAGCTGTAAAAAAAACCCCTGTTTGTCCTATATCTTTATTTTAAATATTGTGTGTTGTGCTATTTTTAATATACATTACTACCATAGAATTCAAAAGGAGTAATTTTACCTATTAATAGAGAAAACAATGTTGCATTAATATGTAACGTCCCCACTGTCCTTCTAACACTGCCTTCTGAGGCCCTTAAAATAGCTCCAGGCTTCTTGAGAGAGGAGGCCAAGTCAGGCGTAAGAGCTTCACACTGTGTTCAGAGACCACTTGAATTAGCAGGCTCTGTGACCGCTTCTTCGTGCCATCCAGCTGGCACGTGCGCAGGTGAGGCCATAAAGAAAGGACTCACCATCTGCCAGCTTTTTCTGTTCTCTGAAACCCTGGAGTATGGCAGCGTAGCGCTGCTTAGCTAATCAACGCTTGTAAAATGAGCCGTGTTCTGCAAAACAGTTATTATTCACAGGTTATCATCAGAGGTGTTCCCTGAGGCGTGCGGTGATGCTCAGACCTCCCTGAGTCCTTCGATGCTGCAGGAGCAGCACGGCGGTCGGCTGCAGTCCTGTGGAGACATATTCCAGAGCTAATTGACTGGAACTGCTAACAAGCTCCACTTCCTTCTCACAGAGCGAGCACTTGCTTTGTTCGGTGCCACTTGTTCAGCTGAGATATAGTTGGCTGCCAGGTAGTCCCTCAACTCCGTCATCATAGTTATGCAGTAGGATTGCCTCCCTGTTATGGTGTTGGGAAGAGTCCTTGCCTGCTAGTATAGAAAAAGTTGCTTTAAAATGTTACTGGGTAGTTAACAACTGGCAAAAAAAGAGTAAGTTTTAGGGTCTGATTCTTCTCTTATATAAAACAGAGATACAAGATAAAACCATTTTTTGGTAGAGCATGTGTTGCTCCCAGCGCTGCCAGTGACTACTGTTGTCACTGTGAGCCCGATACACTACAGAATAGTCTGTGGCTTTATTATTTCTGAATGTATAAGCCAGCCAATTGCACGGATTGTAAGTTTTGTTAAAAGGCAGACTGGATAACACAGCAAGTGTAGTGATATGAAAGAAATCCTGTTTGTTTCTGCCAGCTCTTCTAAGCTCTTAAGCAATGAGGAACTTAGGAAGCTCTGGTCTGAATTTGGTTTACTGACCTTTTAGTTTCTCAGTTGAAAGTTTTGGATCAGTCAGTGAGCTAGAAATCCACAATGGACTCAGAGCCAGAGTGTCTGCAATGCTTCTTTCAGCAAATACAAGCCTAGTTTATAGGCCTGGAAGACGGTATAGCAACTCACTGCCCCAAAACCAAAAATAAACCTTGCACAGTGTGTCGCATCAGCTCTTAACTGTCTCCAGGAAGTGAAAATTTTGACAGGGAAATATATTTGTGGCCTCATTTGATTCATGTCTCAAGGAAAGAATTGAAGTCATACCCCCCACAGGCTGCTCACATCCATCAAGGAGAGCATCCTGCAGCCTCCGGGATGTCATCTTCCTACAGTCTGCTCCCAGCTTTCCTGTGGGGGCACAGGGCTGTCGAAGTGAAGGAGCCTTTAGAAAAGGAGTGTGATGGACTTTTCTCCAGCAAGGACCAGAATGTTTTAAATGGCAAAAGAACCACATTGCGGCCTCTCTGAGTCAACTTGTTGGAAAGTGGAAGAAATGTCCTGAATACAGTAAGAGGTGGCACACCTCCCTAATCCTTGCTCCTTCCACCCCTGGGAAATGGCACTGACTGCTGATAATAACTCTTCATTACTCCCAAGTCCTTGTGTACTGCATGGCCAACATGACTAATCAGGCATCCAGATCTGGACGACTGTATACTCCAGGTAGATAGTAAATAGTGTCACTCTTGGTAGGATAAAATAGATGGGATTAGCATGAGTTAGGCAGAGAAATCTTTCCATACTAGGAAGAGATGATTTCACTGTGATGGCCTATTCTTTTTGTACTTAACTTTCCACTTCTTCTCTCCACATAGTAGGAGAAAGAGCAGAATTATTAGTAGAAACTTCCAGAGTTAGTATAAATACAAAACAACTCCATAAGGAAGCTGTGGAATTAACCTCATTAACCTCATGTAAAAACATCGTATGCCAGGAAAGCCTGGGCCTAGACTCTAATTCTAGGAGGTGGTTGGTAAAATGCTATTACTAGAAGTCCATAACATGCACAGCCTGATTTCTAAAATATTGTATGATTTAATTTCTGATTTGTTTTCTGCATCTTACTGTAGTGCTGCTGTAGCTGTTAAGGATGCTCTCTTAGACTAACCTCAGTGGTAGCCTTCTTGAGTAAAAACAGTAAAACTTAATATTAACTATATAGAATGTTTAAAGAGAAATTGCAAGAATTTGCTAATGTGCCAGTCTGTCCCAGGCTGGCTGGTTGCCAGGCCATCATATCTGTTTTTCATACCTGTTTTCTTTCCCCTCTTCATCTCCCATGAAATTTTGCTCTATTTTCCTTTCTTACATTAAGATATGTGCAATAGCAGAACACAGTAAGAAACCCACCATTAAACTCTAATGTACCTTTCCACAGTGCTGCTATCGAGACAAGCGTTTTGAAGAAGAGGCAGCTCCAGAGGTTCATTATAGATGTAAATGTGTTTTTGCACCTAAAATACTTCTTAGCTATTTTAAGTAGGCAAGGAGATATACTAAAGAATTAAAAATAAATATTTAAAAATACTTGACCTCAAAATAGCCAATCTGTCAAGAACAGAGGTTTAAAGGACCTTTAAAGGGATCTTTTCCCTTCATGCTATCCAGAACAGAACCTCAGATTTACAGACTTGTGGTCAAGGGAGTTCAAGGCTGAAGTGCCACCTCACCCCCATCACAGGCTCCATAAGCACCAGCTATTTTCAGGTTTCTTGTCCCCTTGGCATGGATGCTGCAGGTCTCTGCATAACATAAGGATTTCCAGTCTTTTATTAATTTGATAGTATGCTTCACAAAGACTGCATTTTGGGTCACAGAGGAGATGCTTTTGCTTGCAGTAGTAGAAATGGTAGGACTTTCACCTGCCTCTTTTGCAGCTGTGGCCATGAAAGGAATTGTGTTTTTGTATAGCATTAGCAAAATGGGTGTCATTTTCCTGCACAGGAGCACGTTCCCCTTTTTTTAAGAGCACTACTCATACTATCGTCTTGTGCTCTTGACTTTATTGGTCCTGTTTCAGCTGCTGATTTCACAGCTGGACATAAAGAAGGAGCCAACCCTACGTGGCTGACCACCCTGTGGAGTGACAGGAGCCGGACCACAGTTTGGGATCCTCTGCAGACTGAGGTGCACGCTGCTCCTCTGAAAGGAGCGTCAGATGAAGTATTAAAGAAGAGAGTGTTCTGCAGTTGCCCAGCACTATCAACACTAACCACAAGGATGATCTGGATTTCTCCTGGTGGTGCCAGATGGCAACGCTCTGATACTCCAGTCTTCACTGCAGGTCTGTGCCCTGTGGTTGTGGCAGGACTTCATCCCGAAATAACTGCTTGGTTTTTGAAATTCAGGCATGGCCCACTTACTTGGGTATTTCAAGCTGTGGGTCTCAATCAAGCAATATTTGGATTTAAGAAATGAGAAAGAGTTTCCCAAGTATTTAAAAGCAGGGCAGAATGATGCAGTGTTTGCAGGCAATTTGCTCCATGCTGAATGAAAACGAGAGATCTCTTGCTGCTGGGCTTACCTATTGCTACAGATATTGTGTATATCTGTAAACATATGCAGGCAGAAAAAGCTTTGAAAGCTTATGGCCCACATAACCTGAAATACCCTTTCTCTAATATGATAAGTGAAAAGCATTCTTCAATAATAGTATATGTTTTCAGTTTTAATTTGAAACTTAGTGCTGTAGAGAGTTTTGTCTCTTAAGAAAAACTTACAGTACCTAGATGAAAGCCCAAATTCTTTTCTAAAACCTTTAAATTTCCTTTCTGTTTTAAGATAAGCAGTATTTCATTAAAAATCCAAATACTGCCCTGAACTCAGGATACATAAATACCTGAGGTTAATTTTGTCATATGCTGAGGGTTATATACAGTCCTGAAAGATAGAAGAGAATTGCCAGATAAAAATAATGGCACATAACACCGAAGCAGTAGTCTACATCTAAAACAGCTGTGTTTGAGGGTGTTGCTGAGCAAATGTATCCCTGATTCATGTGGAAATATACTCCTTGTTGCTGGGACATGGTTAGCTCAGTTTCAGGGCTTATCTTGGCTTGCAGGAGGTTGGAGCGGAGTTTTTTTTGCTTCTATTTGGCACCGTTTATTCTGTTCTAAGTTCACCTCTTCCTGTGTCAGTGGCCTCAGTGTCGTAGACCATGCAGCAGCAAAACCCAGGAGAGGTAGAAACTGGACCCGCTGGATGCCTTTAATGCTAGACGGAATGAAGAAAACAGATTTAAGGACCTCTTTAATGCATACGGGTTTTCTTTCCCTATTGCAGAAGGTACATATTGTGAATATTATTACAGGGAGTAAGTAGTCATTGGTGATGCTTACTTTCTGCACAGAATTGCTTGTCTCTCCACTAACTCAGCCACTGTTTTCTGGATGTTTTGTGACACCACAAAGCAGCTGTTCTTTACTCCTCTGACTAAGACATTTATATTCAACCCTGACATTTTAATCTAATAAAAAAAAAAAAAAAATCTTTTTACCTCCTTGCAGTATAAACAGAGAACCTCTATATAATGGGCATCTGTGGAATATGGAATTAATCCCACTAGTGTGGAAAAACCTTCATAAGTCTCTTGCGGCTTCATCACTCTTTGAGTTATGAGGTCTTCCTCTCACTTGTGGGATAAAGTCCAAATCCCACAGAAGCTTATTATGTGTCCACTATTTATTAAGACTTCATCATTTAAAACAAAACACTTAAGAAAGACACTGGGAAACATTTAAAATCAAAGAAGTGTAAGTCTGAGGAATATTTGTTGTATTTGAAGGTTTTTCAAAGCAGAGAAGAAAAAGTTCATTTTAGTCCTGATAACTATTGAACTTGCTGCTTCTGCTTATTTTTTCTTTTTTTTTTCTTTTTATCTACAGAGAGATTCTAAATGTTTTCTTTTCTTTCCTACATGATTTTATAAATCTTTAAGTATCCTTGTGAAGATTTCACTTCCTTTTCTCTGTCTTTCGGCCCAATGACTGGAACCATTAACCATGAGTGAGAGCCCTTGTTCCCTGTCTACAGATGTGAGCATCTGTACTTGCTGTTTTTTGACTTATTTAGCCTTTTAAATGACATTCACTGTTTTGCTGAAGTGTAACATAACACAAATGCACTAGTTAAGGCTTCAAACTAGCAGTCTGGTGGTACTAACAGTTTTGTAGCAAAGTTGTCTTGGGGCTAACAAGGTTGTCTGGGAGGTGGGGAAACCTGAGTGTGATTTAAAGCTCTGTCATATGCTCTGTCTAGACAAATTTAAATCACTCAGTCTTCCCTTGCCTTAGTTTCCATAGCCAAGGGATTAGAATACTGATTTTTTTTTTCTTTTCACCTCTTGTTCTTTATAGTCTCTCTGCATCTCAAATACAGCAGAAGCTAAAGTCCACCAAATCATCTGATATAGGATAAAGGAACATAATAATTATATTAGTGCTTGCTGCAAGGGAGTGAATTTGATAACTCGATTTTAGTTGTTTATGACATTGATTTAAACAAGAATCTTTATAGTCCTTACTTTACATGGTATGCATGAAACCAATTTCAAAAATGTCTTTTAATATTCTTTGATGTTTTTATGTTGCACACATGTTGTTTTTATTTACACACCAAATATTTTAAACCTCACCTTTCTGGATTGGCAATATTTTTTTCTTTCTTTTTTTTTTGTTCTTCCTATTAGAGAGAAATTAGAGTGTTATCACCTATATAATTATCCCCTTTTCTCCCCTAAAAGTAATTAATTCCTGGAACACTTGTGAGAAATAAAGAATTCTTATTTTACAGCGAGGGAAAATGAGGCAGAGGGGCTTAAGCTACCACTCTAGTGTCATTCTGTATATAAATGGGAGAATGTGGGTTAGAAGCCAGAATTTGCTGGCTACCAGCCCTGACCTCATGGCGTTGCTCCTATGGTGAAGTTAGTAAATGTTGTGAACTTGCACTAGTACTTTCTGAATGAGCTGCCACACTCATTTTCTGTTGGTAATTGATATTAGATCAAAATCACAGTACAGTTAAAGACATGTGCATGAGTGGATGATAATGCTGGAAGCACTTAAAGTGATCTAGAAAAGATATTTCACTCATATGCAATCCGAAATCTCAGGTATGGTTTTCCGCATACTGCACATAAGTATAAGCCCAGTGGATGTCTTTGCTCCTTAAAAACAAATGTTAAGATAAGAGAAAGACCATCCTGAGAGGAGCAGAGGATTTCTCTACCTGGTAGTAGATTGTGGGTGTATTATATTATTCTCTACCTCCGGAAAAATTCAGATAAATTTCAGGGGAGCAGTCTAGTCTTGGACACATACTTGAATTCTGAATCTATTCACTTGTTCTTATTTTCTTCCAGTCAATCACTTTTCTCTCCTTGGGCCCAATAGAGAAAATGTGATCTGAATTTAAGGCAGACAGGGGAATAAAATACAAACAGCCGGAGCTGCTGCTTGTTTATACAAACACCAAAGGCTATTGCTAATCTCTTACGGTAACTAGGACTCAGGATGGGCCTCTTTTTATGAGAATCCATAAGATTTACAGCAAAAGGCATAATACCAGTCAGAGAGGTTCTACCTGATGACAGATCTTTCTGCTCAGTCACTGGTACTCAGTGGCAGTGAATAAGCATTAAATGACCCTTCTTTCTGCCAGAGTATAAATTTATAGTCACTGGGGCAGCTCCTCAGCAGGGGTAAATTGTCTTAACTCTTTCAAAGGACTTAAGTTCTGCTGTTTGAGGTTTCATCATGACATATGCTTACGAACACCGCAACTTGATCTATGAAAGCCACTGTCACCATGTGGTCTTTTCAAGTTTTAACTGGTTTGTGGTGTTTTATTCAGATTTTAGATGATATGGAAAAGAATTCCAACCTATTATAATGAATGTTGTTGGAATTTAAATGGATGTTACTGCAGTCTAAATGTAATGATGTTTTTTTGATGTAGTCATTTTTAAATATAAAAATTTCAGGAAGGCAAAACTGCCACTGAGAAAAAAATTTTCATTTGTATTTTGGGATTACATTGCCATCCCAGGATGATACATAAATTCTCTGGTTATTTTGAAAAATTTATTGTATATAGATACAAGTTTATTATAAAAGAAACTTAGAATTATACTGATAAAAGTATTCACTATTTTTCCTCTGCTACCTGCATAAAGAGGGCTACAGGAAAAATGCATATAAGTATATTAATTCAGTTTTCAAAGTGAAAGAACAGGAAAGGCAAGGAAAACACAGAGTGCAGAAGCAACAGGAAGTGAAAAGGTGGAGAGCCTGAAACAAGAATGTAAATCACATTTTTTATGAGTGGCCACCCGGACGACAGAGAGCAGGAGCAGAGCAGCTTGTTGTGAGAAATAACAATGAGGAGCGCACATGCGGGAACGCAAACCGCCCAGCGCCGCGAGCGGGCCGGGGAGCCCCGGGAAGGCTGTGTCGGAGCGGGGCTGGAGAGGGCTGGTTGCTTATCCTCCCTCCCGCCTTCCTCTTGGTGTTCCCGCGCCCTCCCTCCACACTCACCCCCCTCCTTTTCTTTCTCAAACAAGGTTGGTTTGGGTAGGGATGGTCCCCAAAAGCACCTCTCAAACAATAAACACAAATGACTATGGTGGTCCTGTCAGCTTTGGATCTTTGTAAAATAACCAGTGATCCACAACACGTTCTGCAATTGATTTCCCAGGTTTTCCCCCTCCTAGTCACTGACAGTCTGGAAAAAAATTCCCTCCAGCACTGGGGTTGAATGCTATTCGTTTTCCCATTATTGTGAATTCCTGCAAGCCAAGAGTCCTGAAGAGCTAAGCCTTTGAACCGAAGGCCATTTTGCTACTGAAGGAGTAACAAATCAAACACTATACTCACAAACTCTTAAGTTTTGAAAAGAACACTTCCAAATGATTAAATAGTTATGCATGGCAAGAACTTGAAACTTTCATGATTTATTCAAACTCTATAACCTATAGTAAAATATAAATTTTTGTTAATAGTGGCATAAATGTAACATTCTCTCCTCCTCCCTCCCCCTCTTTTTTTCCTAAGTGTAGGACTTCCAAGTTTGAGGGAAGAAAAAAAGCATCTGTTTTTCTGTATGTTTGCTTTTTTTATAGACTTCATAAATCCAGCAAGCTTCTATTTGGACCACTAGGCCCTTTCAATAGAAGCATGTTTTCACTGGGATTTCCACGTTCATAATTATTCCTCTAGTTTCTCTGCTGTTAGAAGACAAGCTGGTATTTCATTGCTTTGGGGAAGTTAATAATATGGTAGGCAAAACATCAGGAAAAATTATAATGAATGAACCTATACAAATTGTAGGGAAACACATGCTGCTATTATAAAATGTTCCCATCATAAATCCTGGCAAATCACTCTGTGCACAAGTGAATAACTTTTTAACACATAAACACTCAATTAATTAAAGGCAATATACTATATATGCTCAAACTAGTGTGACACAGACAAGACCCAAATAATGGCATTCAGGATTATGGAACCAGTCATGTCTGCCATAGTTCTCCTGAGAGATTTGGGAATAATAACTCTCTAATGCCATGCTCTTCTATACCTGAAGTGAAAAAGAAGTTCTTGGTCTCTCTACTGCAATATTATACCCTTGCATTCACTTAGGAAATAAGTAGGAAACTCCCTACTTTTTTTCTCACCTTATTTCAAATAACACAATGGATAGCCTAGCAAATGCTTACTTGGTGCCATGCAGGTTCTCACCTCCCCAATGGCTATTTCTTACTTTTTTTTTGTATTTTTTCCAACTTGCCAAAGGTCCTTGCAAAATTATATCATTTAACAATTGCATCATTTGCAAGACCACTGAATTTCTTGACACTTGACTTTTCCTTCAGTGACTGTGGTTTAGTGGCATTAAAGTATATCTCTTCACTTTGAGACCCATGTTTCTCAGAATTTGCTGAAGCTATTTTTAAAATAGTCTTTTAATAAAATTGTCTCAAAAAAAGGAGAGAAAAATGAAATGCTTGAAGTTTCAATTAGGTTTTTGTAAGGATTAGAGAGATAACTCAACAGCTGTAGAAAAATAACCAAATTGCATTTACAAAAAGTACAAAGCAAAATTCAGGTTCCTGAGGCAGGGGTTATTTAATTTTTTTAAAGTGGGAATAGCTCGAGCAAGAGCCATTGAAAGTAACCCATGGAGGGTAACACCTAAAAAGACAGCTGAAAGTAGTAGCTTTTAGTCAAAGCAGGATTCTTGTAGGTGCCTTAAGTCACATTTTGCCTTAAGTTACCTATTGCTCTTGGCCGGGCAAGTCTCTTTATTTTTTCACTAAAGGAAAATAATGATTTAATGCTTTTAATGCATTTAATGATTTCAATTTTGATAGAATAGAAACATTTTTGAATTCTGCAAAAGCTTTTTGGGGGTTGCAGAATTATTTCCATTCATATTTAAACTGCATTTCTATATCAGGACCAGTTGCTGTGTGTACTGCCTCTGCTAATGTGATAGTTGTTACACATGGATATGAATGAAGCAGAATTAACATTTTTAGTCCTACTCTCTGTTGCTCTCTTTCCCAAGCTTTTACATAGTTTGAGCAGTTATGGATTGCTCTCCGTTTGTACCATTTTTGTGACTGATTGGTTAAATAAGTAAAATTTCCAGTGGACAAGAAGAAAGATGAGTGACTGCTATAGAAACGAAGTAAAATAGACAAATCAAGTCTAGCACTATTCCTACTCTGTGCTTCTGAGATAACAGCGAGTTACAGCTGAGAATGATAACTGGGATTATTTTATCTAGATGGTGTATGATTACTCATTTGAAATTTATACAGACCAGTGAAACCTTCTGCTGGAGCACCTGGCTGGAAGGAATATGCTGCTTTAAGTACTCAAAAAGTAGAATATTTTAGAAAAGACGTTTTTCTCTTGCTGTATATCAATTTCTTTTTACCTCCTAATTTAAACTCTAGATTATACTTGATCACTAATTTGTGGCCGACCTGAGTATCTTTCAGTCCTTTTTATATACTTCCTAATAAGAAATCTGTAAGGAAGAGAGGATTCCTGAGGTAACCACGTGTCCCTTTTAGGACAGTCACAATCACAAACTGGATTTGGGAACCCTTTAGTAGAAAGCTGGGCTAGTCACTTTGAATAACCTGACAGAGCAGTCTGGAAGGTGAAGCGCAGCAGTGCAAACCCCTGTCCAACCAGCTGCAGTGTTTCTGGGCCCTCAGCACCACAGCCGCGTGTGATCTGCCTCACCCAGCGAACGTTCATATCTCCTGATGCCGATGGGGAGTTCGGTGGTGACATCCTGCTGTGAGGTCTCCCCTATGTCACAGGAAATCTAAGGGGCATCCTTGTTAATCCTATGCCTGCTCTGTGGTTTGTCAGACCACCTTAAAATAATCAAACAGCTTAACAGACGCACTCGGTATTATTTTTTCAATTTAGGTGTGCTCAGTTGAATTTGCAAGCCATCTAGACCAAATAGGCAGGGCTTCTGTTGTGTATAATGGAAAAAATGCTGACACCGCACCTGCTGGCATTAGCTACTGTGATTATAGAATAGGAAATTTCTTACAAAATTACTGGCAGAGATATTTTGAAGACTAAAAATGAACTCTAATGCTTGGCCATAGCCATTTAAGGCAATTTTATGTTTTTAAGCCTTATCCTTCATTTATGAAGTCTAGTTCTAAAATTTGTATTTTCCATTACTGTTTTTATTCATCATATTTCATAATTGCTCTCACAGGAACATCTATATTTAGCCATAGAAGTTATCTTATACAGGCTTGCTACCAACTGATGACTATTTTCTTGCCAAAATGAACACTTAATTCTGTGAAGAATCTTGTAAACCAAAAGTACACGGTCCCTGACTGTTCCCTCTAGCAAATTCTTAGGGAAAGAAGGTGAATATGAATTGATCCATTCCAGATTACTGGTGATTACTTGAGTTACTGATCCTCTGGGAATTCCTTTATCTTCTTTCTAATCTTTAGTCCTCACAGTGTCCTGCAACTGGGACTTCCACTGTTTAGTTATTCACTATGTGAAACTTAGCAGATGTGTTTCTAGTGGAGCTCTACTTTAAATATTGCAATATTTATTGTAATGTCCATTTATTTTATTCTTCTCTTATTAAAGCCATTGCTGGGCTGGGCTACATTTTTGCTAAAGTCAGACAAAAATAAAGCCTGGGAAACTCATACTATAACAGGTAGTTTCTAGATTTGTGTGAATGAACAAAAACAGGAGATCAGAATGGAAATTGGTACAGAATCTTTTTCCAACAGTTATTAAGAATGTTATGCGTTTGAAGGAATGATAGGTGACAAAAATAAGACAAAAGGAGAATTAGAACAGGGAAGTACTCTTTTTATTAAAAGCTGAATGAAACTTGAAATTACTGTATTTTAATTATGTCTTTTCCTTTTGAATTTATCATTAATAATCTAGTGTTAGTCATGAAGAATCTTTTTCTTAAAACTATTTTTCAAAGAAAATGTCCAAAACAGCAAAATGTTTAAGATCTGATTATAAGCTACATTGATACAGCTTGCTTCATCTTACTGAAATCAGAAAAGTAGAAACCAGATGCTTTATGAGCAGTGTAAAACAGCATTATGCAGCTTTTTAGGACGGAAAGAGAAAATACTATATAGGAAGCCAGTAAAACATAATTCCCTGAAATGAAATAACTGGAAGAATTTTAGGTAGGTGGCGTCTAATTACCCATTTGGAATTTATTTAATCTTTCTGTCTGATCCTCAGGCCAGGATGCAGGATGCATATGCTGCTTTCAGTGTGAACTGCCTTGTCCAAAGCTGAATTTGAGTATCTCATTGTGCCATGCAGATATTCCCTGCATCCTAAGTGCCTGTGTGCTTCTGCCTTTGAACAACTGCTTGAGGGCCAGGCACTACCTCCGAAGCAGAGATTTTGTACAGAACAGAGGATTTCGCATGCACACTTATTGAGATAATAACAGTGACATTGCTACAGAACAGCAGGAGAGATGGAATTGAAAATAAACTAATCAAAGAAGTAAATGTGCCTGGAATTGTCCAGACGTGTATTTATAAACTGAAAACCAGCCCTCTAGTCCTCCCCTTGTGCAAAAGTCTCGAATAAGAGGTGACTTTCAGTGGACTTAAGAGGCCAAAGTTTTAAGGCAAAATAAAACCTTGCTTCTGCTGTGAAGCTGATACTTATCCGCGTTAGTATGACCTCACTGGGAGCAAACTTAGAGCCCCTTCTTGGGTCAATATAATCCTGCTGCTTACTTGACTCCCCTCCCTTCCTACTTCAGAGACTCCCTGACCGTCCACCCAAACCAGGGCAATAACACACAGCACGTAGGGGATGATACACGTAGGCAGTCTCCAGCGCCAATGACTGGGTATTGGAAACTGAGCTTTCCTGGGCAGGATCTTAGTGTGCTCCCTCCTGCCACAAAAGATCAGGCTGAAGTGAAGGCTGATAATGCCCAGAGCTGGTATAAAACTCTTTAGCAATAAAATCTTTCTTCATAACATATATAATTACTGTTCAAAATTACTCCTCTGGGCATCATAACAGATTCATCCAGCCCAAATGAATGGACTGTGAAGTATTTCCTCATTCTACACCCCAAGTCTCCATGGTGAGCTAAGATACCAGCCTGATGGACAGTGTCTCAAAACCTTTTACACAGTGCCCTTCTATAAGCATTTCAGCAAAATGATTCTGAGCTCCATAATTGTACAATAGGCTTCCAAAGTGCAAAGTGACTGCTAAGATACTGCATTTGCCTATATGGTGATGGTACATTTTATAAAGTACATTTTATAAGGAAGGAAGTTCAAGTGTGCTACTTCCAAACAAAAGTAGTGGAGTAACAAAAATACAGCATGTTAGAAGCTAACAGTTCTCCTCATGTTTTCCTCATTTTTTAGTAATTTGTATAATGATTTAAACCACCTTCTTTTTACAGTCCTCTAGATGGTCCCACAGTCAATCTTTTCCTTATTTAGTACTTTCAGAATTCTTTGAGATGCCTGGATGAATGGTCCAATGTAAGTGCAAATAATTATTTTATTCACTGAACTTCAGACCATTGAAAATGTCCTGTCTGGTTAAGTATTGGCTTTATTTGGTGTCATTGCTAAATTTTTATGTAGCTTAGGGAGAAGGTCTATTTGGATTGGGTCTAGTGCTCAATATGCGGCTGAATATTGCAGAAATGTTGAAATTGATACACTATTATGTCACATAAAAGGTGTGTGTACATAAGAAAATGTAGGCTACACCTATATTATTAAGTTAAATTAAACACGGATACGGGAGCTCAGACATCTATACTACAAAACTGCTAGACGAGTGCCTGCATAGTTTTAGCTCTCATCAACGAGCACTTTCACAGATAATTCCTGGGCTTACTCCAGCATTTAGCAATAGAGAGTTTGCCTTTGGTCACCCTTTTTTTTTCCAAAACAAAAGAGTTTAGTAGTATGGACATCGTAACAGCCACAAGTATAGAAATAATCCCTATGTAATCTTAACATATACTTGAATATTTGCTTCACTGCCATTTAGAAACTAAACTGTGGAAGCAAGTATTACATTCTTTGTACACTTTAATGAGAAAACCCATGTGCTTCATGCAACTCATTGCAATTGGGTTATAGTTGAGAAACAGAGAATGACTGTCCTTCTTACAGCATTTATCTAATGGCATTTGAGCAAATGCTTAAAAGAAACTCTATGCAAAGTTCTGAAGTGAAAATCTGAAAATACTGAATTGTATTGTACATTCTATAGGTGGTTGCACAATGTGTCAGAAGATCTGCTGCGGACAAAGAAAACCTTCCAGTAAAATTTTAATTATTTTGACAAAGAAAAGCTTTAAGTATAATGATAATTATTTTCCTTAATGAAAAATCTAGGTATTTAACCAATCTTAATCCTGATATTAATCAGAATTTCTGATTAGAAAGCAAGCCAACTTTTTTTTTCCTCCTTTAAACAGCAGCAGTTTTGAACAGGAAATGCTGATTTTCAAGACATAATTGTCTTTGCTATTAAGAAGTCCTATTTGGCCAAAGTCAAGATAATAGAAGCAGAAGAAAGACTACACTGTAGGTTATACAAGCTCTATAGAAAAGGCAAACACTTCTAGCTACAGTATGATCTCACAGCTGAATTTAAGGAGAATGTTAGTAAGCTAAACTGAGTATGTTCTTATGCAACCACATTTCTAGTCTCACATATGTGCCTGTCCATTATTTGCAGAGATCATGGAGCACTCATTCCCATGGAGACATGACCTAAGAACAAAGCTTTACAGTTTTCAGACAAAAGACCAAGAGGAGCAGAAACCACGGAAAATGATCATCATAGATTAGATTGACTTCATATAACTGAAAGTTATGTAGAAATTGATGGAAAGTGGTGTGAGAAAGATCCTCTTCTGGGTAGAATTTAAGGTCTGTAACTTATGAGTAACCTTAACTATGTCTTTTCTCATATGAAATTCTGTTCTTTTTACATTCATGTTGTTACAATACCATTTTCTGAAATAATGGATGTACCTTTATCTTTAACTATATACATTTTTTTTCGCTCAAGGGGCTGAAAGACTTTTCAAGGGAGAATGAATTTTAGGAAATACACACACAAAAACTAGACTGCTAAATCTGTGATGAATTGTATCCAATGTACTGTTTTCAATAATTCAGAAACATGAATGATTCTAAGAATTAGGTTCAGTGAAATTCTGTAGGCAATGATAGAGCTAACTAAATCTTTTTCTTCATCTATCAAAAAATTAGTTGTTTTTGTTTCAAAATATTGTAAAATTTGGAAGCAGAAAACAGGCGGGTTGAGAGAGGGAATAGAACTTCGGCCAGAAAAATAGTAGTAATTCCAAAATGTTATCATTAAGTTACTGGTATCTTTTTCAGGAAAATAAATACTCTTGAGGAAAGGAAAAAAAAAATGAAGACCCAATTTTCTTTCTCAAAACAGCACAAGTCATCATGTGTCATCATGAGTCGAAGCTTTGAGTCATATTTTGCTTGTCATCCAATATTGTAGATCGGTGGTTATAATAATAATACATTATTGATTCACATCTAATCTCTATGAAGT
Organism: Crypturellus tataupa; assembly: GCA_034781795.1. Classification (NCBI taxonomy): domain Eukaryota; kingdom Metazoa; phylum Chordata; class Aves; order Tinamiformes; family Tinamidae; genus Crypturellus; species Crypturellus tataupa. Next base: position 9,415,614 of record JAWLRI010000332.1, on the reverse strand, counting down.
CTTTCAATGGTGTCAGTATGGATCCTTTTGAACAAAGGAAAGCAAACAAGAGGACCCACATAGACACTTGAGTTGAAATTCTGGCCCCATCGAAGTAAATAATAAAACTCCTGTTGACTCCAAGAGGGTCAGGATCTCTTCCCCTTTCCCTCCACCCCCAGTGTGTAACCACAGCTGTGCTTTTGCTAAGCAGCATGCAAGAACAACTTATGAATCACATCTGGTGACCCTGTTTGGCATCTCAGCAGAGAAAACATCAGGAATATTAACCCCTTTGTTGCATAAATTAAAACAAAGACTTTTTTTGGACCTCTTGGATAATGCAAAAACTATGAGGAAAAAAATAAAAAGAGAATAAAAATGCCTAAGGGAACTGAAAATCAGAGTCACAAAAGCAGTGAGGGGGAAAAGCTACTTAGGCCTTGTAATTAAAAATTTAAGAATAAACATATTTTTCTTTAATTTTTAGGTTCAGTTGCCAATGTAACTTGATAAATTTCTTTGGTTTGTTTCCACTTGTTCTCACTGACGCAAGCTGGCAATCGCCTTTGTAGAATTTCAGGCTCTCTTGAGTCAGTGTCTTGATCTTCAGTCAAAATCTCTTCATTTTCCAAGAACCTCTTAATTTTCCATTTCCTTTTTGGCAAAGCTTAAAACCATATCCAAAAGCTGTATTAGCATTTTTTCACCTGAGACATTGGAATTTCCACCACCATTGGCCTCATTTCCCTTTTCTGTCTTGGGAAGTTATCTTGTAAAAATCAAAAGTTAACATTCAACCCACATTCTTCCCCTTTCTCTCTTTCTCTTGCCTTTTTTTTTTTTTTTTTTTTTTTCCCTCATGTGTGTGTCTAGGGAGAAATTTCTCAGTCTGAAGTTTCACAGCTATCTATATTCTGGGCTGAATGAGTCTATAGGATATAAACATTCCCAAAACAGAGCATTTGTTATCAGAATCTAGAGTGCAGCACTGGATTTTCTCACTGACTAAGCCTCTAGCAGTAGCAGAGAAGAGAGTCAAAGTCTTGCATTTTAATCCAACTATAAGACTTTAAGCTAGTTATTTAATATATATGAATTTTCAAATGTGGAGAATTTTAGAAAAGTTTTGAAGCCAAGACTACACAAAGCATTATAGACCAAAAATGTATAAATTGCGTTAGTTCTCTTGACACTGAGGCATTGCCTTCAAGTTGCAGGCATTTATTCTATTTTAAATAGGTTACGTCATCCTGTAGATTATGTTGATTATGTTTGAGGGAGGAAAGATCCAGTTTAAGCACACCTCCTGAGCCATGCGAAGACACTGAATTCTACAGGAAAGTCATCATATGCTGGAATCATATGAGCTCTGTAAGTTATAAATGAGTATCAGCATATTGTATGTATTTGGTTGAAGTACAGCTCCTTTGCGTGTTTGATCTCTTAATTAATTCTTTTAAAAGTGGTTCCTTTGCTGTTGTTTGTGAACATCTGGGTGCTCTCAGATGGGTTGAGGCCCAGATTCTCAGAGACATGTGAGTCTACTTAATCACATTGAAATCAGATACCGTAGAAATAATTCTAAATAATGTATACTCTTGAAATCCAGGAAAACAATTAAAATGTAATTATAGTTATGTTCCAAGTGTAGAATAAATAAATAATTTGGGATTTTCTGCATACCAACTCATTAATGATAAATAAGAGTTAGGGAAAGTAATAGAGAGATGATAACACTATATCATGATGCAGAGGAATTTAGTGTATGCAGGAAGATTCAATAGAATATGCACAGAAAATTTATCCTGTATATAAGAATACTACTATATCTTGTAAGTTATTGGCCAACACATTATTAAAATAATACTGAGTGTGATTACATATAATCATCATTTTTCCCAACGTTTTCAAACATTTTGTTCTGCAGAAAGTGTTGATATTCCAAGTCTATTCAGTATACACATGCTCTATAGGTTTTAGTAACCTATGACCAAATGTCTTATCTTGCAAAAGTTAATATTAAAGTGTGACGTGTCAGCAGGCTTAAAATAGTCCTAATGGGGTATTTCAATGTCTGCATAGAAATTCATCCTATGGAATTGGAGATTTAGAGAAAAAAATCCTTGACCTCTTACTCTCTTTTTTATAGCAGTTCTACAACACACATGAGAGAAAGTTGCCTTATCCTATGTAATATACAAGTGTTGGTTCAAGAAGTAACTATCGCTGAGCCACTAATTAACGGTGACCACAGCATAATTAAGTTCAGCTTTCTCAAGGGAGTGATTGAACTAAATGCAGAACTGTGACACTAAACTTTTGATAATGAAAATTTTGGAGGGAGGAAGTTAGTTAGAAAACCCTAAAGTCAAAAGTGAGGAAATTAAAATCCTTACACTCAGCATGGAGGCTTCTTAGGCATCCCAGGAGTCACAGAGGAATGAATGCACCTTAACAAAAAAAGAAAATAAAAAGCCAATTAAAGGCTAGTCTAGCTGGATTGCAAGGTTCAAGATGTTATTTGAGACAAAATGGTAAGCTTCAGAAAATAGTAATCTAGTCCAAAAAAAGGAGAGGGGCAGATCTTATGGAAAATGAGAATGACAGAGGTAAAAGATAAAGTGAGGTGACTTAGTTAAAAATGAAGAAAAATACTAACAAGTTATGTATATTAATTCAAAGTGGGAGCAGTAAGGGAAAATTGACCAATCGATTTATTCATCTTTGAAAAACTAAGGACAATATGGTTATTAGAGAAAAAAATAAACAATGTGTACATTAACACTATCCTCAGACATAGCTGAAGTATCTATAAAAAGATTTTCATAAAAGGACTGTCAATAGAAAAGCTTATAAACTGGAAAAAAGTCAGTTCACAAGGCCTTGCAAAAATTTGGAAAGAAAAAGGAGATGGCTGAACTGCTAGTAAGAATTTAATTGTGGTCAATGATTCTAACCTGAAATTTAGAACAGTAGCAAATACTTAAAAAGCACACACTGGCAAGTACAGGTAACTGTAAGCAAAATAATTAGAGTAATTATTATAAAAAAAAACAGACTAACCAAAGGTTGACTGAGGTAACTAATTTTTATTTCTCAAGAATATTAGACAAAGCGCTTCACAAGAGGCTTTTGAGAAAATGAAGTCCTAGTGAAAGGCTAAGAATTGGCATGGAATAGAAAAGGACCAAGAGGCATGAGCTGTTGACTGGTGAAGTAGGGGTCCAACAGAATCAGAAGAATACCTGCCCTTTCCCCTCACCCCAGGTGAGCATGTGAGTCTTTGAGCATTGACTTGAATGCATGAACTTACCTGCAAACTCTGATTTTGGGTCCAAACCCAGACATTACTCTCTTCACAGCTGTTGCTAACAGCCCTTTTAGTTGGACTATTAATGTCCAACTGCTGCTACTGATTGAGACTCTTCTAATGCTATCAGATACTCCTTAAGCATAGGTAGGAAAAAAAGTGACATAGCAATATTTTCTCATGCTGATTTGGTTATGTTACATAAATAATGTTTCTGTTTCTAAATAAATAAAGCACTGTCCTTCAGCCAGACTACAGCACAGGGGTAGCCTGATCTATTCAGCAGCGTTGATACTAGGATCTAAATTCACACTTAAAGGACAGATCTGATTTACACTAAAACCTTACTAAACAAATCTGATGATGAAAGGAAGGGTAATTTTGTGCTCTGGAAGGAAATAATTGTGTTCTTGTGTGAATAAAAATCAAATCCTTTGTTTTATAAACTGATTTTTGAGATATCACATCTACAAGTATGATCATTATTCAGTCCCCCTGCTGAAGGATTAGACTCATACTACAGTTTCAGAGTCAACCTCCCTTATGGAAAGAGGAATAAAATCAGAGAACCCACGCAGCCATTTAAATGACTCACATGTTTCTAGAATCATTTTCCTGAAAAATGTAATGTCTGTGCTGTTGATGGAAAGGATTTCCTTGTACCAAGTTTGTGTAACTTGCACAACTCTCTCACAGCTTTGGCCTTCACGCAATGTTGTCATTCCAGAGCCATGGCAGCAATACTGCCCATATAGCAACGCGCAGCATTGCGTGCTTTGCAGGTACACATGCAGAGCATGTGCTGTTCCTGTCCAGATAATAAGCTGTAAGACAGTACTAAATTCCATTTATCTTGCACCTTGACATCCTCCCATGCACTAATCCATTTCCACGGGGACTGTTTTTAACAATCTGACCCTCCCAGCAATTAAAAACAGCTGCCATTTTTTTAAACAAACCTGCCAGGAAAATATTTCTTGCTTTCCTCACGAATGTGGAATTCCGAGCCACCCTCCCACCCCCAAATTACATTGGACTGCTTCCCAGGCCATGTAATATTCAGTCTTGGACTAATGACTGGTTTAAGTTTCAATAACCCACAGTTCGTTAGGGCCAGAAATAGATTATCCACTGTAGAGATGGGATTCCCCCTTTTCCAGCAGGATATGGCCTTTTACTTTTTGCTAGGTTTGGTAGAATATAAAATACCAGAGTTTAAAAATCAATATGTAGGTAATGGATAATATTTTAACATATTTTCTATTGCACTGCTGCCTACAGCTGCAACTGCAGCCCAGACCCCCCTGGAAAGGTGTTGCAGAAACGTGTGGTCAAAGACAGCCCTCAACACACGCAGCTTAGAGACCAAAAAAGGGAAGCAGCAGCAGGAGGAAATAAGGCTCAGGCTATAGAAATGAATTGACTGTTGCCACACGGAATGCTAGGGGCAGAGCTCTGATCAAATGCAGTGTCCCCTAACTCCAGGTCTGCTGTCCCAGCCTCGTGAAAGCACCACCTCCCCAGCTAGCAGTTTCCACAGTTGAATTTGGAGCATGAGAATTCATGGTCTTTTGGCAAAATAGCTTTACAGGAACCAAGTGAATTCTGTGAAGAGCTCAAAAATCCTGCAACATGTGTAAACTAGTTTATATCGTGATATAAAACACCTGCTGATGTAAAGTGGCCTGAAGATTTTATTGTAGTCCAGTGTTTGGATCAACTTAACTCATGAATTTAAGGTGGGGATCCCAGACATACTTGACTCGTGTTCTTATTCCCCCCAGTACCCAATACTTATTTTATCTGCCCTCCTGACATTTGTAAAACCTCTCTATTGAAAAGATGTGATTTTTTTTTTGCCTTGAACCTCACAGTTTGTTACTCATTTTGAACTGGTGCCTCCTACTGAATTGTGCCTGCGTTTGCTTTTAAATGATTCTTGAACCAAATTATATGACTACCTTGTAGCTGCAATTGAGGGAGCAGACACCAGAATATATGCCGTGACGAGAAAAGAATAGTGAAATGTTCACCTGAATCAGTTGAAAATAAAGGAACAAAACGTGTTCTTCAGCAAAGCATGGCTATTTTCTTTATAAAACAGTGGAGATGCAGTTTGCCTGGCTTATGAGGGGACATATTTTAAGTGTGATGGGTGTTGAAAGGATGGTCCCTACCACTTCACTGCTTTGAAAGAGTAGATCTGAGCTTTCACTGAGCATGCTGCTGGCTGTCATACTCAACTCACGCTACAGTAAGCTATAGCAACCTCTAAAAACATCTTATATGGAGTTGAGACCATCTTTGCAAAGGTTGCAGTAAGTTCAAAATAGTGCTGAGGTGACCTTTAAGCCACCTTTGGCTTCTGCTTTTGGCATATCAGCTTCATCTTGAAATTTTTACCAGTAAATGGAAATGTGACCACCTTCCAAATATTGTCAAATAACAGCGAACAACTTTGTATACGGATATGCAAAGTTCTTCTTCATAAAGATAAATGTTTGTACAAGCACATTTTTGTTTTATTTGTTTCATGCTTACATGGCTTTGTTTTCAGCAAATCGTTAAATAAGTGATGACTTACGGCACTGCTTTTTTAAAATCTAGTCACAAGCCACAATCGCTTACAGGAAATGGAATGTTTACTTGAGTTTATTATACAAGGGTCTGGATATGAGCTGTGGGATTTTTACACCTCATAGCAACGGTATTACAATTTATTTACATCTTCAGGTTGGCAGCTGCACAAACTCTTATGAAATAGGACAATCACACCTTAGGGAACAGTAATTATAGGCAAAGGTATAAATAGTATAAAGGAGTGCACGCATTTGGCACTTAAGTTGAAGAGAATAGAAACTATTCTGGCAAATCTTCAAAAACACAGCCTCTTGTTCATTATAAGGGCATGAACTAATTAAACCTAACTTGTCAGAATCGGCTACATGAATAAATTCTAGTCCATTCTGGCACAGTCATGCTCCAAACCCATGAAGAGCAAAGTTGTTTTAGTGATGTCATAATTTGGACGTTTGGAGTATGATATCACTTTTGACAGAATTAATGCAGAATTAATACCATATGTATAAGCATTAATAGGTATTGAATTTGAACACCCAGTGATAAGTCTGTGTTGGTTTCCAAAGTAACAGTCTGTTTTTTTTCTTTCATAGTGCTTACATTAATCTAGTATCAGAAGGCAAATTTTAAATACATTTCAACACTTTTACAAGAAAGCATTTAAGTTTTACATCTCTGCCTCTATTTCAAAAGCTGTTTGCATAAGAAAAGCAATTAAACTTCAGTGCTACATTTTTAATAGTGACAAAATCAATGTTGTAAGAGAAAAATTTTAAAGTAATTGTAAACTGAAAATAAATTGACGACATTTGATATCTGGAAGGAAAATTCCTCTGAGAATCCATTGACTGCATTTACATTTTTATATATACTTTATACAATGAATCTGAAGTTAAAATTTTGATGCGTTTATCACCTTGTTAGTTCCTAGTTACTGTCAGTAGTAACTAATAACCAGATATTACTCTTCTCTTTCCAATAGACCAAATGCTTGGTCTACCTCCACATCTTCTTCGTTTCTCCATCCTGACATATTTTTCCATGCAAGTTCTTAGGGTCCTCCTGTTCAGTTTTTTTATTTCTTCTCAAGGTACAGTTATATTTTCGAGACGTATGTCACAAAGACTCCACAATGGAGGAATCTGGAAAAAGATTTTGGTACTATACACAATATGATAAAATTGGATCCATATTTAGAAATAATAAGTGTATTTTAACTGTAGAATTCATTGCTCCTGCATAGGTATGGTGGAAAGCAAGTAAACAAAGTAGCGTAAGAAAAACTGGGAATGACTTAAAAGCAGAAAGAGGTGACCTCTGCTGAGCTGGATGCCAGGAGTACCCACCAGAGAAGTCTGACCGCATGAACTCCCTTGGGAAGGTACTATCAGCTGTGCTGCTAACTGCATGTGGGTGTCACCTACTGAGCTTTTTCATACATCACTACAACTGACAGCAATGGTGCTGCTGATGGTTTTGCTTTGTGTCTCTCTGTTATTGTTCAGGTTCTTCTGGCACGGGGCTACTCTGGGCAAATATGGGAATCGGAAACATCTAAGGCTCCAAATAGTGGACCCAGTGTCTCTCTGGTGCACCTGAGAAAGGGTGAGCATATCTGGAAACATACAAGATGGCAAACTGTAAGTGAAATATATTTTTTTTTTAGTGATCAGGGAATAATCAGGTTTATAAATAAGAGTTGGTTTTGTTAGGCATTAAGATGTGAATGGAATCAGAGGTGATTTTGTCATTGTTTCTCTTCTAAATCCCCCAACACTTTTCTAAAAATAGCCTTCCATTCTCTGAGTGATAGTGAGCATAGCGCAAACTGCAGGACTGATTCAGTTCAGCTTCCCTTGGTAGAGCTTCCCAGGTAGGGTTTGTCTGTCTTCTTGCCAAGTTCTACAGCTTTAAATACAGAACAAATACTGATCCTAAACCCAAAGCTGTGTGTGTTGCACTGCACCTGCCTTGGATTCCACCCTTTTGTTTTCATACTACCCCTCCAGGCCTCTGAGAAATTCATAGTATGTTCTGGGCTGCCTTTTCATGTTGTACAGAAAAGCACAGATCCACATGGGGTTTCACAGACTGCATTAAGTGTGCAGAATGCCTTTGTTGTGTAAGAAAGAAAAGCAAACTATCATTTACAAGGAAATCAGAGCATCAAAGAGAGGAGGAGAAAGGTTTAATTATACAGTAGCCGCATATTTGCTGTATTGAAGTATTTTGCTCTTGCTTAATCTTAAGGGTTTTGAGCTTGTAATATACAAGGAAATCAGACAAGGGCAATGCGGACAAAGGATGGGTTTTATATTTCAACAAAACCAAGTCAAACTCCTATTTCTGCGGTCCATCCTGACTTGCACCAAGGAATTTAATTTAAACAATTTTAAAACTGTAGTCTGGAGAGCCTGGCTTAAGTACTTTAAAACTGAATGTCAATCACAAAGAACTGTAGGTCCTTCAAATTATAGTGATACAGGTATGTTTGAGCAAATATATTGAGTATTTTTTTTGTCATTGCTTGGGATTTCTCCAAAGCATAAACATCAGTATGCATATAACTGTATTCTTCACATTGCTGCTTCCTAATTCCTTCATTATGGTGGTTTCCACATCACATTTTCCAAAAAATTATTTTTTTTTATCTTAAGAATTTCCTGAAATATTACTCAGATTGGAAGACTTTTATCAAGAATAATATTTTACATTTTGCTGTAAAGTATGCAAGGTCTGGATTTAAGAATGAGAATGAGATGGTCAGAGATGTCTGTGAAAGCTTTGCATGTACCAGGATCTCTTGGCAAAACATGGTCTCAGTAGAAGAAAAAATGCATGTGCATTATAGTGGATGAAGAATTTTCCAGGTTATCTGGGTTTGCAGGGCAAAAGGAAGGTCTTCAGATAGACAGGCTATTGTAGCCTGTTTCACGGAATGAGAGTGGATCTAAGTGCTCAGTCTGCTTTCATTGCCCTGAGTGTGTGCATGAGGGAGAGGTGACTGTTCTTTTTTTTAAGACACAGCCCTACTCAATAGCATTGTAATGAAATGTAACTGTATATTTCCCCAGAGGGCTAGTAAGTGAAAGACAGTGCAGTCTGGGATTTTTAAACGTGATATTCAAATATGGCTTTCATATTACATTAAGTATGTCTTCACATTTGTGGTCTAATGTCCAAACTCGTTTTCCACTTGGGCCTTACTTAACATACGCTGGTTGTGTGTTTCATACTCTATTTCTGCTTCAGGTTGCTGGAACTAATTCTTGCCTGAATTTCCACTAATATGAATCTGTCAAAAAAGTATTGTTAGACATGAGGGACTTGGCTGAAATTTCTGGGTTTAAGTAAAGTTATTTTTATTGCTTTGAGTAGTGCAATAGTTAGGGCTCCCCGACTCTCCCTGAGTGTATGCACACACAAACACTCCTGTTTATGATACCAAACAACTGAAGCTGGTTATTAGACGTGAGATTGTACACTCTCATTTGGGACTGTCATTAGGAGAGCAGAATCTTCCAGATGTTCTTTTATAAACAAAGAAGCTGGTAACTAAAATAGAATCCACTGAAAATTTGACATAGTTACAATCAGTAGCATTAGGCACCCAGTAAGGAAGACAAAATCAGTGCATAATGAATGCAAAATAATATTAATTATCATAATTAACATTTAGGCTAGCATTCAGTGCTTTAGAAATATATGCAACAGGTAATTCAAGATTTTACTTTTCGAGGGAAATAAAATATTTTCCTGGCCTGGCATCATTTTCTTACACACTTTTTACAATGTCTCATGTATTTTAGGAGATTCTTTTAGAGGCCTGTCTTTTTTTATGATCTTTTTGATGTGTTTTATTTAGAATGTGTACTCTTAATGGGTTTAATATGCCTAAAAAGTCTGAAAGGCACCATTAAGAAAAAAAAAAAGGTCTAAATAGATAAATAAAGAATACAAATACATAGAGTACATGTTTTTTCTCAATGTCAATCTGTCCATGTTAATAAGGGAGTTTTGGAGAGACCACGTAACCTTCTGCTGACCTTTAGAAGAGAGATTCCCAAACTTTACTTGGTGAGGAATTATACATTACTTCAGATAAGTAAATTAATATCTTGGGTGATAATCTGAGCTGCATTTTATTTAAAGTTAGATTTATAATTTAGAGCCATTTAGAATGTCTAGAGCTTTTGATATGTAGCAGCTCATTATATATGTCATGGCAGCTGTGCTGAGTATTTCCTTCTTTAAGAGGCTAGCAATTCAAACAGCTCCAAGGCTGAGAAATTTTTAAATGTGACACAGGAACACATACCAGTAATACATACACATACCAGAAGACTGACATGGACATCAAGCATCCAGCCTTATTTATACCATATAAATATTAAAAAAAAAACCTCACAAATTTATTAAACATCTTTTAAAAGTTAAGGTTTTACTGCATATGCTATCTGCATAAAAAGGTTGGTCCAGATCCCACTCTGATTCCTAGAGGCCTTCTTTTAATTCCTTGCCTAAATAGATCACTTAATACCTCTTTTTCACTTGAGTCGATATTTAGTTTGAAGATTTCTTCACCCGATTTGACAACTGTATGTCATGGACTAGGCAATATTAGTCGGTCACTATGTCCTGGCGTAGTCTAGGGAGGTGGGCAGGCAGGGCTTATGTGCTTACTCACAACTGTGTTCTGGAGAAAAAGTGGGAGGGAGATGTCTTTTCAGATACAGTTAGGAAGTACGTACACTGTAGAAAGAGTATTCTTTTCTCTTGTTAACTGCACAGGAGGCATCCACCTGTGTGTGGCAGGATTGCTGCAAGATGACTAACTTTTACATTTTCCACTGTTTGTGTTTGTGTCTAGACTTTGGGTCCATGGTGAACACCTGCTAGGTTGCTCTCATGTTTCCATTGCTTCGTTCTGCTTGTTTCTGTCACAGGTTATATTTTTTATGGCTCTTTTAAATGCTCTTGCAGGGTCTAGCTTATTCTTTTGGGTTTTAATTGTCTGTAAGTGTTGTCTTACGCCAACTATATTCTGTATGATTGGGTATAATTTGAAAAGTGCACTCTGCACTTCCTTCATGTAGCAATTGTAGCTTCAGATCTTCTCACACTGCTCCCAGAATGATGACAGAATTTGAAGTTGTCTGAGCTGCTGTTGAATAAACTGATTTCAGGCCCTGTTGACTAAAACAAGCACTTACAAGTTTAAAAATATATCAAGAAAAAGCAATGATCTAATTTCTTGAATCTCATTCTTCTGTATTTTCTTACTAAGGTCTAATTCATTTTTAATCTTGACAATAAGGAAGGCTTTTTTGGGGATTGTACCTTTCTTTTCTGAGCATGCTGTTAAAATATATATATTGTGTATATATAAATATATATGTATTATATACGTATATATGTATATATTAATATACTTATTAATATAATTAATATATATATTCTTTTCAATGCAGCTGTGGGTTGGTTGAAGACAAAAAAAATGCTGGACTAGCAACTGAACACATCATTATAATCAGGAAAGTCACTATGTCCCAGAAGTATTTCTCACCCCACATTACTTCATCACTTGACGGAATCACAGCCTTTTGTTTAGATGCCTTTCAATGACAGGAAAAAACAATTACTCCACAAAGAAAAAGGGTGGCTGACAGCTGAAGTCACAGCTCAGTTGGCTTCTTGGCCAGGATTTGTATTCCGTCTGGAGCTCCATCAGGACAGTGCAGGGAGGTCTGACAGCTGGATAATGAATTCTAAATGAATTGGTCATTACAACATGTTGTTTCAGTGATACTGAATGATGCTTAGTTTAGCTATGAGTTTGCATCCTGGGTTCTCATCTCTGTACCTTGACTTGAAAAACTGTCTCTTAGTGGGAAAGTTTATAGGCTTCCTCTCACCTAACTTCAGATGAAAGAGATAATAGAGAAGTTCACATCTGAGCCAGCAAGGTCACACTAAGGCTCTTTTTTGAGCACTTCTTTATCAGGTACAGTAACGCATATATTAGCATGTTTTAGACATTTATTTTAAAATGAGACAACTTGCAGCTAGAAAGTGCCATGCTGAGTAAATCCTCTGGACTCTAGTACTTGCCACTTGGCAGATTTATTAGTACCATTCAGCTTCATGTTGAGAAAACCGTTCAAGTATTCAGTAACAAGTATTTCTTAATATATATAGGAATTGTGAACTGGATCTGAAATATTAAACAGTTTTAAAAGCCATCAGTCTGCATAAATAAATCTATCAGATTTACAGAACTTCTGCTATTATTACTATACATGAATGAAAGAAATCTTGTTTTTAACACCTCTTCAGTGTGTTCATTATACTCTAGCTCATACACTTCAATAACATACACTTCAATAACTTCTTTTCCCCTAGTTTTATTTTTCAGAAGCCATTTCATGCAGGATGCTCTATGTATCATTTGGATTTTCTCAGAGCTCAGAGCAGACAAATGCCTGATTGTTACTTGTTATATGTATAGGGAGAACTGTGCTTTATTTGCCTTTTATTTACCCAAATAAGCTTTTTAAGAGGGTGGATAGGTTTCTTACCCCGCAGTTTGAATGATTTGTTTAGTCAGGTTATTTTCTGAATCCCTGCTCTGCATCTGCTGTTTGGATCCTTGGTTATCAGGTCTTCTTTTGCACTTGACATGGCCTTGGAATGAGCAGAAATCTCACCTGTGCAGTCTGTGTTGTTATCTGACTTACAGCTGAAGCAATTTTGCACCTGAAGTTTGTGCTTGTCACTGTTTTAGTCCCATCATTCCACCACTCAGTTTTTACTGATTGACCCCAGTGGTTGCTATAATTAAATGGAACGATGCAGGCCCCATGCACCACTGTGCGTTTAGACTTCTGCCTCAGACTTTCAGACAAATGTGTTTCTTTCTAAATAACCCTTTTTGCTCCTGGGCTCTGGTTCCTCTCTCAAGCTATATGTATGACAGAAACAAACTAGATGATTGCCTGTAAGTATATTTTTATCCTTTATTATTTTCCTGAGGTTAATTATCATTATTTTCCATCCATTCCTGATTCATTTTAGCAATGTTGCGCTTCTCTGGACATGTGCATTTGGTACAAGAATATGATGTTCTCACTTTCTCTTTTGGAAAAAGAGCTTCATTATTAAGCATATAATTGAAAATATTTCCAGTTGCAGCAAAGCATGTACAGACAGACAGACAGATCTTGGACTAAACTCTATGTAGAAATAAACTCTGCAAGATGTAGAAAGTCCTCAAGTGCGTGCCGTATTTATGGCAGGATGTTTGGGGTTTTGTTTTGTTTTTGTTTTCACACACTGCTTGTACTTCTCCTCATGCTCCCTCTTCTACAGTTAGCTTCCCTTGTCTTTTCTTATTATCCATTTCCTCACCACTGTTCTTCTGGGGAAAATATGAGTCTGGATTTTGTTTTATTTTCACTTAAATCCTTGAAATGTGGAATTCTTTACTTCAGGGGTTTAAACTAGACCCTCAAGGCTACCTTGGCAGAGCTCTGTGGTTTTAGAGGATAGATTTTTCTGTTTTGTTTAAGAATGTATCACAAGCAATGGCTCTTTAGAACTTTTAAGCATGCAGTAAAAAAATAGAGATGACTAATAGCTATTTAGCAAGTAATGATGGCTTAGCAATATTTACCGCTCCGATTTAGCCTCTCTGGCTCCATTACTTAGGATATTTTCCTGAATTAAATTTGTCTCAGTTCTATAGCCAGCAGCTGTCCACAGGAAAAAAAAAATGTCCTGAATCCTCCAGAAATAATGATTTCATATTTCTAATAGTTCTTTTAACTGCACAATCAAAAGGTCTCTTGTGCCCTCTAGCATGTGGTATGTCATAATAAAAAAGCTTTATGTTAAGCAGCTAGAGAAATACAGATAGAATAAATTAAAGCTTTTATCTTAATGGCTTTTCATGATGTTTCAGTTTTATGTATGGATGTAGTAGTCGATCAAGAGAAGGTAGAAAAATACATGAAGCTCTGTTGTTGGAGTTTTGCTCTGGACTTAAAATTGATAACCACACTGGGCCTATTTGAATGAGAATGTTCATATAAATTCTGAGCTTGCTCCCCACCCCCAGATTGTGCTGTTTTTCCACGTATGTCTAAGTGTCACAATATTTTCTTTCTAAATGGTTAGGTAGTGTTAGCTCATCTTGCGAGCAGCTGTTCAAAAGGATTTAAAGGAAGAAAAGGACATGTACAGTTAATATTTTTAACTCTAATAAAAATGATCCTAACATGTCTAGCTTGAAATCACTAGACAAATCTTTTAACTTCAGTGGAATTATATGCCAGTTTGCAGTACGCATTTACCCACAAAAACTTTGCATTATTGTTATATTTTAACACTTTTATTGCTATACATCACTTACTTTTCTAAGTATTTCTCTTCTATTTTAAATGACATTAAAATATTTGCTAAAATTCTGCCACTGCTGCTTGTGGCATTTGATTCATTAACTTAGTAAAGCAGTTGCTTGTTTTTCACTACTAAGTTTCTTAACATGCAAATCTAAATTATAAATAGAAAATAAAGAAAATCAAGTAATGATTTTTTTTTAAAAACCTTTCATAAGAAAGGACTATAGAGGCTATGCATTCATAGCTCTGCTTCTTAGTGGTTTGTAAATGCTCACAACTATATTTTGATTATACAAGATTACTTAAATTCTCTTATATGCCCTCAAGTTGTTACTAGTTTAAGATCTTATCTTGATTTCTCCTAGGGTACACTGTGTAGTACTGAAATTTCATTATCATTCAGTGACAAAATTAATTGCCTCCCAAACATGATAAATTACATGTCCTGTGCATTCTGGACTGCTAATCATCCGAGGAAGAATAGCTAGTGCAAGGGAGTAAATACATATGTTAGGTCAGAGATTTTGAGATGAGATCAAGTATTTCTCCTTCTAAGAAATCTGTGATATTGTAGTTTGAGACTTCAATGCAAAGAAGTCCTTTGACGACTGTAGAAGCTTTGGGTCATGTTCCACTTGAGAAATCCTCCAGAAAAAAATATTTAAATGAATTCATGTAAATGAAAGCTGTGCAAGTTCAAAATTTTCTGATTGTAAGAAGTAATATAAAAGTTTCAGGATTAAAGATCTATTTAAATTTTGTATAGTAAAGTGTCTTGGTAATTTCACTAGTTCACTGAAGTATCGATTATAGACTATGGAAACTTGAGATTTCAGTTTGTAAAATAACCAATTGCAATAACTGCAAAATAATGCAGAACATACATTTTTTTTCTGTATATAAAGGCTAATAAAGTGCCAAGCAAAAGCATTTTAAATTGCTTTGCAGAAAACTGTAACTAGTTTTTCACTTCAAATCAGGTGCCTAGCTTATAACAATTTTAGAAGAAACCCAAAGTTCAAAGTTAGTTATAGTTGTTAAGCCTTCTAGACCCTTTTACCAAAAGTAACATACAAAACAAAGGTTGATGTTTAGCGTGACTATGTAACTTTGATTTTTGTTTAAACTCATAAAACATGTATTTCCTCATTTTGCTAGTCCCACTGTACCTAATAATATGGAAAATGTTGCTCTCCCCAAACTGTAGGTAGTTTTCTCTTGTATAAAAATATGTTCTAACCCTCATGAGCATAGTAAGTTCAGCTGTGAAACCTTGTAAACTTATATTTTTACAGAAAAAAAAACTAACTTTTTTTTCTAATAAAATATTGCTTTAAATGTGTGAACTGTTTTGTTTCCTAAAGTTAGAAAAAAGTCTTATTCTTGTACTCATTTATGGAAATATATAAAGAGATGGATCAACAATGAAGAAAATATTTCTAAACATTTTACAAACTCTGCATGGGCTTTTTTCAATTTTGTTTGTGTATGTACTGGTGAAAGTGAGCTTTTATTCCTTTGAGTGGTAACAAAAGGTAGATTTTCAGGTAGAGAGCTAAAATTTGATTGTAAAACGAAATATGTATGTTAGAATAATGTGTGCAATATATTGTACTTTTTGCATGAAATGAGAGCATGCGCAAATCATAGGAGATTCACTAAATATAGGCCATGGGAATTATGATACTGAATCAGCTCAGTGGTCCACATACTCTTACTTTTGACAGTGTTCAGCTGTTAGGAAGATGGTTGTAACAGACAGACATAAAAAACCAATTATCTGCCCTGCTTATTTTTAACCCAGTCACAAGGTGCCTGACTTCAGCTTTACAAGAAGAAAATTGATATTATATATTTGAATATTTGGAATATTTTCACTTCTGTAAAAATAAAATGTTTTGTTATGAAAGTACTTTTTTCAGCAGTAGAGTTTTACATTTTCTGGTGAAAATTAGAAAACCTTGGGAACAAAAAGATATATTTTATTTAAAAAAAAAACAAGTTTCACTGGAAATTTGTTCTTGTTTTCAGTTTTGAACACTGTGATTTTTTTTTCTTATAGTTCATATATATTTAACCTTTTGAAACCAATGATATTTGCTGGAAATCAATTTATACAATTGTGGATTTCTTGAAAAAGTATTTCTCTTATTCTTTGTGATTTGTTCCGTTTTCTTCAGCTGCTACCTTGCGTGTGTGCCTAAGAACAGACAAGCAGCAGCTGCCCATACAGCTTCTGTACCTCTTCAGCATTCTGCTATCAGATGTTCTCTTTTCATTCCCAGGTCTCCATTCATCTCTTGAAATGGTAGTGTCTCCAACCCTTTAAACTTCCCTGATTCTGCATTCTGAACTTTTCTGTCTTTACAGCTAACACTCTGTAGGAAGTGTTTATGGACTTTGGACCATGCCTTACTTTTCCAATGTTGCATAAATTCATGGAAGATGTATGCAGGTTGTGATTGTCACTGAAGGAAAGGAAAGGTGATGAAGTAAGATAGAAAACATTGGAAGTGATGAAAAGTAGCATCTAGGCCTTAGAAAAAATGAGTTCAGCTGCTAAAAGAATTTGTGAAAAGGGTAAAGATGGGACAATGAAACAGCATATAATAAGTGTATGTGTAGTGTATTACTGCCTGACAACGCTTGTTATGGGAAAGCAGTAAAAGCGAGTAACTCATCCCTCCATACAGTGTCACCATATCAGGTCTCAGTGGGTCAGACAATTTAACAGTCCTCCTGCAGAACCTCAAAAACAGCCCGTCTGTACTGAGATATTTACAGATATAAGAACTTTTTTTTTTTTTTTTCCTGCCAGAAGAATTACGGTATTGCACTCATTGAGTATTAAATAAGGAATATTGTCTTAAAAGCAAAAAAAGAATGTTTTCTGAGTTACTTTTCCAGTTCTTAGCCAACTGCAAGTAAGCATCATAGGGGATGGAGGATTGAAGGCTGATTATGCCACATGTTCCATTTTCAGAGATGCAAGAGAGCCTTTCATAACTTTCATTACATATTCATAAATCATAACAAGAGGTCCTTATGCTTTTTTTTCCAAACATATTTCACTGTATACATAAAAGAAATTGAACAACTCCAACTTGATTACAGCCCTCATGCTTGACAGCAAAGGGAAATGTACATCTTCCAGAGTCCAGTTAAGTTGACCTTCTAAATTGAACTGGTAGAAAACAAATTTTCAGCGCTATTCCAGTAGTGGCAGTCAACTTCAGGCTCAGATGTGTTACTCAGAAAGGTAATCATTAATAAAAAAAATATTTTCATATACTCTTCCATTCTGTCATGGTGAAGCTATGAAGCTGATCGGTTGAAGAGCAAGTCTGGTAGCTGTCTTCCTAGGACTCTTTCACAGGTAAAACTTTTTTGCATAATGTTCCCCTTTAACAAAATATTTTGCTATAACTAATCCTTTTAAAATTACATTCAACAACTCAGGGCTGTTGCATAGAAATTCCAGCTACAGCCAGTGCTTTTGAAATTCTATGCCACAGTTTGTTTTTTAAGACAACACATAGCTGCTAACAGTTATAAGAAATGAATATATTAACCAGTATCCCACACTCAGAATTAATTCGAATATAAAATATCCTATTAGAAATAGTCTTGGGTCTATTGTTTAATTAAATAGTTCTATAAAATCACTTGTCCAGTATTACTCTTAAACTATGCCTCTGATACCACCTAATCTGCATTATGGCCAACATTTTAAACATGTGTGTCAAATTAAGAAATCTAAGTCTATATTTCTGTTTCTAAATAAATACCTCAAGTTTAAAAACTACTGGACAATCAAAAAGTGGAGCCTACTGAAATTAGAAGTGACAAGTACTCAGTCTCTGCATCACACTTCTCTGTGCTGGTAGAGATGGTTGGCATGGCCATCCTGATGGGGTAATGGGCTTCGAATAATTTTATTTTGGGAAAGATTACCTATTACTCAGCTCAGTCTTTCAACTATGTTCACTGTGGGGCCGTACAAACTATTATACTGGCTCAAATGAGGTAGTAGAGGGATATAAAACATAGGGAGAAGAACTTGTCCAAATAGGTATTGCCCCAGAAAAGCACATTTGTGAAACTGATGCTGTACGGGATGTGTTTATACCAACAGGGGGTTTTGGAAAAAAGCTGAAAATAACTTCTCATGAAAGACTTAAGAGTTAGTGTTTTCCTCTCTGAAACATTTGATAATTGATTTTGTTTCTCCCCTGACCCAACCAGCCCCCTCCTTTTTGTTTTTGGGTGTTTTCAGAACTGAAAAAAAGAAAGACTACATGAATTCACATAACTGTAAATGGTATTTTTAAGGAGCCAACCTATTCTGGGGAAGCCGCAATGTGAATTTTAGCAATTTCAGTTTTTGAGAAGAATGAGAAATGGTCTACTGTTGCCCTTCCAATCCATCATGCTGATTCCTCTGTCTGCCTCTTCCTGCCAGCAGGAAGCCCCATGGTACTAGAGAAACACAGGCCCTGCAGGTCCTTGAAAGCAGTCTTTGCTACCAACTGTTTTTCACAAAGGGACGGGGTAAATTTTTGTTGGTAGGGGATAAAATGACCAAAGAAGCAAAAATATCCCTGCAGAGTTGCTGAGTATCAATGTGCACCTTTTTATTGTTAAAAAAATATAAACATGAAATGAATAAGAATATTGTTAGAACTAAACCATGTAAGCATTTCATTTTAAAATGTATCTATCTCAATTTAGAGAAAACCATGAATGTTATGGGATAGCTACATTTCTCCTACAGAAAACTATGCAAATAATTTATACTGTACATAAGAAATGCAACTCAAAAATTTGATAAAATGAATGGATTAATCAGAAAACAGAATTGAATATCCTGGCAAAATCCAAGAAAACTAATTTTAATAACTTGGATTATAAGTCTTCAATTATGGCTAGCATTCAGTATTATTTTTTTTTAATGCCTATAAGCGTGGCCCAGGACTACACCACTCAGACATACCAAAATGTGTTAATTTCAGTCCAAGGCAAAAGATGTGATGGAGACCAGCAGATGGAGAAGGACATGCAGGGGAGCGGTGAGACAGCACTGGTTAGCATCACAGCACTTCCAGGGTATGCAAGGCAAAGCATTGCCAAGTTTTGTGATGCATCATAAAGTGAAATAGTTTGAAAGAGGAGTTTGAAGAATACTGTAATGACTGTATGTATACTTAAAGAAAACTCCTTCCAAAAATGCTCTACCATAGGATAGAGTGTGAAGATATTTGCTGGAAAATATATGTATCTGTGAAAAATGATACAGGGGGAAGAGAAACCGTGAAAGTCTCTGAAGTCAAAGACATATAAATTTCTTTGATACAAATGTGAACGGGTATTCAGTGGAAGAATATACAAGATTCAATGGAGGATTTCATGTGGAGTCAAAGAATAGGAAAGCTTCCTAAATTGGTATTTTTGATGCTTGCATTACAGTAGAGCTTAAGAAAGCTGGGCACCATCTTGTGATGTGCAAGCTCAAAGGAAGCACGCCATTCAAAAATGTTAAAAATATTCTTTTGCTACTCTTTCTGTTATAACATTGTATGCTTTTGCATCACATTTCACAAAAAAAAAGTCCTTTTTCCTTGAAATGATAAAAATGTCTATAAGAAGACTTTTGACATTTTGAAGCCATATTTTTGTGAAAAGTCCCTCATTCAGGAATTCTTTGAGACTTCAAGCAAAATACCTTAACTTTGACAACGGCTTTCTTTTTTTTTTTCACTCTAGAGGAGTGAAAAAAAGGAGTGAGGTTTTTTTTCCTGGTAAATACTGACATGCATTATGTGCACATGCAAACAGCATTTGCCCATTCTACCACAAACTAGATTTTAAAAAATATCCAGACCTCTTCATAAATGTCAAACTCTGAGCTGTCCAGAGAGACGCTCTAATCCTTGAGTTATCTTTGGGAATCATGTCAGATATATAACTTCCAAGAACCTAAACTGAAGTCAATATCTGTAAATATTCCCACTGTATTTTTTCAGCTGAAAAATTCAACCTGATAATCTAGGATCCAACTGGATGGGGATCAATGTTAGGTGAAACTATCCATTATGTAGGAATTTTATGTGAAATCAGCTGCCTGAGCATAGCTTGTGGATATATACACAAGGCTCAATTCATTTGGGGAGGACTTTATTCTTATCATCCATCAGCCAAACTGAAGTTCTCACTGTAACTCCACTGTAGATTGTATTTAATATAAACTTCCTGAGTTGAATACTATTATTTCTAAAATAACTTAAAAATCATTTGCATATTTCCCAGAATGTCACTTTGGAGTATTGGTCAGAGTTTTAACCATCAGTATAAACCTGACAATTGTTCCCACTCCAACTGTGCACGTATTTTAAGCATCCCAAAGGCTTTGTAAGTTTGTTAGAAAAATGAATTTTTGAACATAGTCTGAAAAGCAGCATGGTTTCTTAAATAAAATTGTTATCTTTGGAAACCTCTATTATCTATCGCGATCTGTGTACATAAAGTATATTGTTTGCTGGTATAACTGTATAACACTCCAGGAAATAATACTGAAGGTAAATATTATGCTGTTCTAAATTATTACCTTAATAAGAATTAATATTGGAATTATGGAATTCCAGTATTAAAAAATTGTGTAATAAAATGAACTGTGGAATAAAATGAAAATATTATTATGCTAGTAAAATAATTTATTAGAGATAAAGAACAAATTTACAGTTGAGAGCAGCTTTTGCAAACGCAGTACCTGAGTCAGTTTTGAGCTGCAGTTGGGCAGAAATACACCTCAGTAGTAATAGCACAACCATGAAATGACTTTGATCTGGAAAGAAAAGATTCTGGAAATTAAAGGTAAGTTTTAGAATGTGCTGAATTACTATTGAACTACGTATAAGATACGTAGCAGTTACTCCATTAGCTGAACCTGGGGCAGGTTCTTAACACAAAATTTTTACAGTCTCATATTTGCAGGACAGATAGTTCTTCTACCATGCAGTGACCTTCCCGGTAGTGCTTCTGGGGTGTCTGCATTTCAGTGCTCAGCTCATCCCTCTACTAAGAGAGTTGAACAAGGCATGATGAAAAAAAAAATTAAAAAAGAGTTCTGCTACGTTTGCCACCCCTCCTTTGGCAGGAATTCATTAAAATGCCTTAAATAGTGGAGCAAATGTATGTCCTTGTTGTACAGCTGTGGCGGCAAAGAAAGGCAGCCAGGGGAGGTCCTTATGAAGTGCTGACTGAACTGATGCTGAAGCCAAAGGGTCGTTCAGAGTTTGGCCCCTAAGGAAGACGAGTAGAGCAATGGTTCCAGTGTATGAGGGAATCTTTAGTCCTCCCTGAAAATGTCAGCTACACAAGAGATGCATGTCTGAGTCAAAGATCATTTTCTTTTTCTTTTACTTTCCTGTTTCTTATACTGTAGTGTAACTATACGATAAAAAATAGCTTCCTTTTCACTTGTTTGGCATTTATGGTGCAACATGCAGCAGTGGGAAATGCAGGCTCTGCAGAGCAGCTTCCTGAGAAGCAGCCAGGGAGACAGCAGCCTCCCAGGCAACTGAAGGTGAAACGCTGAGCTCTGAGATACTCATGCCCACTGAGTCTCTTGCTTTAGAAATTCATAATTCTGATCCCTAAATATTCATTGGATTCAGAGAGAATGAGCCTTTGTGAAGTAGCGCTTGAGGCATCCACTAAAAAAAGGAAACTTCAGTCTATTGTTCTTTCTATGATATATAATATGTATATATGCATTTATAATGGATATTTGATATTTACTATATCTGGATATGCACGTATGCTTATTTATATGTGTATATGTATGTATAAATATCTATAAAATTGAAAAAATATCAAGTATTTAAACCTCTTTTGAAATAGAGCTACAATTTATTTCTACTCTTTAGTCATCAAGAAATCACTGAACATTGTACTAATTTTCTTTTCTCTGTTCTTTCCCTCTATAAAAAATTAATTAATTCCTAAAGATGAGAACCTCCCCATTAGGGGAGAATGAGAAGGATCCATTCTATAATTCTTTATAATCTTCTCAATTTAAATAGGGTCCTGTAAGATTTTTTTAGAGGATACGAGTCATTTTAAGTGGGACTTCTATCTTTCCTCTTATAAAGTATTCATCAGGAGACATCACTAAGAGCTGGTGGGTAAGGTTCAGAATTACCTGAGATTGGGATTTTTCTACATCTGTCTATGAGATTAATAAAAGGAGACAGTTAAATAGGGTTGTAGCCAGTGCATGTTAGACACTACACTGATGGTATATTTAGATGTCTTGCAATAAGTGGTATCTTGGGAGAATAGCAAGCTTTATGGCTGTATGGTTCCTATTGTATTTCATTGCTCTCACTGTGAATTAAAAATCTCTTAAAACTCTGAGCATTTGGAATTGTGCGTAAAAGTGCCCTTCCCAGACCTGAGTCCTTTTAGATTGCATCTCTCACTGAAAATGTAGGTTCTTTTACTGCTTTCTAGGCTAACTTATTATTGATTAGTAATACTGATTATCCTTCTTGACTGTTTTCTACAAGCACAACATCTACCTGGGTTGTCTACCTAGGTGTCTTTTACTGGGTGTCAGGAAATCATGCTTAACCAATCTGATAGCTCTCCGTGAGCAAATGACGGGCTGGGGAGATGAGGAGAGCAGTGGATGTTATTTTTCTTTATTTTAGCAACGCTTTTGACAGTGTCCCCACAGGTAACCTCAGGAAGTGTGGGTTGGATGAGTGGATGATTTCACAGCTAAGGTGAATTTCTGAAACAAGATATTAGCTAATCTGTGCTTGAATGCACAAGATTCAGATGTTACTCATTTTTTCAATAAAAAGAGTACTCTAACATTTCAGATATCCATGATTTTTAAAACTCAGCTTTAACTAACATATGGTCTGAGAATTCTTCTGTTTTTATGCAATTTGGAAAGACAAAAACCTTGATTGTTGAGTTTCTTTTTTTTTTTTCCTAGAATGATCAGTTCTGACTTCATCAACAAGCTGGAAATTCAGATACTAATATTATTTTGAAAACAGGAGATAAAGCTTTTGTACTTCGCCTGCCTTAGTAGGAATGCGATCTCAGGATAAGTTGTAGAAACGCTTGATATTTCTATACCATCTTTCATTCATACTTTTGTCTGCATAGGGTAACAAATTAGATAAATTGAGTTTTTCTGATTTGGAAAAATCGGTTGTAGAGATTAACTATAATGAGTAGAAGTGCCCTCACTGGGAATGTGCACGTGGACAGCAGGTGCACTGATGTCTGTTGCTCCTGGATGCAAAAATAAAAATAAAATGGGAAAACCTGGAGCCAGTATAATCTCCCTCATTCCAGAAGAGCTAAAACTTTGTTTTCTCACAAAGCAAATTAGATATCATAGACTTCAAAGTGCCAAACTCTCTGGCCAAGCAAAGCAGGGATTTATCCTTTGCTGCTGGTGCCACCTACTTTGATCCTCTTCCCCCAAAAGGAAGTAAAGGATGAACAATTCGTTTAATTGAGATAATTCATGGGTGTCTCTTCCCTTCTGCCTTCAAGTTTTTCATGCTACAATTACAGCTCCAATCAAGAAAGCTACTCTGGGGTCACCAAGCATCATCTGTAAGTATCTTCTACAAAGGTGGTTTGTTGATAGAAAAATTGATAACATTACCTAATGCTGTTGATTTGCTATGTCATTATTTATTTATTTATTTATTTATTTTCCTTTACATGGAACTACAGCCTTATGGGAGCTGTTTCTAAAGGAACTTGACAAAATGTTGGAGGAAGTTTGCACCATGATGGAGCTGGTAGAGTTGTCATTTATAAATAACTATCCTGTCTGTGCAGTGATTAAATACCAGACTGTGTGATGTGTGGAAGAAATAAAGATGTGTACTCAGCACCAGTAGGTGACTGAAATACAGCTGTGATCTTTTTAAATAGGCCATATTTGCTAATATTCAAGATCTTAAGAAATAGCATATTTTTTACCTTCAATTGATCTTCATGCAATATCAAAGGGCTATTATAAAAATGAACTTCTTATTCCTGGTTATTTGTCTCTTGGATTTCTCTCCATTTAATTTTTATTATTCTTCATTCTAGACCACAGTAACATAACGAAAAATAAACCATCAAACAAAAAGAAGAAATAGTGTTTTGGTTTTCTTTACATACCTGTCAAATCATTCTGTGACCTACACGATAATGTTACAGTGGTGATGACCATATTGTGAACTAGACTAGTTAAAATACTCTACTATGCTGTTTGTTACTTTTTATGCTATTTCCTCTGTACACTACACTACATGTCATTCATGTGTAGTGGCTGCTGGTTTCATTTTCGTAATTTACATTTCATACTTTACATTAATATTTTTGAGATTTGTACAGAAGATAATACAGCAATAGTTAATTGGAGGTTTCATTAAAAAAAGAAATAATCACAAGTTATTTTGAGATAATGCTCATTATAGAACCCAACCATGGTTTTAAGTAGTAGAACATTTTAAGATTTTTTTCTGATATTTTTTGTTTCTTTTAGTTTTGTTTTAAATTTCTTTTTTTCTATTTTGAGCTTTTGTTTTTCTTGTTGGATGTGAATGACTGATTTACATTCACAGTCAGGAATGCTTTGTTTTTTTAAAAAAAGTAAGATTTTCCTTTTACGTTTATAACCGTAGCCTTTCAAAACTTCCTCAAATCTTGCAAAGTTTCAGAGAACTGAAACAGAAGATGGATAAAAAACTCAACATCAGTCATTCTACAGACTTATAAGAGAAAATGAAGAGAAAGACAGGAAAAGATGGAAATGAAAAAATGACGACCAAAACTTGAAATCATTTTTTTTAATAAAAATATTCAAGCAGAAATCCCATGGCAACTGAGTCTTATAGAAAATATATATTTTGGGAAACTTCCATTGCAAAATAAAATTTAAAATAATTAACTATTGTTTTTAATTAGCTCCAAATCATCCATGATAGAATTACCATGATGACATTTAAATGGCTGTAACCAGGTGCTGGAGTGCTGGAGTTAACACTCCCCTTAGATGGCAAATGGGCATTTACACCGAGCGATGGTTCAGTGCCAGTCTATGTATGGCTTGCATTTCTTTTTTTGACCTTTTTTTGACTCTTTTTTTTTTTTTTTCTATAAGCAAACATTTAAAATATAGAACACTTTAAGGGCAATTTCTTCTTTCTCAGTAATTGAAAAGTACTGGCTTGATTAATTCCTGCTCAAATCACTATCATTGTAGATGCAGACTTCAACATGGCTGACTCCCTGCTGTAATTGACTACTGAAATCTCAATTGAGGTTTAAAGATAGTGGAAAGATAAAATAACAACCACCACAGCAGCTGCAACAATATGAAGAAAATGCTGCTACGATTATTTCCCCTAATTTTTTAATGACCAAGTTTTTATCAATTTCATTGATTATAAAGAAAGCTTTTAAGATTTACAAAGCAGAATAAACTTAAGAGGGATAAATTTCAAAATTTCAAAATGTCTTTGACATTTAAAATGGTACATATATCTTCCTTTGTGTCCTGTATTTTGAATAATTCTGCACTGACAAGGTGCAGATATTTTATATAATTAACTTATTAGAATATTGTTAGAATTACAGTTTTCATTTGATTCTAAAGACTGAGAAATATCATAGCATTTGCCAAGGTATGGAGAGTAAACGGTACATGTGACCCAGGACCAACAAGCTAATTGCTTAAACAAGCACCAAGAAAACTTAACTAATGCAACTTGGATTGTAGTCTTTCATCATTTTTATAAGGCTTATGGTGACAGCTTTTTATTTTTGCTTGATGTTTCTTCACTTGTTTACCTCTTCTTTCTTTCTCTCTGATGTTTCTTTTCTTTATTTTACAGCCTCTTACCTCTTATCTTTATTTTACTTACATTTCATTTTTTTGAATTAAACTTCAATCCACCTTCTTCATTTAATGTTGTTATTATAAGAACTCATCATTAGTTCCATCTTTTTGTTCATGTCTTCCACTATCTATAATTTTTTTGTGTGTTGTTAGCTAAAGCACCTTAAAATGAATCATGTTACTTCCTCATCAGTGCTGGTAGCAATTTCTTCTTCTTTCAGTAGAAATGAAGTAGTGAGTGAGAGTTGCAGAAAAGCTGTCAGTTGTTTATTCTACATCCCCTGCTGTCTTGCAAGGGAGCTTCCTGAAGAAGCCCTGCTTACGGTAGCAAGGAAAAGCAGTGATGACTCATTGCTCAGCACCCTACTTATCAAACCTGCTGAAAGCCCAGCCATTCATTTCCCCGCTGCTGCTGCTGCTGGATTTTAGGTAAACCTGCCCGTTCGCCTTGCAGCAGAGATTTTGTTTGGAACCAGTGCAAGCTGCCTCCTGCTAATGATGTTAAATAGCTGACTGTCATGGCTTACTGGTACGTTCAGAGATTGTGGGCTGGCTAAAATCCACTATAATCATTTCTTTATTTAATCATTTTATCAAATCCAAGGACTGCGTGTTGCAGTTCCAGGTAAAGCAGGAAGTTTTGGGAATAATGGTGCCAGCTCCTCTGCTGTGTGAATGTCTCAGTGCTCCTTCAGAGTTACCACTGCTAAATGAAGGCCCTGGGCTGCAACTTGAGCCATCCGAAGGGAAGACGTTCAGATCAGGATCCAAACCTTGCTGTGTGGGTCTGGCTGTAGACTGGAATGAGTTGGAACCCTAAAATTAAGCCACCCAGAACTTGGAGTTTGCTGTGATTTCAGGTCCCAGCTTTGAGCTTGGCTTAAAAGACAAGAAAATGGGTGTATGCAGTTGTCTTGGAAGGAGACTCGTTCCCCACACCAAGGGCCCATCTGACCCAGGTTGGCCACTGTTGCCACTGCGGTGCTAGGGGGTCCAATCTAACCGCACAACACAATGGGAGGCTGTCCTTGGTTATTCTGTGTATATCTTGAATCTTCATATAGTAAATAATACGTGACCTTGCCATAGAGTTTTGTGAAACCATTGCCCATATCAATAAAACCATTACTATTTCACACAAGTGAAGTGCATTGTGCCACTCATGCCCTCCACCACTCGTTCTGCGAGAAGGGCCTCCAAAGACGCGGTCACCTACTGCCCATCCTGCCACTTCAGGCCATCCCAGAATTGGGTATCTGATAAGAAGACGGCCATAGACCCCAGCAGGAGCGAGGGTCAACTTGCTTCATCTACATACCACAGTTATTTCGGGATTGTAGTCTTGACTCAGCAAAACTGTTCCTCTCCCCTGTCCCATCCAAACTATTTAGGTAATGTCACCAAAGCCCTAGTTAATGTTCCTGAGACCAAAGCAGACTCCTTTCACCATAAATACTCAACAGCTTCAGAAAGGAGATCCCCAATGGGAAGAGTCAAGGCAGGGAAAGCAGACAATATAGAAGAGCAGTAGGAGTAAAAATGTTGGTCGCACACAGAGCTGGTGGTCTCTGACTGCACGTCCACTGTGCACTCACTCCCAAGGCTGTGACTGAGAACATGGGAGGAGTCAGGATGTGAAGGATGGAAACCTACCAAAGTATTATTTTTGAAATAAAAAGGGTGCTTTAATTTCTCTGTTTGTTTTGTATTGTACTGCAGATGCAAGGGGGGTATAACTAAGGCGGAATAATTAAAGACCTGACGGGGTATAGAGTAAACTCTATGATAGTAATTATATATAAAACAAAACATCAAAAAAAAAGAATTTTAAAGGATACACAAAACTTGACAATACTGAGCATAACTCAACCTGTCAATGACAGAGATTAGGAAAAAATATATATATTTAGGCTGTTTCACAGTTGCCTTCTTTGCTATTCAGGCAGGTTCTTCTAACCCAACCAAAAGATCCTGTACTTCTGATCTTAAGATTTTACTTCTTATGCTTCACATTTTCTTTAGTTTTACAGCTCTTTATTTATGGCTGTATTTTGCATATGTAACTTATGTGCATATTTATTCTTCACTGTAGCTCACAGTTTGTCATTCTTGCAGAGCATTCTGGGAAACTTGAAACTAACTGGAGGAATTTTAATATGATGTAATATTTTTAATATTGTACAAAATTAGGAAGCGACACAAACAGTGTCATTATACATAATTTTATTTGAGTCTGCAATTTTTCCTGTATGGTTTCATGCATATAAATGGAATACTCAGGGTCTGGCCATGTGTTAACATCTCACATTTCCTTTCCTGCCACAAATACTGCTTATTATAATAGTATGAATTGAAATATATATTTTTATTGCTGATCCAAATGAATAAGAAAGTAAAAACACACAAATATGAATTTGTTTTTCGATATTACCTATGTCTGTTTTATAGCCTGATAAAAGTTTTAGTTGACACAGTGCTGCATAAAAGTGGTCCTATACTGTGTGTTTATTCAAATATTTAACTTGTGAAATTTAATAAAATAACAATTTAAGCAGGTAAGAATTAGTCAAGTACAAAAACTATTAGAAACATTCACATAATTCAAAATAAAATTCTGAACCATTATCAGATGTAGGAAAACCACATAAAAATCTATAAAAAAGTTTTTAAGCTCCAATAAGTTAGATATAATAGGCCTTTTTTGTCAAACACAAAAATAAATATTATTGATTTTATGAATAAATACATTTTCTTAAATGATTTAGAAAGCTCTGTTTATTCATATACAGACAGTGTTTAGAATATGTAGTAGCCAGTATGTCTGCAGATATATTTATGTTGGACTGTTTAGATTGGCTTCACCTCTGTAATAATTTATAACAGTTTCAATGTAAACCTGCCATTGAGCGGGTCATAAAGGTCCTGCATTTTAACCATCATAATTTTAGATAAACCCACAAAACTATTTCTTGCAGGAAAGCTCTAGTTAATTCTTGAATATCTTTGGGATGGAATTTGTTTTTTTATTTAGGCAAATTTGAAGACCAATAAAGGCCGCATTTTAACTATGTTTGATATTCCAGTACTAGTGATAATTTAAAATGTATATTTTTTGTTTTGTTTTAGAGCAGTAACTCTTCATTGACACTTATTAATACAAAAATTCTGCCCTTCCATTGATTTCAAGTCTTACTCAAAAGAGAAAGCTACTGTTCATTTTTAAATGTTTCATTATACACTAGAAATGTTAAAATAAATAGAGTAGTGTTTTTCTACATGAAATAAAGATCAATGCCATTTGTTTTTCACTAGATAGAAGGTTCTTAGCTCATGTATTTTGTGTATGTGAGAGCTGCTTATTTAGGAAAGGTGATTTTAATTTCAAATGAAAAATATTTTATCAAAATGAGCCAATATTTTATCAAAATTCTACCAAAATTTTATCCATATACATAAATTCCATAAAATGTTATGAGCACAATAGTATGTTATTAAATCAACTGAGCATTAAAAAGTCATTAATTTTTAATTAGTGTTTAAAAGGAACAAAAACATTTGCAAAAATCCTATGAATGTAAAAATTGATTTGTTTTCTTATATAGGGAAAAATCTGACCTGCCTTGAACATATTCCTTTTCCACTGCTGCAGTACACATAGTACTGAAGTAGTTTAACTTTGTTAAACTTCAAATTCAACACACAAAGTTCTCCTCCATGTTGATTATTAAAGTAACATAGGGCCTATAGGAGAGTTCTCACTCTAAAACTATGCCATCATCTGCAAGAAATTCAATGAATCTTGAGTTTATTCTATGAAAATACACAGAGCTCCAGGTTACATTTTCCTTTCACACAAATCTGTTGTGTTGTTCATCACTTTCCAGCTCCTGTCAACTTGCTGTGGAGAGTCAAGTCATCCCAGGGTTTAACACGGTGAGTACAGAGGAGTCCTTGTAGAATGACTGCAAGAAATTGGGGAAATACTGGCATAGTTTTCCCATTAAAAGAAAGATTTTGGAAGCCTTTAAAATGTTCCCTAATACAAAATATATTGACTTGGTCAAGGGAATACAAATACTAATTCTTTGCTAGTTTTCAATGGCACAGGAACTGTACTTCTTGTAGTCCTTGTCTAGTTGCATCCCTCTAACCTCCAGTGTCTCTTGTCTGTCAAATAATTGTCATTAGACAGGTGTTAGAGAAGTTAAAGAAGTATATCAGTGGACTTTAACGATGAATCCTCATTTGTAAATAACTCTGCTGTCATAGGAATCTAAAGTGTCCATTCAGACATATGAATTTCTAAATACTTATATTAGTATGCACAGACTTACCATGGACTCTGGACCAAATAATGTAGTTGACAGTTATGATAGATATGTTGTATCTCTATCTAAAGGTTTATTTTGAATATTTTATTCTCACTAGCACATAAATGTGTTTAATACATCTTTGTCCGTCTCGTCATCTAATTAATCAATCCATCCTCTACTGCATTACTGAGGAAAGCAAGACCCATATGTCAATATGTGCAGTTTATTCATGATGTAGACACAGCGGTCATACAAAAAGATGATAGCAGTGAGCAGGATAATTTACTGTAGCCTCGCACAATGTAATGAGTGGCCATTGCCAGACTCTTTTTAATGAATTTTGAAATGATTATTGGAAATTTCATAGATAGCTCACTTTTGACCAACACAGAAGTCTGGACATGGGAATGGTCTATTTCTCTCTGGCCTTAAGTGTAAGTACATCTCCAGTAATTATGGACGAAATGGATTCTCTTTGTTTAGCAAATCCCTCGAGAAACTGAGGTCTTGAATGTTGCTTTTCAATGAAGCAGGTAGTAGACTGTGTTTTAAAAATACCTGGAGTAATTTATAATTCTTTGCTGCCTCCATTCTGCTTACTAAGAGCAGGAAATTTGTCATTATTACTGGTGCTCCGGTTCTCCTGAGTGATGTTTGCTTCTCTTTGTTTCTGGTCTAGCTTCTGTAATTGCAAGTTTTCCAAGTGTGCAAAACAGTTGTTACTCCTCTTTTATATCCTTCATCTCAGCTTCTTTAACAATTCCAAATGCGAACTGCTAGAGTTACAGTTATGTTTTAGACTGAGAGGAATTTATACCCGGGATGGAGATTCATGGGTCATTAATGATGATATTCCCTAATTCATGAACATTTGTGCGATCTGGACCAGCTACTGTAAGAGAGTTTTCTTTTTTTTTTTCCCCACATTGCCACATTTTTATTAGCTTTGGTTGTAGAAATATTCTAAGACAGAAAAGGCCACACAGGCTTTCCTCTGTAAATATTTAACTATAGACTGTGTGGACACACGGCAGGTATAAACCAGACTCAAGTGATCTCCAGGTTAGTGATAGTCTGTCTAACCTAATCTAAGTACTATTACATGTGGTGCATAGTACCTCTGAATTTAAGTGTAGTCATGATGTGATGGGCCTTTTGTTACACTATTTTCTTAGTTATCGCCTAAAACAAACTCACACTTGGCATAACGTATATGCTTGGTAGGAATGCTGTCATACTCATGGCATAAGACAACAACTGATATTTTGTTTAACCGCCTCACAGCACTGGCAAACTAGCTGAATCATATGCACAGTCTCTGCTCGCAAGCATCCAAAGAGGCAGGCAAATTAATTCAGCCTGATACGGTTCAGTGTCCTTTTCCCCTCTACCTGCAGCTGGCCTCTTACAGAGCTATTAAAACAGATTTTCTGATATGTTTTTTCCCCTGTCACTCTCCTGAGCCTTTTGCCAGTCTGTCTTGTTCTTAATTTTGAAGTTCTTTTGCATGTAGCATTATGCTCCCTTCACCAAGATTGTATCAAATTCTCTGCTGTGTAAATTGGCATGGCTGTGCTGCAGTCAGAGGCTCTTTGCCAGTTTACACTGAGAATCCATCCCTAAACAATTATACTCAGCAGTAACAAAAAACCACTTAAATCAACAGAAAATTTGGAGGACTTTTGGGCACAAATCCCACTGCCTTCAATTTCTTAAGTCAGAAAAACTACCAGGAAACAAGGAAATGGATATGGCGCTGGAGTGGAACTCAAGGCACAATTAATCCATTCTCTCAGCAATCAGAAGCAGCAATCAGAGGACAAATCCATTGGTGTTAGTTCCATAGCTAGCAAGTATGAATGAGCAAAGCAGTAAGTACTTAAAATAGAAAAAATAATCTGTATTTCTCACTTTGGTTTTGAATCATAAAACTCTGTGGATGGTGTGTTTGTTTGACTTCAGCTCACAGAGGCAACAGAATCACAAATGTAGACATCAGCATTTTATCAAAATTCCATAAAAATTATTAAAAATAGAGGGTCAGCAACCACATTGGCATAAAAATGACAAAACTCCCTTGAAGATGGGGGAACAGATTAGAGCAATCCGTTAAATGAGTATGTGTGCATATCTATTAAACTGAGGATATGATGTCTAGTCTTTCCTCTGAATGTCCTGGGTTTGTTGATTTCCAAACCCAAAGTACTCATTTTTAATACAGGGTACTGAGAAGATGCTGTATGGCAGCTTTATTTTTCTAACCACCCGTCCATTTCTACTCATCTCATTCATGCAAACTGCTCCATTAAGTTCAGTAGGTCTATTGGCGTGGTTATTGTGAACAAGCTTCGGTTTCAACACTAAATGGGTCTGCAGCAAAACTAGACTTTTGTAGTCATGGAACAGGAAACTGTTCCGTGCAAATATTTACCAATTTTAGGAATATGAATTTCACATTTACAATTACACTCATGTCTGTCTAGGATAGAATGAATCATGTATTTTCCTAACAGAATGATTTAATTTATAAATATTTGTTGTAAAAGCAGGATACACTATGAAAGACAGCAAGAAAATAATTTCGTTTCTTCAATTAGAAGAAGTACTCTAATTGACTTTTGACCTTGATAGTCCTATAAGGACTGGCAAAAATTCCCTTACCCACTTTAAACTATGTCTGTTGTGTAATGTTTAAATAAGACTGTAATTCACAGAAATGTTTCCTCTTGTTAAAGTGTCAATAAAGTTCTTATTGTTTAAGGAAACTCTTGGTAGAAAGTCTTGTGCTTCAACTCTGAGTATTTCTTCTTTCAAAAAAATACCCCTGTCTTTCCCTTATTTTTTCCTCTTTTCTTCAACGTACTGTATAAATCAAAAATTTGATCTGGGCATCTAGAGTGTTTTTGTGTGTCTGTGTGTGTGTATATGCACATGTACTGCAGACCAAATTGTCACTCCATATATCCTCACCCTCAGAAAAAGCAGATGCAAGAAAACAACAGACAAAGGACGGGTCTTTTGAATTGTATTTAAATGACTCTGTAGATGATCAGAATAATGTTTACTGCTATCTTGATGCAATTCTTTCTAGAAATCAAGCTCACCAGTGGTAAATTCTGCTGCAGTTGCCTCAGTTGTGGAAATTTTCCAGATAGTTAGTGTTAGATGCTCTGTAATCCCAGCAGCTGACAGACTGTGGAATAGGAAAGAATACCAAATCAAAGATTTTTATGAAATTTCAGGTAGCCAGGACATGCTGAGAGCTTGAATTTTTCTTAGGAACTGACAAAATTCTTCCTCTTACGTGTGTCATCTGTGAGACGTTTACAGCTGTGTAGAGTGAAAATGTGGGGAGGAAAATGGCTAACACATTTAGATCTGAGTTGGAGAGAAAGGTAACAGGAAGTATACAAACTCGGTTGGGAAATCCCATGAAGAAAGAAACGAATCACATGCCATGAGTGAGAACCTGTTTCGTGAACGTGTGGATCCTTTTGAAAGCTGAGGAAAGGAACTTAATACAAAGTCAGGAAGTTACCCCTTCAGATCAGTTGTACACAAATCTCAGGAAGTAACTACATTGCTATGAGATTGAATATATTAGTCTTATGTGAAAGGTTGCAGAATTAGCCTACATTTCCTTCTCTTCAAGAGATTGTGACATATTCTTACAACTCAATTTTCTCATGGGGCAGTTGAGTTTCCTAAAAGAGCCAATTTTCATGTCCATGCATAAGACTAACATTTCATTCCCTTAGCTTACCCCCCATTTGCAGGTTGTTTATTTTTGTACTTTTTTTTACTTCAGCTCAGCACTAGTTTTGAAAGAAAAACAAAGAGATTTTTTTGTGGTTGCAATTCTTTGTCTAGCTTCGTATTTCTGAGTGAAGCAGCGCGTGCAGGTCCATGCAACCATTTCTGGTATCATGCAGGAAAATTTTAGGAAATAGACTTGCAGCTCAGAGACAATGGATGTACAGAACAATTCCGTAGAGTACTATTCAGTCAGTTCTCTGAGCCATGTGCAGTAAACTGACTATGAAAATTTATTGCTATAACTAAATGTGGAAGTTTGAGAATTTTCTTGAGCTAATACAATAAAAATATTATATGTAGAATGTATTAACACAAGTGTATCCTGCAGTCAGCATGTCACCTACGTGTTGTTGTATTTCTATTGTCATTTTTTTTTCTGAGACCAACAGAAGGATTATACTTGTACCAACTAATCAACATTGCAGGCACCTTGACCTCGACATGTCAGATTGAAGAAGCTAATAAAGGAGGTGGTGAAATATGAGCAAAAGATTTTGGGGACCTTCATGTTAAAAACCTTCAGAACAAATATGAAGTCTCTTTTTATTCATGAAAGTAAAATACAGTAAACCTCTCTTCCTGCTGTGTTTCTTGCCGGAGTGTGATGAAGGAGTCTTTGGAACATGGGTTCATTTATGCCTGTTTGGTTTGCCTGAGTCAGACAAGTGAGAGAAACACTTACAGCAAAACAAGATCTCCATGTACCAATGTTTTTGGAAACTTTCTGTTCTAGTTGCCTAAAATCACTACCAAGCAACTGCCCGATGCAAATGAGAAAACTATGGACAACATGTGAGCAGTTCCTGATCTGCTATCCAAAAAGCAAAAACTTGTTCCCTGGTTGGTAAGTCTGGAATAAATACAAAATTTTGATTGTATTATTATCATATTAAGAAACAGTTAACCTGTTCTCACTTTAAACAGGGCAAAAAATACACCTGTAAGTTTTGATAACTCACTTTTTTTATTTGTTTTATCCGTTCATGGCAAGTGTAATGGAGGTTTCTAGAGTATCAGCAGTCTGACATTATACTTATCATGTCATGTTCATTTCATAAGCGGTACCTCTTTACTGGGCATTTTTTTTCCTAACAAAAAGGAAACATTCCTGGACTTGCTTTCTACTCTGGCTTGCACAAATGCTCTGGTTTTCATTTTTTTCTCACTGTTACTTAGGGGAAAAAGTAAATGCATGTCCAAAACACTTTACTCCTTGCAAAATCCTTCTGCATTTTAACTTCCCTTAGTATGACAAAATAAGAGGATATCTTTACATTTAGTAAGTCTCCTTTTCCTGTGTACTTTATTTTTCAGTCATTTCAAAATGACTGCACTGCACTCTATACATTGTAAAAACAACAACAAAAAGGCTTCTAGAAATGCTAGTCATGTCTAAAGTGAGAATAATTGGCCTTGACAGAGAGGAAAGTAGTAATTGGAATGAGACTTGTTTAAATAACAGTTTAAATTTTCTTTCCTTACTTTTCCGATTATATGCTCTATAAAGCAGGATTTCTTTGCCTTGGGTGTTTCACAGAGTCGTTTCTGTATGCAGCATAGCCA
This sequence comes from Crypturellus tataupa, assembly GCA_034781795.1. NCBI lineage: Eukaryota > Metazoa > Chordata > Aves > Tinamiformes > Tinamidae > Crypturellus > Crypturellus tataupa. The sequence continues at coordinate 9,379,728 of JAWLRI010000332.1, read as the reverse complement.
GTAATATAACTCAAGTAGTAAATCCAGCTATAATGTGGATTAGACTTTGAGTTTAGCTCTCTAACATACAAGCACACCATTCAACTGGTATTAACACTGTATCATTAAAATATTCAGTTGGCTAAAGCAAGGTAGGCTAATTGCATCCTCTGGTTCTATTACATTAGCATAATTTCTTTATTTTGAAGGGTTAGAGGGAAAATCAGATGCAACAGCGCAGCAGGGAATACATGCTTAAAAGACTGAGGTATGAATCCATTCCACGTTGTGCTGAACGCTCTCTTCTCTGTTAATGGCCAAGGAGGACTAAAGTTACTCTATGTTTTAGCCCTTGCTCTGTGTGATTTGTGTTCTTCTTAAACATTGCTTTTCTCAGAGCTGTGCAGAACAGGTATTTTAAAAAGCTTTGGCATATGTCAAAGTTTAATAATGTGACGTGACTGAAATTATTTTCCTTTGGAGTACATCTGTCTGCAGAAGTAGATGCACTCCTCATCTAAATAGTTGTGGGGATTTGGATGACTCCCTGGGCATATCTGCCCTCCTTCAACAACATATTTGTAGCAGATATAAATCAAAAGAGGGATTGACTTTAGAATCTGGAAAGATCAGGTGGCATTTTCGCTGGTACAAATGATTTGCAAAAGAATATGAGAAATAGGTTGTATGAGCCTGGTAATTTCCTGCTGTAACTTTAACTGACAACAAATAGGCCCTGCTTATTTCTGTGGTAACTAATCCAGATTTGCAAGGGATCAGGGATCACTTGCCCTGACAGTCTCTGATGTTTGGATTCTGAACTTTTAACTAAAATCTTCTTGGTAACCTAGATCAACTTAGTTTGGAGTTTTGAAAAGGAAACAAGGACATAGGTGAAATCTGAGTCTGTTAATGCAATTGATAAATTTCTACTGACTTCAATAACAAAGAATTTATTTCCAAAGCAGTTGCCATTCCTTAGCCCTTGTAAAGTGGACCTAGAGTGCCTGTAATTCAGGACGCAGAAGCAGTTGGCTTCTTGATGCTGCCTTGACTGTAAGATGGAGGCAATAACTATAATAGCTGGTGATTTATGAGGGGCCGTTTTCCATTCATGTGAGTTTCCCTGCTGAAGTCTGAACAGACTTATCTCCATACAGTGTCAAACTACCTGGCAGTTTGGTAATACAGAAATGACAAGATGAGATCAGGCTGTTCTATACAGAAACCGACAATATGTATACCTTGCTCTGTCCCATTTTTGAAACGTACATGAGACTGCATCACCTAGTGCCCATTTTCCTGATTTTTAAAAATCTTTACAAAGTTATTCGTTTTTTTTGTTAATATTGTGTCACCTAAAAATATTTTTATGTAGGAAATGCTAATATTTGTGTGAATGCATGCTTTAGAAGATGGAGATTTGGTGGAAATTTCTAACTTTTCAGCAGCCAATTGAAAAAAAGAAAAATATTGCTCTGCTCCAAGAAAGTTTCCATTCCATTTCAATTTGAGAGTTTCAATTCCATTTCCATCTGTTGAGATGTTGAGTTACAACATATCCTACAAGAATTTTAGTTCAGTTGCTTCTTTCCTTTTCTATCGGATGCGTTAGGGTTCTCCGGCTGAACTACAACTCCCACAATGCACTGTGGCTTCATATTTTTGCCAAAATTCTTCTCTGTACTCACTGCCCCGTCTCTCGGCTGCTCAAGCTACTGATGGAGAAAGCCAACCATTAGGGTGGGACTGGCACAAGAAACACTCAAACTGTAATTACTGTGAACATCCTTCTCTCAAGAGGAGCTTGAATTCACCCATTATTTTTTCACAAGAAACAGCTACATGGTGGGCAGTGATCTGCGACGTCTCTCAGAAGTTTAACTAAGTTTGAAAGCTGAAGAGCCTTGATGCACCAGGTCAGAACTGGAGTTGCATCAGATGTGTTTGTATGGTTCCAATCTGGGTTAAATATTCCTGGCCCTTCTGTATTACAGATCAAAAGTTCAAGTATAAAATGACAGTATGTTTTAAATGGGTAGTTTCAGTGTAAGCAGCAGCTGCAAGTGCAAAAAGCAATGATATAGCCATCACACCCCTAACAGTCAAAACTGTTTGGAAATCTCATTTGTTTTTCATTAGTTACCGCAACAGTTTGAATAAAATCCTGTTCAATCTCAGCAAAGAGTACTTTGGAAATGTTAGTCTGTTATTCTTTAAACAAAGTTCAACGGCTATTAACAGAGTACTTGTTTATGATCTTCTATAAATATTATGTTTCTGTACTTCTTTGAAAATGTGGACATTTTAATTTCATTTTTATTTTAGTAAAAACTGTAAAATTATGACTCACCAGCTGCAGAGTGCCAAGACAGGATATTTCCCAATATATGGGGCAAACAACATTTTTATGTATTTTTGTTACCAATCATATAAAACCCAGCTTATTTTTATAAATGGCTCCATAGGCCTGCACCATAAAAGTTGCATATAATTTTATCCCAGTTTTCAGGGATTTTGGTGCCCATTACCTAGGAAATATAAACTCCCATGTTCCTGAGCAAAATAGACATTTTAGCGATCAGGGAAACCCACTCATTTTCATGAACAAGTGGCCACCTTTCCTCTACTCAGCCAAGATCTCACAACCAGAAGAAAAAGCTGAACTGTAGTGAAAAAAAGGGAGCACATAGTACTATGAGGTTTCAGTACAACAGTTTAAAAAGGAAGTTGCAAAATTAGCAAATGGCAAGAAGTGATACCATATTTCTTACTCTTTGAGTGTCTGTTTTGGTGGCATAACCACACAGATATCCCCACTTACCTGTAAATCACCCAGATAAATTCATGCTTTAGGAAGAGTTCAAGCTTCATTACATTACAGTGTTTATAAAGCTTGCTGTAATAATGTCTATAGCACATAATGTACCTCTGGAGCATTGAATGCACTTTACCTAAAGGATTTATGTTGAGTTATATTTCTATAATTAATATGGGGATTTTAATGGGCAGTTTAATCCCAAAATGTGTATTTTGCAATGGCTTAACCCTCTCCCTTACAATTACTGCTATTAAAGCTTTATAGTTAAATGCAAATAGAAAGAGTTGTAGCACTGATTTCCGTTTTTTCACTTGTTTCAAAAGCTTTCAGTGGTTCTCCTCAAAACTGAGATAAAACTAAACGTATATTTTGTGGTTTATGACCCACTAATGCACTGAAATTTCACTTTTGTTTTTATTATTTTTTGGAATATTGTTCAATGACATATCTATGTCAATACCAAACATTATGTTATATCACATGGACTTTAGATAGTTGTTCATTTCTGGTCAAAATTGTGAGAAGATGCAGTGTCAGTTTCCCCAGGAAGGAAAACTGAATCCATACCTTTTAAATGAAAAGAAAAAGTGCATGCAAGATTTTGTTCAAAGAATAAGCAATCTGTATATTTTTTTGAAATTGAGTTTGTGTGTTTTGTTCCAACTTGTTTCCAAGTGGTATCAAGGCACAATGAGAAATCTACAGAACCTCAAATCTAAGTTGAATACAAAGCAAACTAAATCCCTAGGAAGCTTTTTCTTAAATGTTAAGAACATGGGGAATAAACAGGAAAAGCTGTAAAAGTGGTAAACAAACTCATATGAGTTCAGTGTAAGTAATGAAGAAGCTAAACATAAATAAGGAATTTGTCTTTGGAGAGAAAAAAAAAGGAGGTTTACTTTAAAAGTTGCATGACTTTTCATTATATTCTCTATGGATATTTATTGGCTGTGGTGTCCCTAAAGAGACACAGTTTAAGGAAAGCGAGTGATTCAAACACAGAAGCAAATGCATCAGCACATCTTTTAGAACAGAAATATATCTTTAACTAGCAATTAGCAGCAGCCAATGAAATGGGAAGAGTGATTTGGAAATTTAACTTGGGTATTAGCCAAAGAAGCTAATACCCTGAGCCAAAAAGGTGAGAAGCTGAGCCAAAAGTAGGATAACTATCTACCTGCTGAAGGCTCACAATCAGGAAGAGCTAGTGTCTGATCAAAGGAACACAAAAACTACAAAAGCTTTAGGAACTTGGACAGTTTTAGCAAGACAAAAGAGAGTTGGATTAGACTTGAAGAGCCTGTCTGTAAATCACAAACAGTGTATGGGAGGAGATTAAACTAAAACTGCCATTACTAACATTCAATAAAAAATGGCAAATGATCTGAAAAAGAGATAGTCAAGGGGAGGTGAGGTGCTCACATTTATGTTATGGGATTGTAGCTGCACAAAGTGAGAGATGACCTTCATTAGCAGGGACACAGATACTCAAGTGTTGTTTGAAGACGATGGAAAAGATCATACAACTGGCAGAAGTCAGTGGTCCAGTTGAAAGTCATCCGTCAGCCAGACCCTGGGAAGACGCATGAGCATTGAAAGAGTCTCAGGAACATGAGAGGAGCAGTTAAGATGATCGCTTCATTCCCTGTGCCAGCAGACCACTTCTGAAGGAGACAGAGGCTGTGTCACTAGTCAGAGAAATGCAACCGTTGGGTATAACCTTGAGAGATCACTCGTGCAACCTCCTGCTCAAAGCAGGGTCAGCTGCGAGATCAGACCAGGTTGTTAAGGCCTTTGGCAGTTGCATCCTGAAAGCCTCTAAAGCAAATGACATGTGTTTCATCTCACACATATTACAATACACTGGAAATTTATTTATTTGTGAGATAAAAATAATTTTGAGACATTTTAAGTATAAAGTATTCACCTACTAGGTCTTTTCCAAACAACTACGGAGCATTGCTATATCTGGCATCCCCTGATGGATGATACTAGAGTATTTTGCAAGCCTGATATGATGCAAAATGGAGCTTTGTGAAGTACACAAGGTACAAGTCTTTTTTTTTTTCTTTTCCCCTTTTTTCTTAGATTATAAAAACAGGATGTGAAAGGAATGAAGTTCAGACACAACCAAAACAAAATTTAAAAAACCTCTTTGCAGTTCATGAGGTGACCATTCACAGGCTCTTAATAATTTATGGTTATTCCACAGTACTGTATAAGATTAGTTCAAGTTACATTAGGCTGCAATGCTTGACTCTCACTCTGGATAATCTGACAGCCAGCTCTGGGACTAATCTTGGTGTGCTAACAAATGAAATATGTTTTTTCTTCCTTCCCCCACTTTTCTTTTTCTTTTTTTTTTTTTTTCTGTTGGATTAAGTTACAGTGTTGTCTTTTAAATAATGATCAAAATTATTTCCTGGGCTTATGATGTTACTGGAGTTTTCAACAGGCTTTTTCCCAGTTGCAGGCTTTTTTTTGTTGCTGTTTCATTTTTATATATTACACACTCTTCTAGGAGTCTTACTCATTTTAAAGCCCAATATCAAAGCAAGATTTGAACAAGTGGGAACATGTAAAAATCTGTTCATAATTAACTTACTTGTTGAATCAGAAATCTGATTTTGATTCAGATTGTTTGTATTCATTATTCAGATTTCAGGCAACTGCAAAAGTCAGTTAGGTGAAATTCTCAGTGCAATGAGAGGAAGGCATAAGTACCATTTAAAGTTATGCAGAACTATAGAAAAGATTTAATTTTGGCAGCAATTGCATTTATGTTGGACAAGTTTAAAGGTTAACCATATCCAATTGAGAAAAAGAACTCTTGTGATTCAAAACATTAGTCACAAAACACAAAAAGTAAATGTTTCACGTAAAACAATAAAAATAACAATCCATAGGTCAAATAAGACATGCAAAACTACCATATGAATACAAAATTTATAAATTAAGAAGCAAACAAATATTGTAGGTAGTAATGTATAGGACACTAATTGTTTCTTTAAATATTAGCATCCAACTTTCAGGTATCATTGCCATGAAGAAAACCCCATCAGCTGCCCTTACTTTTCAGAGTCTGACGTTCCTGTTAGTAAGGAGCTCCAGTCATGTGTTTGTGAAGGATTTGTGCAGAATCAATTATATCTTGAAAGCAGAAAGCTGCTCAGTGCCCATCTTAAGAATATGCTCTGATATGATTAAGATTTGTTGATTAGTAGCATTTTTTCTCACTTTTCTTGCCCTGGAGACGAATTTAATAAACATATAGAGTCACTCCTCTCAGCTTGATGGATGCTGAGCCACTTCTTTCTTTACATACATTGTATGTAAAAGTCTAAATGGGATCATTAGTTGTCTGGATGCCTTAGACTTTACTAAAAAACTCAGTATCTCTCTGTCTAAATCTCTTTTCTCAATGTAACATTTTTCTTTTGTACCTGCTTTGTAAATTACTTTTCTGCTTTGTAAAGTAATTTTCTGTACTAGTAAATTCCAAACAATCCGCATATGGTAGATCTTCCCCTGTTTTTATTTTTCAGCTTAATATTTACTGAATATTAGAGATGTATGTGACTTAAGAGATTTTTATTCTATTATGTGGCATAGTTTAAGCAGTAGTAGTAGTTTTCAAGTTGTGTGAGAAGGATGTTCTCTTTGATTGAGAACATCTGTTTGTTCTCCAGCTGTGCAGCTGCATCATCCGGAAACTCTGATTCCAGTCATCATCTTTTTACAGACAATGATTAAAACTCAAGAATCAGAAAGAGAAATGAGAAAATATAGTTTGTTCGGAGGAGATATTAGGTCTTATAAAAAGAAAGCTTTTTCCACGGTGAGATAAGTCTTGTGATCATTCTAGCAACTGGTCTACCACTTCATGCTTGGAGGTTAAATATTTTTCCATAGGTTGAGAATTTAATGATTTATTTTACACAGTCCTACTTACCCTTCTTCTAAATATCATCCAGATTCAAGAAAATGGCACTTGGTGTCACTTCTCGGGCTGCAGAAACCAAATAATTTCCAATGGAAAATGTATTTTCATGAGCAGTGACTGGTTTTGTACCTGAGGAATGTCTGCCTCCAATGCCTCCACAAGGTCAGGCAGCAAAGCATTGCCTTCTCAGAGGCTGAGGCAGCATTCAATGCTGCCTTAGAAACAAGTTACTGTACTCAGCTAAAATACTGCATTTAAAAAATACAGTTCCTCTCTGATTTGTCTCTCAGTTTCTCTCTAATTTCATACATTTCTGTGTGGTAGTAGTTACTCTGAGGAATCTTCTTTTGTCCGGGTACTCTAATAGTATTTGAATACTCTAATATATACTCTAATATGAATGAATGAATGAATGAATGAATGAATGAATGAATGAATGAATATACTCTAATAGTATTTGAATAAATACATGGAAATTATAAAGGGAAAATGATTAGCTTTGGTGTGGGTGGGACAAAAGACAATACAATGGATTTATAGAACAGAAAGCTTAGGAGAAATATCAGGAGAAACTTTCCAATAGTAAGGACAGTGAGATACCAGAAAAGATTCCCTGAAGAGCTGATGTGATATCCATTTCTAATAGAGGTTTTTCTGAAGAAGCAGACAGGCATCTGCATAAAATGACAGAGGCATTTTGATACACTACCTGCAGTATCTGCCAGGCCTGTTTTACATGATTTCAGACAATATAGCTCATATTTGCTATGTGGCCTCTGCTGGCACTCTAGTTTTTGTAAGAGCCAATACTCCTTGAGCTGAGAGCTGGGCTTTTTAATCAGACGGGAGACTAACCTCTTGTGTCTAGTAGAAACTACATAAGTTCACTTTTTTCCTTTTCTGGCTTCAACTATTTATCTTATGTTTTAGAAAATATAATAGTTATAGATGGTGATCATTTGTTTCCTGGAAAGCATAACTCTGCTACTGTATCAAAGCTGACTCAGCAACTCACATCTGGTTCTAATGTGCTCATGTGAAACCAAGTGGGTACATAATGATCTGCCTTAACAGCATGCAATTCACACAGATGGTGACCCAAAGGATCCTATCTTTTAGAGAACATTTATTTTTACTGATCTTTCCGATGCTCAGAGGTTAGCATGGTTGAGAAGTATTTCCGTGACATCAAAAATATAGAAGATAGGCATTTTCCTGTTCACTCAGGAATATTGTTTCTTAGAAGGGGGGAATTTCAATGATGTAAAACACTGGAATGGAAAACTATTTTCATAGGAAAATTTCCAAGAAACAAACATCCCTTAAATATGAATACATATGACTTCATACTTATTATTTCAGAACTCTTCAGATCTTCCAAAGTCCACATTTCAAGAATGACAGTAGTCTGAAAATGACAGCATCTCAATAAAAAGGATATTATGAAGGTCTATGTTTATTGTATCCTCATGCTTTCTCTATCTAGAGAGTGCTATTTACCTTGGCAGATAACTCCGGGAACTCAGCCTGGAATCAGGGAGTTAAACTGGTGGGGCTGAGTCACAGTCACAGAATTACAGGATAATTCAGCTTGGAACAGACCTCTCAAAGATGCTACTTTCGAAATTTCCAGTCCAACCTCTTACTTAAACAGGGTCAGCTGTGAGATCAGACCAGGTTGCTCAGATGGAATCCGAAAACTTCCGAGGATGAAGATTGTGCAGCCTCTTGGGGTAACCTGCTTTGCTGCTCCTTCATCTTCATGAGGATTTTTCCTTATATCCAGGCAGAACTTGCCCTGTTCCAAGTATGATCACTGGCTTTTACTGGGACTAAGAGTAGTCCCACTGGCCACCTCCCAGCTGTGCACCGTGAAGGACCTAGCTCCATCTTCTCCATAACCTCCGTGTAGGTTTGGCAGGGGGAGTGCAGGTGAGTCCTTTCAGGGATGTCTCTGTTCCAGGCTGAAATAGGCCATGTCTACAACACTGTTCTCACAGGGCAAGTGCTGTCATCGTGGCTGTCTTCTCTTGGGTGTATTCCAGAATATTTACACCTTCCTCCCTAACTGGGGAGCCCCAAAGTGGCTGCAGCATCCAAATGCAACTAGTGAGCCCTGAGTGCAAGGAGATAATCACTGCCCTCGATGAACTGGTCATGTTCCTGAATACAGTCCAGTATCCCTGTGCTAGTCCTGTAGCATGATTGGTTTTATGTGTCATCGAAAGGAATAAAGCGTAATTTTGCATGCTAAATTATGTCCTTTGCCACACTGTTGCAACCTGGAATCACAATTTAACAGTTGTAATTTCTTAAAATTTGGTAATAAATTATGTCTATGATGCTCACAAGCCCTGAGCTCAACTCTCACACTTATAGCAGAGTGAACTCAGTAGTGGTAAAAAGAAGATAAATAAGAAAGAAAGATTATTTTGTGACTAAAATAAGGACCTGATATAGTGAGTATATTGACTTTAAAAAGTCCTTTAGCTCTTCTCAAGAGCTAGTCAGCTAAAGTTAAAGCAAGTTAATTTCTCTAAACTAAATTAGCAAAAATTAAACATATATTCAGTCAGCCATTTTTATCTTAGAAGGCAACAATCCCACAAAGAATTTCAGAGATAAAATTTATGAGTAATGAGCCTTCTCTTTTTGGACCTCTCTCTAGAATCCTTTGGTTCTGCAGAGCATCTAAAGGTAAAGGATGCATATTGTCCCTATGGCCTTTTGAGAAAAAAAATCAATGCCAATAATTCATTTCTAGAGGAAAAGATTATCACTGTGGGAGGCAGAAAATGCTTAAGGACATCAGGAAAGGAAGGAAGCAGAGAAAATTAGTCATTCTGTATAGGCTAGTTTGCTTCAGTTTGCCTCCTGCAATTTGGACATACTTATTGCTTGTTTAGTCTAAAAGAGGTGGCTCCACACTTTTGAATTTTGACTGAGAGATTTAGCATTTGCTGAAAGAAGAAAGGTGTGAAGTACCCACATGAGAGGATTAGACATGATCACCATGATCCCGTCCATCTATGCTGTTTCTGTGCCACTGAGTAAGGGCACAGGCATGCAGACTCTCAGCGTGTGCCTGGGAGTCCGAAGCAGCAGCACTGGCATCTTCAAGGGCAGACTGGTTTTCTACACGCTTGAGCAGACAGCTAGGTGCTTACCTTGCCATAACAAACTGTGCTCCTATGCCAGTGTTTGGACAAACGCTTATGAGTGCTACTGTGTGTGTACAAATTTAGAAAATGTTTATTAAAATACTGGATCCAAATTGTTGTCTTAAATGCAGCAATGGCAGCCTCACAAAGGATCAGTGATCATCACTGACTAATTCATCCCTTTTATATGCCAGGCAGTCAGCCAGTGAGCAGTGTCTTAAGCAGCACTGAAGCAGTTTTATCCCTTCCTTGCCTACCTATAAGGGCTTATGGGTTGGAAAGAAAATAAGTAATGATCTTTACTTTGCATTTCATTCTAACCACAGAACATTTTCTAGTGCTTTGTTTAACCCAGTTTTAAAATACACCAGAGGTAGGGCTATAACCAAAAAGCCAAGCCTAGTGGGTGGCTATTCCACAGCCTATTAGACCTTGCTATATTTTTTTTTCTAGATAGTTAAGACATTCTTTGGGAATCCTCTGTGGACCTCATTAGATCTAATTGTCCCCTTCTGTCACTTATCACTTGATAGGAACTCAGCTTCTTTGCCACATATGAAAATCTGAGTATTGTATACTTAGAACTCAGAATTAAAACATAAAATATTAACGCTGCAAAATATGTCTACTGTGAACATTTATGTCAATGTCTGTCTGTCCCCATTCTTAGCATCAGAATGCCATATCAGTCAATACATAAACTCCATGGATAATAGACATTTCTCTAAAGATGGTGTTTCAGAAATATTAAGTATTAAAAGGTTAAAAACTAAGAAAACAGTAGCAAAAGAGAGAGAGAGAAGAAAAAAAAAAAAAGTTCTCCCATCAGGCCAATTGATTCTAAGGGCAGGGTCACTGAATGTAGCATTATTTCTGCTGGTCATGTTTCTTTCCTACCAGTGCTCCAAAGTAAGCTAACTGTGTAAGCAGGATTGAAATACACAACCCCCTTGTGACTGGAAGCAGTAAAGCATTCTCCACTTGCGGTTTTCTTCAAATGAGCCTGCATGGAATATGTGTTTGAAAACAGTGAAACTCTTTATTAATCAAGTACTTCACTTGCCATGCCAGCATAAAGTTTCATTTATGTCAAAACTCCCTCAAAAATGGTTTGGAGTAGTGTCTTGTACACAGACCTTCAACAGAAGAAATATTTTTGGAATTGTAAATACAATAATCGAGGCAAATATTTGCCCCATTTGAGGAGCTGCTGTAAGATCTTCAGTCTTTGGTTACAATTCTGACATTTTATTTTGTTTTCCTACTGTATGGAAATAGGCACACTGTATATCACTTCATCCAAAACAGCGTGAAAAATCTGTCCCAATTACAAGAGGAGGGTTTTTGCGAATTGGTAACTAAATGAATGGTTAAAGGAACTGGTAACTAAAGGAACTAAAGGAATTAGTAACTAAAGAATCGGTAACTAAAGGAAACTCTCAGAATTGAGTATCTGTTCAGTGTTGACAGGCTATAAAGCGTTATCTGGTGAGTAAAATCTGTTTGATACTATGGCGAAGTGCATAACTGAAGAGAGCTTGTGAAAGCTATGCTTTCTTTAATGAATGAGAGAAGCCTAACCTTACTGAGATTGTAATTCCCCTTCAAAACACCAGGAGAAAGTCTTGTGCAACTTGTATCCAGTTGAAGGTATTTTGTTGCCTGATGTTCTGTGAATCTATCAGAAAAAAATTAGGAAAAGCTGAAGAGTTTCAAGAAATTACTGTGTAAATCCAGTGCAAGTGCATGGAGCATAGAGAAAACCCTGGAAAGTAAGTTTTGAGATAAGAGAACTGCCAAAAGGAGCTTAAAACAAGGACCGAAGACACTTTCCTTCTCTCATTCTGCTCTCAGTAGCATCACCTTCCTGTGCAGCCTCAGTAAGGACCACACATAGCTGCACTGCCCTGTGCCACAGAGAGGACCAAACTGTAAGTCTGACAGTCACAATCAGGATGAGTTTTCCCCTCAAGAAGATAGAAGTTGTTAGTAGTGGGACATCTGTGTGTCAGCTAAGTCATGTTGGCCAGGAAGTTACGCTAAGTTAAGGCATAGAGATGGAAAGGGTGCATAAACTGTTTTATTCATTTGAGCAGATAGAAATTATTTCACAGTGTTCACAGCGGGTCTTGTATGAGTATCCCAAGAAGCACCTATGCAAAGTGCTACTCAGCTAGGATAGCAAAGTTAAATGTCAAATGTAAATGTTAAATGTCCTCTGTTAAATGTATTTAGTTGCATGGACTGTTTCATTTCTTTAGTGACTTAAAAAAGACCAGCTTCTGCTCATTCACTGACCAGAAAAGACCTGCATATCCTTTGACAGGTACAGCAGAAGTTATTTTTCATCGTGGCATGAATAGTTTGTTTTGTTAAAAAAAAAAAAAAAAAAGGAAGAAAAGAAAACACTTCACACCAAAGCACAGCCAGGAATTATCATTCTTTTTATGCTTGTACAGGTGCACTTTCTGAATTAGACACAGTCCCCGTTGGGCTGCTAATGGAGTGATGACACTAACACCACAACAATAGAAGAGGCCTCCAGGGATACTCTCCACGGAGCTAAGGGGCAGGTAGGAATGTGCTTTTTAAGAGGGTTACAACTTAAAACATTCTGTGAAGCTGACAATGCTTTATACTGCCTCTGCAGACATTTTAGACACAAATAAGAACAAGTGCAGTAAATTCTGTCCGGTTGTTGAATTTAAATTTGCTGCAATTTTTGTGGGTAGAAATTCCCAAGAAATCTGTTTTTGCCATGGTTCACTTCAACGTATATACGGAAACATCCAACCAGAGATGCAGCTTTTCAACTTGTGTCCTGAATTGCTGATTCCTTTTTTTTTTTTTCCTCACTGTATCACTGTATTATTTATTGAAAAGGGGATCTGGACTCTACATACACACTCTGTGTGTGTATATGTGCATGTGTTGGAGCAGGGTCAGGTACAGCAATGTGTAAGAAGGTGTCATGACAAAGCTGTTTATTGCAATGTGTGAGAGAAAGAGCTAAAGTATAAATAGTTCTGTGAGTGGCAGGAGCAATGAAGCCTGATTTCCTGTAGAGCTATTTTTCAAGGTTGAGCTCCTGTGCAGATTCACTGCTGTCTAGCAAATGCTGAGGATAACATTGCACTGTGTGGGATACCTCTCTCCTACCCCGAAGATAAAACTTTCAGGGGCTTACAAACTTGGAGGAGTGAACCCTTCTCAAGTATTTATGTGGTTAGCAGATTCAAGTGCTTTTCGGAAGAAAACAATGACAGCAGTGTCCCATATGCTTTCATGTCTTTAGGAAAACAAATTAAAGAATAATTTAAATTCACAGAAAAGAATGACAGTTATACTGAAAGTGAATGTTTCTGTTAAAGTATGATTCGCTGATGGCCCAGCGATTTGGGGCTGATTTCTTGTCTGCAAATTTCAAGTTACGTTCTTGTAGAGTCAGGACCCACAATGATGTCCTTGCTGATTATTTCACTGAAATGCCACTGCAGTTCTGATTATTGATCTTGTCTTCAGACTCGTCAGCAGCCTGGTTCAATAATATGCATCTAATTCAGGGTACTGTGCAGCCCATTGACTTGCATAGAGCCACTGACATGCTTGAATTGCAGACTTAAGTAACTTGCAGAACTGCAACGTTAAATAGAAAATATGAGCTATGAGTATGTGGATCGTGCCTGTTCAAGATTCAGAGGTACTGTACAGGCAAGTTTAGAGATAGTTCAGATTCTCTGATGAACATAAGGATTTAGACTTCTAGCATTTTTCTACTTTCTTCTTGGAAAACTCTATAGGTAAGGTATCTGCCTAGTTCTTTTATTTCCCTCTTTTCTTGAACCTCAATACCTTCAGTTGTTGTAAGATCTTTTCATTTGTGCAGATAAATCCCATTATAATGATGTGTTCACTACATGATTTGAGAGAAAGTTGCTCAGAGCAGTTTGCGGAGGAAAGATTCAGAATATTAGAAACATGTGGTGCAATTAAGCAGCACGGTTCGGTAAATCACTGTTTTGTTTGTCTGAGCTGATAATCTGGTCTACAGCTAACTGACACGATAGTAAAATGCTATGATTTGAAACATACAGCAGATCTTGCTGCTGACAGGGTATGGCTGTTTTCAAGAGATAATGCAGTGATACAAGAGTACTTTGTTAAGTTAACTGGTATCTTTGCCAACAGTGGTACCACTTCACAGGGTGCTCATAGTCTGCTCTCCCAAAGTACCTTGCATTCCCCGAGCTCAAACTACAATGTAAGGTCCTTACCATTCCACCTCGGAGGCACAGCACGTTGCCTGTTCCTCCTTTCACTGCAATCGTCTCATCTTATGATGGGTGACTTTTACAAAATACTACGGGGACACAAAGTAGGAAGTGATCACCAGGACTCGTAATACTATTGAGCATGTTGTAAAAACTAATTTGGGCACTTTCACAGTGACGGCAAGGGAGTTTAAAGGTCATCTCATGAAAACCCAGAGACATGTTTTGAAACAAGGCGACATGATAGCTTTGCATTTCTGGGACATCTCAAGCTCGGTTAGTTCAAAAGCAGTATGTGGTAATTTTTGGTGTGACTTTTCTGTTGAGGTAACTAACGACATGTTATGGGAGTCCTTGTGTTCTCTACATAGGCCACATTTTAACATTTTAAAATCATTTATGTGTATCATGGGATTTCATATTCTTAATTAATACAGCATCCTAGCAATCTGAATAAATGTCAGAAACCATAGTGACATGTTTGGGATAATTAGGAAGAATGGCTGCTTTAAACCCCTTTAAGGTCTAAAGTAAGTTCACCATTTATTTTAATACATCTGTTCTCAGTAGGGCAACTTAGTAAATTGCTGGCCCACATTTTGATGAAGATCCTCAGACAGTCTGAAGTGTGTCAGCAGTTGTTTGATTCCCTAGAGCTTTGAGGACTGTTTTCTTTTGGGGTGTTTGTGGTTGCAATGGCTCTCCAGAAGCATTTTGAGAAGAATGACTCTTTCCGCCCGAAGCAGTTTTTGGCATTCTGCCTGTACTGTTTAAGAGGGACAGATGTACAATGTTAGGACTATGCTTATATTCCCAATGACCATAAATCCCTGAGAAAAATATGCTGATACAATGGAAACATTGCAGATTTCATGGAATGAATATAAAATATATATAACACAAGCGTATATATACATATATACACATGCAGAGAGAGAGAATAGTATAATGTTCATTAGCAGTCAGCACTAATAAGCAACTAATGGAACACATTAATAGTAGATCTCTTGACTCTGTGAACATTCTTGTGAATATATGCTAAACTTCAATATGTTTTTGAGAGTCTATAAGAGCAAGGCTCCTCCAGTACAAATTCAAGTCTATTTTTAGTAGAGCAGCTGAAGAATTTCCTGTTGCTGAAAAGGACCTGAAGTTTTTTACAATACAAGTTTGACGGTCTAAATGTGAGTTATTCAAAAGCATCTGAGTGATTCTGGATTATAGATTCATTGAAAGTCACTGACATTTTTGCACCTAAAATGCTTGAACACTTTTCAAAATCCTGCTATAAATCCGTAACTCTATGTTTAAAATTAAGTTGTAATGTATGCTTTGCAAAAATGAGACTATAGTGTCTACATTTGTTTTCTCTTGAAATCTACTTAGCAAAAGTGTTTAAAGATGCCTTTTTTAATTGCTGGTCTTGGAAACTCATGCAGACATCTGAAAATCATGATGGGTTTGTTTTGGCTCAGACACCACTAAAAAGTTCATATATCAGAGCTTAATGGTTTTGTTGATGCACATGTCAAATGGTAGACTCTACCTAGAATCCTGATGTCCTTCTTAGAACAGCAACGTGAACAGGAGGAAAGAATTTTGTAAATGTGCAGATATGACTATGTCTAGCAACAAATATATTACATTACGTGTCATTTTTAGGAATCACTCTTATAAGAAACACTTATTTTTGCAGTTGTTATATAAACAAACCTACTAAGGGAGTTCAGAATTACTTATATGCTTAGGTTGAAACCCAGATTTCAAAAGTGATATTGATCCTTCTCTCTGGAATTCTTATCTTGGAACTTTTTAATTAGTGTCTTGAGGAAATCCGGGAATCATGCAAATAGTCCAGATAAATATTGTCATTTTAAAAGGTCCTGTCCTCAGACATCTGATAATTTTGGAACTTCCTAAATGATCAAGTATATTACTTCCTCCCCACACCGTGATGCACAGAAGATGCAACCTGTTTAAAACTTCATTGAATGGACAAATACTTTTATGCATTGATAGTACCCATCTTTTGCTTGTAAATCAAAGTTTTAGAAACAAATTTAGAAAATTTTGTGCAACTTTTGCACATATCTTAGGAATTCTCCTCTTAGAAAGTGTCAATGAAAATAATTATCCCGTGATGTTTATATAGACCCATTTAAAATACGATAGGTACAGAAAAAGACTACAGAGATATGAAATGGCTTAGGTAATAAGAGATAAGAGATTGGGAAAGATACTTTAGTGAAGAAATATATAGGATGTCAGTAGAGCTGTAAGTGTTGAGAAAATTTAAGTGAGGAACCATTCACAAAGACAAATTCTTAAAACAAATAAAAGCGTCTTTTCTCACATTAATATAATTAACTCTCAGACTTAATGCCACCGTATGTTAAGCTGACCAAGAAAAGGATTAGAGAATGAATGGAAAATAGTCTCATTAACAACTGTTACACACATCGATCCAACTAGAAACTGGTACCCAGTAAGAAGCTAGAACCCTGTAAGATCCTGAACGACGGATTGCAGGAAGGTAGGAAAATAGCTGGTGGGAAGGACTGACCCACAAAAAACTTTTTTTTTTTTTAATACTTCTCTCACTATACTTCTACTAACGGTCATGCTGCAGAGAGGATTAGACCCAATAAGACACTTCTTAAGTGAATACTATTTATTGTTGTATAAATATTCAAGTGCAATGTCACTGAAGAAGTTCAAAATGTTACCACAACATTCTGGTTCATGAATACTGACAAAGCTAAAGGCTACTAAGGAATCTGTTATTACTGATGTAACAAAGCTGTGCAAGAGTGGAAATGTCAGCACTGTGCCTTCTTTGGCAGCACTTGATCTGTGTGAACATGAAGAGGTATTTTGAGTTATACTGTAAAAAGTACATAAGGTTCACTATAACTGTCTCATCACAAATTATTTAAGGCTTGGTACTTATGTGACAGAGTAGTGGAACTCATACATGAAGGCAATGATTCAGAGGAAACTTCCTCTTCAGTTTGCCACGCTGTGTTTTACAGTTGTATTTCTTTTGCTGACAACCTGATAGCCCTCCATAAAACACATGCTTTCACAAAAAGAAAGCATGTCCTGAAGTTTAGAGGCTTCTTTTTTTTGCACTTTGTAACCTGTCTTTCCAAACAGCTGTGTTGCTTGACAAGATGCCATGTTCATGTTAGTGGGAGAGACATCTTTTGATACTTCAATGGCATTTTTGTCAGCATTTATTATGCAACATTTTGGGTTATAAGGTTAAAAAAAAAATCCAATCCAGTACATAAGATAAAGCATCATTTATGTCATTTTAAGACGATCTTCTTAGGAATCTTTCCTCAATGTGGATTCCCGTATGTCAGTTTTGGATGGGAACATGTATGCATTTACTGTGAGTGAGCATGCAGTGAGTCCAAAACCTCTGCATATATTGGACCTACTGTCCACGTACTGAATAGAGGCCAAGCTCATATAAGAGATGTCAAAAGTGTTCCTGATGTATCGCAGATGGAGAAAGATCTTCCTGCCCATACGCGGAAGCTCACCCTGTCCGGGATGCACTGAGCTCGCTGCTTCTGCATGCAGAGTTGAGCCAGGCATCTGCAGCTGCCATCTGCTGGGGAGTTTAGATTGTCAGACAGCTATAGTGCTAACCACGCAGCCGTTCAGACACCTGGGACGAGGGAATGAATCTCCCATTCACCCCAAATCACACTCTGTGCAGCAGAGCAGTATAGAGACAGGAAAAAATCAATCAGGATAGGCCTGTATTCTAACACTTCTAAAGGAAAGTTAGTAGACTTCTTGTCTTATTTCTTTCACCTAGGAAACTTCATTGAAGTATATAGCATTTACAACTAACATATGACTTGTTAAGGACTAGTTGTTGAAATTAGGACTACAGATGCTTCAATTTTATTCTCATTCAAATTTATTCTCATTTTTTGCAATTACAGCTTCCTTATTCATATCTCTGGGTTATGGAGAAGCTTATTTAATACTCAGTAGGTGCCAGACATATAAAATAAAGGCAAAAGAAGGTTCAAGGCAGTTCATCAATACAGGTCAGAAGTTTGCTTTGAGGACACCTTGGAGGCCTCTATAATCTTTTGCTATGGCCTTGAGAAAAGCAGGGAGGATCCATAATGCTGTATGTCCACAATAGCTTGGACAAAACAATTAAAAAAAAATCCTTGCTATCGAGCAGAGACTAACTATAGAAGGAAGTACATTCTTTCCATCCAGAAGAAAGTTTTTAAGAGAAGAAAGTTGACATCACTTTCAGCACTCTTGGATGAATTGGCAACAGTCTTCTGTCAGAGGATTATGTAATTTACTGATCATAATTCCATTTTCTTTCAGAGGTCTTAGATGAGCTGCTTCATCCTGGCAGCTTGTACAAGTTGCAAAGACATGATTAGACCTGCTGTGAGGTGTTATGCCAACCTCAGTTCCTTGATGGTCATGTGTTTTATTTCAGAGTCACGGAATGGCTGAGGTTATAAGGGATCTCAGGAGATCTTCTAGTCTCATTAAAAGTAGCAGTTGACTACATTTAAGACAGGTCTTCTGGAGACTACTATACTTTGTACTTGCATAGGAGATGTCTGAAAAATGTTTGACAGATGTATAGCGATCAGAGACTATTACAATTCATTTTGGATCAGGCATGATTTTTTCCCCAAAATCATGAATGCCCCATAGCCAGATTCATCTACCACTCACACTTCGGAACATCTGCCACTCACGGAAGGAGTGGGGCTGTGTGGGGGTGTGAGTGGCACAATGCACTTCACTTGTGGGAAAGAAACAGGAATCGGTTTTATATGGATGATGGTTTCACGAGATTCTATGGCAAGGTCACTTATTTACTGCACGGGGGTTCAAGATACACACAGAATTGCCAAGGACAGCCTCCCATTGGGTCACAAGGTTCAGATTGGACCCCTTTGCTCTCCAAACTCCTTCTGGGAGGAGCCTGGATGTGGCTGGATCCAATCCTAGTCCCAGACCTGGTCAACGGTTTATGACTAAGGGATTTGTGCAGAGTTACAAAGCGAAGTTTACAAGTTCAAAAAACGAGAAGGGCGCTATAGTCACTTACCACAAATCTGTAGTGGGAAGGATCTCTTAATGCGAAGGAGCATCCCTGTGAGGTGTCCCTGCTCCAGGGGAGACCCTGGCGTGCAGCCTGCTGCGATGCAAGGAGAGCTCAATGGGCTCTCAGGCTGTCCCCATATTTATGGCATGAGGTGATTGACTTATAGTCATTCTTTCAATTCAGAAATGACTGTTCGCTGGTGTACACATATGTGAGAAGTCACATTGAGCTGGGGAAGGAGCACATCTGTCGCAACACTGGCTTACCTTGAGTATGAGTTTTCTAACTGGAAGTGAATTATCACTATTCTGTGTCATTATGAAAGGAAGGTAACTTTTCTAGTCATTTGCGCAATTGCCTAAGTTGTCAGCTACTCCTACATATGAAGTATAATATGCATTAGTATATATGTTATCCCTACTACAGTGGTTTTCATTGAGAAGATGGAAATAACATGAGAAGTTGAGTTTTCTCCTTGGTTTGTGAACTTAAGGCTTTTTTTTTTTCCACTAGACTCTGTAATTGATTTATATATTCCTATTTCTTCATATCCAGACACAGAGCTTATGAATGGATATACAGAAGGTAGGTGCACTCTGTGTGTTTCTCCTTCCAGGCATAAGATTTCCTTCTGACCTCTCAGTCATACCCAAACAGAGTTTAAATTTTGCCTGTGCAGTACATCTGCATGGAACTTTAGGTGAGTAATCTGCCTGGCATTCGGTCGTCTTATGTTTTAAAACACTTTACTTTTAAAGTTTTCGCTCAGAAGGAAGGATTTTGATCCCTATACATTTTATAACACACTTCAAATATGGTCTAGGGAAAATCAAAATGTTACCCATATATGGAAGAAAGTGCATGTTCTAGAGGGCTGCTTTGCGATGTCCAGGGAAAGGAGCTGGGAGTGGCTCATTTTACAGTCAAAGTGAAAAATGTGTCTTTTTTTTTTTTTTTTAATATGAACAGCGCGCTGAAAACATGATGGAATATTCTTTTCATAATATTACATGTCACTGTTTTTTTTTGTTTATTTTTTTCCCATTGCTTTATGCCAGGAATTTAGATGATGATGATGATGATCTCATAGGTTTCTTGGTGGATGGATCCAACTTAATTTAACATTTTCATTAGGAAATCAGGTAGCATAGTTTAAAACTGCTACCAATAATATTAATGATGTTATTTAATAACATCAACAATAGCACTAATAATAATAAAATATATATTTATGTCAACTAGATTTATTTTACAATATTTTCTCAATAGTTTATCTTAGTGTGCAACAATAATTAAAATATGAGAACTTCTGCTTATATAGATATGGGCATAATGGAAATCAACCTGTAAGAGTTTTGAGTGACTTCCTGGGTCAACACAGCATAAAAAGGTCATTTTGAACAGTAGTGTTAATACAAATATTTTGAAGTGTTAATCTGAATTAAGTGTAGGAAGGAACAGTCTGGCTAAATGTTTGAACATGTCTGAACACCTAAGATTCCTATAATGCCTTTTGTGTCATACTACCTCTGTGAATTGTAGATTTACTTTTTCAGCTAATATTTCTAATTGTCTATCACTTGTGCACCCATACTTCCTTGACTTCTTTATCTCTTGAGAAAAAAGTAAATACCTCCTGTAATCCAGAGTTCCCAGATGTGACATGATTTTATACATTTGAATTGGCGAGTATTAATTACTGTGTTTAGACATTTTGGTATAAATTTGCACTGTCTATAGCTTTACATCAGAAAGCCTTTACTGAATTTGTAGTTAAAATACTGCATTCTTTTTTTTTCCTTAATGGTGATGTTCATATGCCATATGAATACAAATAATAAAGGAAGAACAAGAAAAAAAGTTCAGTAACAATATGGTTTTATTCTGTAACAAATTGAAATTATTAATACTGTTTAAATAACGCAGACAGGGAGTACTGCTTTTTAATCTGTTTGTTGATTCTGGAGTTTGTACTTTGCCCATCAGAATAGTGTAAAAAACCTCTCCAGGGTATACAAGTGCCTAAAAGCATTTAAGATCCAAACTCAGGAAATGAAAGACCAACCCCCCCACTGTGATGGAGCTGCTTATTTCACTATGATTTTCTCCAGAAACTACCTGCAATGTGAATAATAAGCCTCTGAAAACTGAAGTATCGACACTTTTCAAATACGTTGCAGAAGAGATTTATTTAATCTTTTTAAAAGGGCCAATGTGGTTGGACTGTCTGCTGGCCCTGACTCCCCAATAGGAGCAATGTAGGTGCTTGCACAGGATATGAGAGGAGGCACCATCCAGAAATTGCTTTGATTGATGGGGTGAATTCCTGGACTAGCATTTAACTTTTTACTCATTCTCTCCTAGAAGACTGACTAATTCTTATATATTCTAAGCTGAATTGTTTTTCAAAAACAGCAGCAGTAATACTTGCAGTATGAGAAGCAATGGAAATCTTATGCAATTGTCTTATTTGCATATTGAGCTAGCTATAAATGTGAACTATTCTTCATGTAAAATGAATTTAACAGATAATTCATAACAAATATTAAAAAACAATTATCAATTAACATCATTTAACATTTGCAATTACTGAGTGATCAATACTTACTGTTATAAGGATACTTACTCAGTATTATTAAACATTAAGTTTAATAAACTTTATTCATGTTACATATTGGATGATACTGGCTCAAAACACCGCAAAGAATAAAAATTAAACTTTCATAAGTTGCAGGAGTTGCCTTTAGAATGTTTCACCATACCTAGCAGTAACTTGGCATAACATAGTCTAGGAAGGCTTTATTTTAGCATTAAGTAAGTGCTTTTAGACATAGTTTGTAGCAGGATGCATGGAACTGTTTACTGAGTAAGATTAGAAAATGTATGAGTCCCTGGAGAGGTGGATAGAATAGAAAATAGGAAACACTGATCTTACTTTAAAATTATTATTTTTTTTAAAATGATAAATATTAAAATAAATAAATAAATGAACAATAACAAAAAAAGAAACAAACCTAAGATGCTTCTCCTAAGTTATCCACTTTGTGGTTGTATTTACTTTTTCTATATGCCCTGTAAAAAGTGATTCTTCAATACTGTGTGTGCAAATTTTTTTTAAGACCAATACATTGTTTTTAAATGCCGTTTCCCCTCATTATGAAATGTCTTGAATAGTTCTTGGAAGATATTTTTAAAACATCCCAAATATTAGCGCGTCTTTAGTCTTAACATCTACCCTTAATAAAAAACATTTATCTGGACATTGCAATGTAATCTTATTGTATTTCATGCTTCATTTGAAGGGATTCTTTTGTTAATTTTGTCTTAAATGTCTTAAGCTTGTTTCTGGGATACTCAGTATTACTATTTTTCTCCGGACACTTCAATGCTGACCACACTTTTTGTTAGAGTTTAGCCAATCCATCTCAGACTACTTTGGGCACTCAAACAGGAGGTGCGTGCAGTACACAAGCAACAGGGGAATATAGACATGTGTTTATTTTAAAATGTAGACACATCATATCACAAAGACATGCACTCCAAAGTGCTTAATGACTGTATATATTGGAACATCATGACATGATTTATTATTGTGACATGATTCAATAAGTAACTTAGAGACAGGGGCTCTAGTCCTTCTTTTTAAAAAAAAAAAAAATAGGTCTTCTCTAGCCAGCCAGGGATGGTAGCAATTTTACCTGCAAAAGCAGAAAAAAGAGAAGTATTTCCTTAGTTCCAATCTTTGTGCTTGGCTAGGAGAGGGATAACCAATACATTACTTTGGTAAATCTTGGTTAAGAAAACAAGTTGGATTACAAGAGGTGTTTAATCTCTGAAAAGTAAGCTTAATTCTACCTTTGCTCTCATAAGCACTAGGTTAAATATATCTCTCTGTTAAACAAAAGCAAACATGTATTTTTAAGTGTAATTTTTCCTTCTTCAAAAGACACAGAACAAATGTATGAAGTGTACAGGATACAATTTATATATTCTCTAAAAATAATTTTAAAAAATAAATAGAAAAGCAATAATGTATTTCCAAAACTGTCTTGTTAACAGAACAACGTTTCCCTCTAGTGGTCATCCAAAAGCAGTAGCTACAATGTCATCAATTCATATCATTGTATTTTAGAGTGAAGAGTTGGGCTCAAATTACATTTCATTAAATTGAGTCAGATTTCGTTATCTGTGCACAGTCAGTCGTGCTTGGCCGGTTATGCATACTCCTTGGTGGCGAAGATGTGCGTCCTTAGCGAGCGCTCACTGGCTGTCAAGTGGCCACCCCTCTGCCTCCAGCAACCGCACACGTGGTGAGGGCAGAGGCAGGACAGCTGGGTTGAAATCACTGCTCTCCTCACATGTCAGAAAGGGGGTCTGTCTCAGACCTGACAAAATATCCCTCTATTATCAGCCCTGCAATGGGTTAGCATAAGCTACCAGTTGCTCTCCATGCTGTCCTGCTTGCTATGACCATTAGCTCAGGAACCAGCACCTCACCAAGCTGCAGCCTGCAAAGAGCCAACATGACCTGGAAGGACAGACTGCCCAGTGATCACCCTTTTGTTTAAGGAATGATATGTTGGTCAAGTTTTTGAGGAAAAAAAAGGGACTATAAGCAGAAATATCCAGTATACACCCAACTGTACAGGGCAGAGGGGATATAATTATATTATAAGACGTGCTAAGGAGATAGAGGAAGCTAAAAAAGAAGACGGATATGTAGAAGTCTTCTTCTTGTGGAGTCTCCTTCTCTGGAGATTTTCCACACCCGCCTGGATGAGACCCTGTGCCACATGCTCTAGGCGTCCCTGCTTGAGCAGGGGATGTTGGACTAGATGATCTCTAGAAGAGATCTCTAGATCTCTAGAGGTTTCTTCCAACCTCAACCATTCTGCGATTCTGTGAAGTCACAGGTCATGCAATGAAGTCAATGAGCCTTCTTAGCCTAACAGAGACGAGATGGAAATAGCAGTAAATTCTAATTGAGATCATTCCATATGGAACATTTTAGAAGTGTTAAGTTCCTAATTGGAGTTATTCAGTCTTCAGCGTACTTGGTGCACAGATGTATAGCTGTTCAGGACAAAGTTGAAGCTAGCTAATGTGAGCACTCATGATAAAAAGTAGAGCTGATTGAAAACATTTCCAAATACCAGACAGCTAGGTCAAGGAGGGGCTGTGCCAAAGTAAGAAGGTTTTGTGTGCACTTTTCACTTCATACTTTCCTCCAATCATCCATTTGAGTTAGATAACTGTTGCACTCACAAATTTCAATCTTGCATAGCATTCAGGATAGCAAGTTTTGTTCACTGTAATCACAACTTTGATTCAGTTCAGAACTTTATACTCAGAGGATATTGAGTGGAAATGAGAGGTAATCATTTCTGAGATTTTTATTCCTGAAAGGGTAGGAAATGCTTGGAAAGAGTGTGGAAAAAAGTTTGTGTTTGCAAAGACGCAGATAAATGTTCACACATTCCTTTTTTGATGGAAGAGAGGAAGAGCAAGGATGAGATTAAAGGAGTATAAAGGAGTAGGAGGAAGGAGATGAAAGGAGCCTATAGATGGTGAAAAAAGGAGAAAAATGTGTGAAGCTTGGATATGTTCAACTTTATAATGAATCCACAACATTTTGCAAATGTACTCTGCCAGAGTTTTAGTTAAAAGTTTAAGAGCTTTTCAGTCATTCCAAGACTGATATGCAGACACCCCTCCAACTAATAGGATATATTTAGCAGAAGTGAGTGACAAGTGGGAATATGTGATGTGAAAGGCAAAATCTCAAATACATTTTATCAGACATAGTTTTTCAAATATTTTTTCAAGCTTTTGCATATTCATGAATTAATAGGAGCAAATTAAACTGCTCTCCGTTTCCTTGTTGCAGACCTTGGCACTGGAAATACTGTGTCTGGTCATGAGGCTGGAGAAGTTAGACAATATCTCATTAAACTGAATCCTCCCAGGGAAGAAATGTAAGTCACATTACTTGAAAAGAGTAGAAATTAAACATGATGAGGTACTTCTTAAATATCTCCATTTCTCAGTGAGACGGGTCCAAGCCTCAATAGCTTGCTCCAGATCCTGCAGCGGAGTTGGTTTTGCCAATTCCAGAGCTAAGCCAGATGGGGCCTCTGTGAAGTCCACCAAACTGGATCCACACTTTACTAGAGTTTGGGTAGATTTCCAAGGTTTTAAGCCAGGACATAAACATATATGTAATATATGCATATGCAATCTCTCCTGGGAAAGAGCAGATAACCATATGATTTTGTGACTAGGTGATGCATGCTGACATTTTTATATACTTTCTCTTAGACATAGTAATTAAAAACTACCTTCTGTTAAATGCTGCTCTACACTTGTTTCATAGACCATTGGCTAGTCTCAGGCTCTTAAACTGTTATTTCTCAATCTGTTCCTCTCACTCAAATATAAAACCCCATAAATCTGTCTTCTTTAATGCAGTCAATGAATTTGCTGCACTTAGAGCCACATACACTTTCCCGTATTTGTGAATAGCATATGATGATGTTGAGGTTATGAGATTAACTGATCATCATATTGCAAAGCACTGACACAGACCTGGCCGGCTCACTCTAAGGACTGGGAAATGTACCGTGTTTTTTCAGGGTGTGATCTTGGTAGTGCTGCCACTACTAAAACAAGAATTTGGCCTGTAGACAAACAGTGTCTGTGGTCTGTTTTGTTAATTCTCAGATTTATGCATCAGTCTTTGCTAGAAGTACCGGGAATCATGGTGTTTTGTTTTCTTGTGCTTGTTCTTTTCTTTTGGGACTTCAATCTTTTCATGACCCTGTGTCATTAAATGGATTTTACAGTCTGTTCTGAGAATTCAAGCCCATTGAGCAAAGACTGGTATACTAAAAATCTCCAGAAAATAGCCCTGATTTTGTCACATTTTTGGAATTGCAATGACTATTTCTGCTTGAAGATGAGTAGTAGGAGTGGATACTCCATGAATTGGAATGTTTATTTCCCTGTAAATGTAGTACCTTTAAATTTATTATGTTATCTATTTATTGTTCACAGTGTTCAGTTGATAACTGAATTACTATTTTTTTTTACAAATTCCCTGTGTTGAATCTTGTTACATACAGTGAGCTCTATTGTAAAGTTATTTTTCAGGGATTTTATTCCCTTTAGATCTGGAAGACCAAAGATGATACCATGTATATCTACTGCTGGAAAAACAAAGTGAAAGAATGTAGAAATGTGTGACCATCTGGCTGCTTGTCCACTTTAGCACAGGCTATAAGGGTCACTGAGACCCCTCAGAGTGCTATTGATACCAGACTCTGACAGGAAACACTTTATCTAGTCCCCACAGTATACAGACAAATGCACTCAGAGGTGTGTTACATCTTCAAACGCTGGAACTGGTGACAAACCAAAAAAAAACCTTCTAGCCATTTCAAAACGCTCTTCTCCTTGGTAATACCCTGCATGGTTCCTATCCCTTCCAAATAGTTTGTGGCTTAGGGAAATAAATATCTCTCAAAGGCTTTCTTCTTGCCTCAAATCCCTGTTGGTGTAAAAAGC
Source organism: Crypturellus tataupa (assembly GCA_034781795.1). Taxonomy (NCBI): domain Eukaryota; kingdom Metazoa; phylum Chordata; class Aves; order Tinamiformes; family Tinamidae; genus Crypturellus; species Crypturellus tataupa. The sequence goes on along the minus strand of JAWLRI010000332.1, from coordinate 9,352,883 downwards.
AAGTCAAAGCATCATGTGGGGGAATTAACAGTGTTTGAAAGTGCTGAAGCCAGCAGAGTAAGGACAATCTGATTCAAAGTGGTGGTAGAAGGAAGGAGATGCTGAAGCGAGACAGTTGCAGCCACCATCACATCTACTTGTGCTTTTGAGAACTATAGGCATATATTAAAGGTCTCCATCCTTGCACCTAAAACACTTATTCCCATAGACTCCCAGGCCCAAACTAAGGACTGTAGAATAATGTGGAGGCAAAGATAAAGAACGTGAAACCACATAATTATTTCAACTCCCTTTCTTAGCATAGAGTTGTGTGCTAGGCAGGTCATTATAGAAATAAGAAGCTATTGATGAGAATGGGGGATGCTATCGACTAAAATCTCATTTAATGATATATTCATCATGAACATGATGAGCCTGATGACACACACCCCCAGATCGAGAAGATTTTAAAAGCTAGACCCAATATTGCTGTTCATCTCACATCTGTCAATTGCAGAATAAAGTATTGAGCAGAAGGAGCTTTCTCATTTCTTTCCAGGACACAAACTAAAACACAACAGTCTCTCCTGCATGTAAGAATTTAAAGGTTTCCTGTGGGAAGAACTTCACAGAGAAATTCTGCTGCTAATACCAATTCACATAGAATTCACACAGAATGCTCACACCCACATACCACCAGTACTGGTCCTGTGATATCGTGAACTGCCATTTAAGTTCTATAAGTAATGCACAGGTTCATAAAGCCACAAAGGAAATGCCTTATAAATAACAGACTGAAGAGACAAAGATGCAAGGCAAATTCCTTTGCTTTGTTACATCCAAAAGGAAAAGTCTTTATGAAACTCATTAGGTTTTCTCTTTTGTTTTTACTGCACTTAATATCCTTTGTCCTTTTTCTCTCTTTTCTGCTTTTATACTACTTTCATACCCTCCTCTTAGGTACACATACTCTATGTATATGTACATACAAACATACTTATAAATATGAAGTTAGAAGATTACAGTAAAAAATTGAAAAAGGATATTATCCCTTTTTGTTACTCTATGAGATTGTATTTAATTGCAAGTTCTTGAAGGAGAGATATTTTATATGTAGAATTCTTACTTTTTTAAAGCATGAATGTTACTTGGGTTCATTAGCAATGTTAGCAAGAGATGTTAGGTCAAATATTCTCAAACAACAGGATTTTGAGTTTGCTTCTTATCTCCTTAACTGACCCCCCAGAACTTTTGCAATGTTGGGCAAAAGAGAAACCCCACAGTATTACTTCATCTTCTGTTGAGTGTTTTGAGAAGAATTTGAAATGGCATTAATACAGGTCCAAATTTTCATATAGGTTCAGTGGAGCCTGTCTGAATAAAATACCATTCTAGAGAGACATCAAAGGTAAAGTATACCCTAGTACTCACTATTTCTACATTAAATTATTAACTTGGCTTTGTATATTTTAGTTACCATGAATGCTTCACACAGGACCAGGTAAATCACGTAGATGGAGCTCTCGAACACTAGATTTACCCCAAAACATATAGAGCTAAGATGGTGAAATGCAGACAGTTAATAGTGCAAAAACAACTGCTAGGTAGGTCTGTACTACTTTTTGGTAATGGGAGAGTGCTGACACAAAGAAAAGGTGCTGGGTAAAGTGAGTGTCAGAAGAAATGAAGCTGTAAGTGCTGCTGAGCTGACGAGTGGACTAGGATGACCTGGAAATCCTGTAGAGACCAGTGGGGCTTCACAGCAGCCTGGCTGACCTGGAACAGCCCAGTCACCTCTTCACCAGGAACTGTTTTGCTCCTCACTTGGCCAGAATAGGTGATTTGTGTCTTGTGGTACTCACCTATATGATGATTTTGGCTCATAAGGTCAGACAAATTGAATGTCCTTGATTTGGAAAATTAAAAATTCATGGTGCAAAGACTGGATTTAAAATTAATGAGGTAACCCAGGTTGACTTGATAGTCTTATTTTCCAAACAATTCGTAGACAAAGTGGACATGGTAGAGAGAATCTGGGTAGATGATAGTGGCTGACATCATAGTTTATTCCTGTGGTAAGTAGTTTGAAGTCACTGTGTGAAAATAAGAAAGGAAAATGCACACTAAATAGTGCTAGAAGATGATGACTGAAGATGTACTAAGCTATGAAAGTTATAAAGTAATACTGCAAATTCTGCAGCTGTTCATAAAATGGTATAAACATACACTGGCAAGGAGCTAAGATAAACTTATTAGAAGTTTTTTCATTCTATAATTGTTCTTATTAATATGGTAAGAGGCATCTCTTATTTAAAATTAGTTTTATCCACCATAATTTCTAAGATCTTTGTACCACTGATTTTTAAATCACTGAGGCTTCCATTAGCACCAAGGCAAATGGGAAGCTTTTCTTCTTTAGCTGAAGTGTTAATACCATTTAACAAATGTAACCTGTATGCAGTTGTATCATATACTGCATTCATCTGAATGTCCAAAATGCCAGTGTTCTGGTCCAAACTTATGTTTGAACTTAGATTTAAAATATAATTAAATTGCTCTAATTTTTGGAAACCACTTTTCATCTATAACAAATACAACACAGTATTGCAAGTGTAAGGAGTCTTGCACGTTCATGTAGATGCTGTTATGTTGCACGTTTTTAAAATTTAGTTTCTATTTAATTGAATAGTTATGGTAAGTCACATATTTTCTGTATTACAAAGCACCTCAAAACTCTCTGTACATTCCTCAGCAGTTAATATTAATATAAGTATCTGGAAGTAAACATGCATAGTAATTTAGAGGAAAAATGAACAAAAGTACCAAAGTTTGCATGTCTGACTTCTAAAAGAATTGATAAAGGGAACAAAAGAAGCAGCAGATCAGAAAAATGTTATTCCTGTAATAAGCTGCATTCTGTTAGATTGCTCTATTTTCCTATATTATATTTCCTATGATCTGTATTTGTTCCAGTCTAGTGATTTGTTGAGACAAATTCTTCTGACATAGGTGATCTTAGATCTCTATCATCTCTTGTTAAAAAGGCATAAAAAGAAGATTAGCATAAAGCCAGCAGGGCTCGTGCAGTGGATTCTCTTGGCTCATCTTGAAGTGCTCCAGTGAGGTCTGGCTTGATTTGCACTGTTCAGGATCATTTCTTTTGCCACTCATGGAAGTCTCAATGATTTAAAAATAATAATAGCACAAATAGAACACATGACCTCTAACCCCTTTCTCTTTGATTAAGTCTCATTTTATAACAAAACTATGACTAATGTCTCTTCCTCTGCCTTCAATAAACTATCATATAATCTGTCTATTATTCTTAATATCCTCTTGCCCCAATAAGACATTCGTGTTTTGTTTGGATTCCCCTGAATGGGGTGAATATTATATCTATAACCTACTGGAAAGCATTTCTTCTTAGACATATTGGCAGGGCTAATTTTGTTTTTACAGGTGTTTGTACTTGGAAAGGGGTTAGCCACAGTCTTGAAGGCTCTACCGCACTGGTACATCACAGGAGCACAGTGTGCTGTGGGTCCTTGAGCTGCTAATGGGAGGCAGGGAGGGAAGGTTAAATTAATCATTTATGCTTTATTTATACTTGCTCTTACTTGCGGAGTTGGACAAGCGGATGCCAGTTTTCCTCAGCTAAGGTCTGTCTGTGTGACATGATGTTTGATATCTGGCAAAGCATAATTTATGTTATATTATAAATTAAAAAGGAGGAAATACATAGGAGTTCCTGCAGTGCTTCACCTTTGTCTGCCAGCTGGGCAACCTAATAAAATCCCTAAACCTTCTGTTGAAAAAGTTTTGTTTGAATAAAATAGAAGTGTCAGCTTCAATTGTTCTTCTATTGTTCTTATCTTTTATATGATTTCTTTTCTTCATGCCATATCATAATTAAGTAGATTTCTTGCAGAATGTCTGAGAAAGATTACCCTGATATGATGATGCTTAACTGCCTTAATCAAGTCACCAAACAAAAGTAGTCAGAATTTCATTCGTTTGTTTTTTTCTTTAATTTGCAGGTTTTAAAGCAGTAATTCTGAAGTTCAGATTACCCGCATTTAAAGAAAATATCTATAATTGGAAAATCTTTAAAAAGCCTTTAAAAAACTTGAAGAATATGCGTAAATTCCATTCAAGGAATGACCTCAATGTTTTGCTGAGCTAGAAAGGATTTAAACACATGCTGAATGTTCTCCTGCATTGTGGTCCCGAGTTGATATTGCTTCCTTGTAAGCACTGCACTCAGATTAGCTGAGCTCACTAGACCAGCTCACCCTGTCAAAAGGTTTCATGAAATGCTGCCAGATGCCCAGAGCATCTGTCAGGCTTCCTCACTTGGGTTTACCCGGGTGCTTCCCTGCAACAGCACAGTGAAGCTCCAAGCTCAGACTTAACATATTAAGAGGCTCTTTGGCAGAAAATTTTTAATGACTTGTTTTGCACCATAAGTTCTGTTCCGGTGTTCCAAAGCAATCTTTTCCAAGGAGTCCTTATTCAGATCTCAGGTAATGTCAGTGCAAAATGAGAACAACTGCCCTGCAGCGTGATAGCACTGGAAAACTAGTCACAGTAATACAGAGGTTGGCTCCCAAAATAACTCTAGATGCAGAGTTAATGTGGATTCTGGCTTTACCTGAAAGCCAAGTAAACGAACAGGCTGCTGAATTTCAAGACATTTTATGCAAAAGGCCTCTGGCCTCTGCCAAGTTTTCTCTGGTGGAAAGGAATGAGTTAAGCACTTGAGATTAGACATTGCTAACAAATTCCACTGGGAGCTACAGTGAGCTTTGTTTTATGGGCAAACAGTCAAAATTCATTGTTTAGAAAAAAATAATAACTCAACAAAGGCAGCCTGTGGGAATATGCACCTGTGGTGCATATGAATAGGTGGTGACCTTATCTGTAGAAGATGACCACATGAACAGTCTGCATGACTTTCGGACAATTGCTTGTTTAGGCTCCTTAACTATATTTGATCTGTTAACCTGACTGGTGGATACCTATAAGAGATTAGATTGCATAAGGATATCATCAACTTTCAGTTGTATAAGAATATTGTCAGCCAAGGGGAAATAGATAAATAAGAGCAAATCCAGAATTATCCTGAGAAATTTTTACCCTCAAACTCACTGCTTTATTTTTCTGAATCATCTCCAGTTTTAGGGAAAGCTAAGAGATATTTCCCACCACATATCACCAAATGCATGTCTTTTACATGACATTATCACCATGAAAAAGAAGCATGATACTAACAGATTTAAAGTTGCTCTCAAGAACTAATTTTTACACATACTTGCATAAAATTATAGAATAATATTTCAAGATAAATCATAGTCAGTCAAATCATGTCAGTATTTCAGACTTTAAGATAAATGCAAATAGAAGGAATGGAGAAAGTCTTCTAAGGTGCCTTTCGCTTTGGCTTTGTCAGCAGTGGTTTGAGTTCTGCTTTAGGCTATTAAACAATGTGATGTGGGTGCATACAAGCTGCCAATACGCTGAATTTGAGGGACAGAGAAGGGAAAACTACTCTATATTTATCACATTTCTTTTACTCTTTCCTTATGTCTCTGTTGCTAGCCACAGTTAGAAGTAGTGTATTGCAAAGTGTGTTTTGATAAGGCTGTAATCCTGCTCTTATGCAGAAGCACACTTAAGAAACAAAACTCTTAATGTTACCTTCTAATTCCTCTCAACACGTTATAAATTAAGTCATAAGTTAAGACTGTTTAAGAACTTCCAAATTTACAGCAACTGTGTTAAAATATTTTTAATTTACTCCCTGTATGTGGATTTCTACTGATGATACTTAGCTCTAAGGCATGAGACTAACCACTGCTTTCTTAGAGAAGTTATATGAGCAACAAGAAATCTCTATGCCTCTTAAAGCCATTTTATCTCACACTTGGTAAAATTTGTTGTTAATCTGAAACACAATCTCAAGGTTTTGCTGTGTCCTGGAGAAACTGGAATATCTGTTATGAATATCTTCACCACCATCACCTTGCTTGTGCTCTCACACATCCTGTAAAATCATGGATACACAGTTCTAAAACTCGTGGACTACAAAAGGCACAGATATTTTAAAAGCAAACAAACAAGGGGATCAGGAACCCAGGACTCCAGTAACATCTGCAACACACATGCAGTCCTATTCTTGTTCATCTCTATTGACCCTGGATTCTCATCGATGACACCATTCCCATTTCTCTGCTGTCACAGAGCTGGTGGTCACATCCAGATCCTGAGCAGGATGGTGCCTGGGCATCTAACCTGCTCATGTGATCTGTGTCTTCCAAATTTGGTCCTGTGACACAGATCAGCAGCCCTTGAACATTTGTTTGCTTCTTTACTTTGTGTTTCCTAACCACCTAACAAAGTAAAATACCATTCCAGATATGGACATTATTTCCTTTGTTAAATTAAGCACTTAAATATAATGGAAGATATATATGGAAGAAGCTTTGATTCTGCTCTGTTGCTTCACAGACCCTTTTAGAGAATGTGAAGAGATCCCACAAAAAAGTGATGTATGTTTATGTATTGGTATAACACAGGACAATTATAATTTGGCATTTCCTGATTTTCAAGGACTGATTTTTTTCAACTGAAATAATACTTTTTAACATAGGTTTTTGCTTGGTTGCTTTTTTATGATCTTCTTTTCTTTTCTTTTCTTTTCTTTTCTTTTTCTTTTTCTTTTTCTTTTTCTTTTTCTTTTTCTTTCTTTTTGTTTTTTAAGAAAAAAAACACCATAAACCTGCAAATACAACATGACCTTGAGCTACACTACAGATTTCTGCTATTTAAGCTATGAAGCAAATTACTACATCAGCCTTCACAGACAACCATTATTGTTAGAGTGAAAAAGATCTGCTGGGGTGTGAATAGGTTCAGAGTGTCTGAGAAGGGGTTAGTTATGTTTATTTTCCTGAAGATCCCAAGTAAAAGAGAGGTTTTTTTAATAAAAGATATGTCTTTAATTTTAGGGGTTTCTCTCTGACAAATATTAAGAAAGGAAGGTGATGGGACCTTTTGAAAAACATGGCAAGTATCTGTCTTGATGGAAAGTATCAGGCAAGCTAAAAGCTGAGGTCACTATCAGCTCCTGTCTAACAATCTCTGTCTTGAATCATTCTTCCGCAACCTACTTGCTTGTGAGGATACGCAAGATTGATGCTATGGGTGCACAGCGCACTTCTACCTCCAGGTGATGAGAAATGAGAAGGAACTATAGACAGGAGATGTGTGGGATACCACAATTAAAAACTTAAAAATATAGGCATACTTTCCTATGAAATTCTCTTGACAGCTCTCACAAGTCATAAAGGAGTGAAAAGGATTTAATCTATAAATATGAAGAATTTTTCTTAATTTTATGAACTTAGGCTGATGTCATGAGTTAGAAAAGAGCAATAAAGATGCCCCTGCCTAACTCTGCAGAAGATGAAGGTGAGTCTGTTTCCCCACTGACTGGGGATTTTCACCTCTGCTGGATCATTACTATGACTATTGAGTTTAGCTCCAGTGATATTCAACCGTGCACAGTGCACAAAATAAAATTCAAAAGCTACATAGTGTATTTTTTATGATACACATTTAGGATTATGAGAATCAGATTTGGGGGATATATAGTATAGAATTATTAATAATTATAATAATATATGGAATTAATTAATAATTATTATATCACTGAAGCTCTTTAAAGTAATAAGTATGTTGGTCAAACAGGTTTGGACATGGAATAGCTTTATTTTAACTTCATCTCTCATTTTTACACTTTTTGCTATTTTCAGTAGCCTCACATAGAGTGCAAAATATAGCAGATATATGAGGTAATTGATAGGCAATATAATATATCATTCATAATAATGTGCCAAATTACTTATTTTTCGAAACAACATCAATTTAGGTGACTAACAAATGAGAAATTAATTTAGTGTCCTCTCAAATTTCAAACAATATCCCGTCTCACAATGTAAACAACATGCAGTGCTCTCAATTCTGGTTGCTCAGCTGGGAATAGCAGAATAACTCCAGGTCTGCAAACTCAAAACTAAGGCCTGCTTTTGTCACGGTTAAAAGTAATATACACAGTGCGATTCTGAAGTTCTCATGAAAGCCCAGAAGCTGGCGAAAAGAAAACCTCCAAAAAGAATAAGAATCAGTTTTCAATGTTAAAGACTTATAATCTGTTATATTTTAAGCCTACATACAAAAAAGATGCAAAAACTCTGCATTTGAGAATCTGCCAGCATTTCCATAGAAATTCCTACTACTTATCCTTAATATTAAATGAGTGTTAAACCCTTCCATGAAAAAAGTAGCTGGTACATTTAGTCAGTACTTGGTTTTATAGGTCAGGTATATATCATTACCAGTTTCCTTTCAAACAAATAGAGTATGTTCTAGTCTTGTCCTTCATTAAAAAAAAATCTATACATTATTAAAAAAAAAAAATGAAACTAGTAAATTACTATTTTGGTTTTCCTGTCTGCACTGAAAAATTTCTCAGTTATAGTGTTGCATCATTTAAAGGTAAGTTAATTCTTCTCACAACCCTGAATGCCAAATCTTACACGGAAGGCTTTTCTTTCCTTCTTTCCTTCTTTCCTTCTTTCTTCCTTCCTTCCTTCCTTCCTTCCTTCCTTCCTTCCTTCCTTCCTTCCTTCCTTCCTTCCTTCCTTCCTTCCTTCCTTGCTTCCTTCCTTCCTTCCTTCCTTCCTTCCTTCCTTCCTTCCTTCCTTCCTTCCTTCCTTTCTGAAGGATTTAAAAATTCTTAGGTAGTAAAACATTTAGGTAGCTATAATAGAAATTCTGACTGAGCCTTCATAATATCAGAAATAAGGCTGAATTTCTATAGAAGTTGGTGTTGCATGTCCCTAATTTCCAGAAAAAGATAACTGCAAAAAGGAATAAGACCTGATTTTTGAGGAGAGGAAAACATGCTGGCTAAGGGTTTCACGCTCTTCTCACAACCATCAATTTTGTGCTGGATTGTGTGAGTACAGCTGTAGAAGCCTCCGCGAAGGGTGATGACTCCTATGAAGCAGCTCACAAGTTGTAGGTCTCATCACCCGCTCCTTACTGACCCAAAACCAAGGACTTGGACCATTTTTCAGAAGAAAAATAGACATCTGTCGTTCTAGACTAGTGCTTCATGGCAGGATTGGGAGCCGGAGTTACTTGCTAGAATGTATTTTGCCTTGGGTAGGATCAGTCCCTTCATTTGCAACGAGGCCAGAAAAACTTCAGCTAAACTGATTCATATTGGCATCAGAGGAGTTGGAAATTAATTATGTCCACAGTGAGAAACTGTAGAACTAGTGGTAAGAAAACCAGTAAGTTGTTTTCTGAGTGGCCTTGGGGAAAACAGCAGGAAGTTGGTTAGTGGAATGTTCAAGAATCAAAAGGACACTCAAAATCCCTAATTAACTTTAAAGCAAATACCCCTGCAACCATCACAGTTTACTTCTAAGAAAATGAATGATCCAAACACTTTGTCAGGTACTTGCTATTGATTTGGTTAAGACATAGAAAATTTAAAGTAGCGACAGATATTGTGCTTCAGGGAGTATTTACATCAGGCACACCTTTAATTTGTTGATGGGAACTATTATGTACTTCCTGGGAATAAGAAGTGTGCATAAAGTCTTATTTCTGCCCATAGTGGGAGTAGAGGCCCTTTACAGTTTGCTCTAGGCTCAGCTCTTTCATGCTCTCAAGTTGAGGCTAAAACTGACCTTGAAGAATTGCCACTGGGCCCAGTAGGCACTATAGCAAGAAATGGTGGGAAATGCCAACTCTTCTTTTCTTACCTCTGTTCCAGGTTAGGGAAATGAGTATGTATTAAAGTATATTTTAGAATATAACCAAAAGAATATAGCAAAAGGAACCTACATGGCATGTGAAAAGTGAAGCTCTCTGCAGTAATTTTTTTTCATCTTCCCTTCTAGATGAGAAAATTTCATTATAGATTAATCTCATATTATACTCTAAGCAGGTAATTAACTGGCATTTTTATACCATCAGCAGCAGCAGATGCCAGTTTGTCTTGTCTCACTTGCTCTAATGACTACTGTCCCCGTTGGTGCCTTACTCTGACACCAAAATCCCCCATGTGCCAGGGCTGCTGGGGAGAGGACAGAGTGCAAGTCTCCTGAAATGAAGATTTTCCTCATTGTACTCTTTAAAGGGCTTTCAAACAACTTTTTCTATGTGCAGATATTATGTCATTTGGCTTTGAAAAATGAGAGATGAGCAATTTTGCAGAAAGTAAATGTTTTCTTGATTTTTCACAGTGCTCCTGCTAAAGTTGGGTATTAGAGAGGCTACAGTTTTGATCAGCTATGTGGAAAGTGAAGGAAGCTTTGGAAAATGATGCCTTACTTGTAGGTTGGAAAATTTACTTAGGATCCTAATACTGCTTGGAAATGTATTAAGATTACATTTATATGGTTTCCAATACATCTGCCATTTTGAAAATCTTACTCCAAATTCTCTAAAATATTTAAACAAATACCTGACTACAGTCACAATAAAGAAGTCCATCTAGTGTCAGAGTAAATGTTCAAATGAGAATATATCTCATTGGACCTACACATGTATCTGGGGTCTAGATGAATACGTATCCTCTTAAATAGCTCCTGCCAGTTACAGAGGCCTTGAACTGAAAGCCCCATACTGTAGAGGTATCAAGTGCCTGTGACACATTATCAAATTAATGATTCACTATTAATAAGGATAGGAGAAACTTGTTAAAAATATGTCCTCTGGGAATTTATATAGACTGCCAGGATCTGACAGATATAAATTGACTTTAATAAAACTCACAACAGGAGATCTTAATTGCCAACATGTTAATGCACAGTGAGTTTGAAAGAGTTTGGTCTGAATATGAAAATTATTGTCTCTCCTATTTTAAAAATAAATAAAAAAAAAAGGAAGGAAAGAGATAAAGATTAGTCCTGTTAGCTTGTATTAAATTTACCTATGATTTTCATATTTTCATTTATTTTCCTTCTAACAACTGTTTGCCAGCCCTTAGGTTGTGCTCCCTGCCTAGGAAGGCCAGGCTTCCTGAGGTGTCTGAAAAGTACTTGTCATAAATATACTCCTAAAAATGTTTTTTTCATGATTAGTGAGGTCAAGAGTCTGTTCACTAGACACCACAAGCAGGGTTAAAATAACTCTGTCTCAATAGAGTGGTATATTGCTATGTATATTGCTATGAAATCTGTCTTTGTGGTGGGCAGCACTGTCTGCCAAGTCTCAACCCCTTGAAACTGCATCTTTCTACAGGTGCCCAGCACTGTAGGATCCTGCTTCCAATTCATACCACTTACCAGTAATATTATAGTCTATATTTTAAAAGAAATTAATTGATTTTAGAATTAACTAATACTAAAATATCTTGCAGAACTATAGCATATATCTAGTGAGATTTGGGAAAATATCTTTTAAAACTTGAGATGTGGTTGTAGCAATCACTTAACACTCAGAGAAGTTTCTGCATCAAGAAGTTCCAAGAAAAGGCATAAAAGAAAGTCATGACTATAGAAGCTATCATTTAGTGTGACCTTGAAATACTTCTTTTATTTCCATTTTGTCTTTTGCAATCTATACACGCAGTCATGTAATTACACCATAATGAATCAAAAAGCTTCTGTAAATAGTCCATACCATCTATTCATTTTAGCTATATGGATGTGTGTGAAAAAGCAGCAAGATGCTGCTGAAAAAATCTGGAGATATGAAATTGTGGCCAAGTATTATTTTTTTCCTGCATTGTTGCACCTATGCTGACTTCTGGTAGTCATTTCCCCCCACTAATTTAAAGGCTCAGACATATCTAGGAGAAGTTGTATTAAGAAGAGCTTTTTTTTATTTTTTTTTTTCCTAGACAGCCATAGAACTTGATGAAGAGAAAAGTAAATCTGTATGTCATCAACCCAGAATAGCAATTTAATGAATGGCTTTCCCCAGAGGCAAGGTGCACATGCTAAAAAATATACAAAGTACCAACAAACCTAGTTCGGGTCCCTTTGGGACTTTACAAAGTGTAAAGTGTAAAAGCAAAACAAGGACCCTACTTGTATGGAGAGTGTCTTGACACGACTACCAGTTTTAAAAAGACTTAAAGTAAAGGAATTTATCTTTGACTTTGTTTATCCCCTTCTCTTCTCCCAACCTTTTTATTTGCAAGCAGGTTATAGTTACTATTGACAATAAGATAGATACTCTTTGAGGCTTTTCTTCAGAGGAGCTCTGAAAATCAGCCGCTGATATGTTTATTTGAGAGCTGAAGCTGGGGCAGAGAAAATAAACACTGTCAATATGTTTGGTGTTAAGGTGAATGGCATCAGGTCCTCCCGGTTTGACTTGTAAAGTCTCGGCAAGGCTGTTGCTGTGCACTGGTGTTTTAGTAGGCCGCAGACTGGCCTCCAAAAGGAAGGGGAAAGTACATGATGTTTGTACAGCTGAAAACAAGATGAAAAACCACAGGCCCCCTCTCACACTCCATTAGACCCTAAAGTCCATGGAGTACTGCACTCAACACATAAACACTCAGTTTGTGGAAAACTTTCTCAATGTGTGAAAGAAAGGAACAAAGGCCCGAGCCTGAACAATGAACATCTCTGTATGAAGTGGGCGGTTGGTGCAAAATGCAACAGCGATACTCAGTTAAACAAATACCTGATACGGGAACACATTAATCACATTAATAATTCCCAATAAGAACTCTAGGTAACGTGCCTTGAGATACGGAGTAGAATATAATGTGCACGGTCTAGCAATGCTGAAGTCACTATTTTCTTCTTGCTTTATATGAGTAGTAGTAAGAACTGGTGTCTCTGATGGGCACTGTGCTGCCTTAGCTTGGACAACAGACAGCAGGCACAGACCCAACTCTCTGTGTTCTTTGCTGGTAACTCATCCACTGCAGTATTTTGTAGGATATATAATATATATATATCCCTATATATTTATATATATATATATCCCTATATATTTATATATGTATAAAAAGAAACAAGCAAACACACAGGCTTGGTATACAGCTGTATATATTAGAGCTTTGCTCTAAGCTGTCTTGTGGAATAATATGACAATACTGTCTTGTGCCTTTATTTTGCAAAAGGTGGAATAGGATATAGGGAATAGGGTAAGCAGAAGTGTTAAATTCTATCCTGGTCTAAAAAAACCCCACCAACTCCATTTGTGAAGAACAGGAGGAACTTTAATTGTTGTTGTCCTGTTGAATACTCTGGGGATATATGGTTATGAATCCGAGATATTTCAAGATCAGCAGTAGGTTTTGAGTCAGATGTGTAATCATTATATTAAAAATATAAATCATATAAACATAAAAATAATTATTGTATTAAAATTATATTAAAAATACCTTATACAAAATCAAAAGGACTTGCAGGAAGGTGATAGATGCAGTATTTTTGGAGTCTGCAGCTGGATGCACTTCTTTTTGCTTTTTTTTTCTCAACAGATTTAGGAAAAGAACAGAAGCTTAATGTACATTTCAAGTGTCAGGACTGCTTCATCATTGTACCTTTCAGTATTTTAGAGAGTTTTGTGTGTCTGCAGATAGATAAGATCTTTTTCTCTCAGACAGAAAATTTATTTAGATAAGGAAAATCAGCTGTTTAACTTGAATGGTTAGATTGTGTCAGCAGAGAATTTTCCTAGTGTACGGCCTCTCATTCAATTACAGCACTTTGCCACCACATTCTCACCCTTTAATCTGGGTATAAGAGTTAGAGCTGCCGCAAAGGCAGGGTGAAAGGGGCATGACAAAAGGGAGAAAATATGCCTAAACCCTGCCAGCTGCTGTGGGGAAAGAGGGGCTGAAGGTTAACAGGAGTAGACAGGGCAGGAAACAGCCACAGTTGGAAGGAATCTGAGAAAGATCTGAGGAAGAGCTCACTTTGGGCTTCAAAATGCCCCACTATTACCTTGTCGTGCTCCACTAATAACACTATAACTTCTGATAGTTTGGGAACAGATTAAAATTGATATACAGAGAAAACGGGACTTCTAAACCTACCTATTTATAGCCAAACAGGTGGGAAATGTGAATTGTGGATGCTAAGCTGAATTCCAGTTGTTTTTTCTTTTTTCAATGAAGATTCATAAGCACTTTTCATAATTTTTTGATATGTTGTATTTTCTTTTCAAGGCTGTACAACATTCTATTTAAATAGCTTATTTTCATGATTGATTTAAGGTTCGGGCTCTAAGAATGTAATGTGACTCAGACTTCCAATGGTTACCTCCAAACGCTTGACCTCTAAGTATATTTTCTGCCTTAAAAAGCCTTGAAACACGCCTCTTCCAGGGACTTCAGTAAGCTTTGCAGGCTGTTTAGACAACCTCTAAAAATCCAGATAATTTTCACTGCTCTATATGTCTACCTGTAGGAAGATTTAAATAACTTGACTGTTGAGAGTCATATGACATCTCTGATCATGATCTTCATGCAGTTGTTCTAATTTCCCATCAAGAACGGATTAATTTCATTTTAAGCTTGATTCTGTAGGTGATCCTGCCTCCAGTCCTTTCTTCAGTTTCATGCTTCGTGAAAGCCAAAATACAAAAATGTGCCTTTTAGATTTTACAGTTTTCCCTGGCTGAAGTTCGGCTCATTCTTTCATCAATATCAGGCAGATTGGACAGAATTATCTGCGCACAACCGGCACCATGAAAGGTACTAGCTACTGCTTTACTTTGGAGTAGGAGGCTCACTTACAATGGAGCAAAGACAGTGAAAGGAGCAGGGCAGCGTTATTTTAGCACTTCACTGATTTGTTTCTCTTGGGGTCTGCCTAGACTGAGAAATGAGAAGAGAAAGGAGCAATCACAGGCACTGCACCCCAGTCATGCATGCTGCAAATTATGTTTCTTCACTGGATCTGTGCTGGAGTGCTTCCGTGAGCTTTCCCCAGGAAAAACCCTGAGCATGGTTCAGGAACTAATTCACTCCCAAGCAGCAGTATGGAAAGGACTTCATTAGGGTTTGTTTCCTCCATCCAACACAGTTTTCAACACTATGCCAGCAGGCCGTGTACCCAGAGCAGCCTCACGCTTCAGGGCGTATGGCACATACCTTCAGTTTTAGCTCATAAAAGCACCACGTTGGTGGGCCGCAGCACAACCCTCAGGTTATTTCAGGTGCACTGAACTGTGACCTCCTTCCTCCTCCTACCTCCTCCCTGCCAAAAAGAGTCTGTAAAGGTCCACACGGCCCAAAAGCCAAGTAATATGTAACAGGGATGTAGCTGGAGTGCTCTAGAGGGATCTATCACTAAGCAATGTGAACCCATGGACCTCAGGGGGCTGCCTAGCTGAAGGTTACTGCCAGGATACACTACCCAGATGTTGCTTTATGGACCAGTGACCACCGCAAGTGACAGCGGAAGCAGGAATGAGTGGCCCTTGGAGTGGGGAAGAGGTCGTGCTGAGTCTTCCCCTCCTGCTCTGAGCGGGTGCTTGAATGGGCATGGCTTTAGGCACTTGTAGAACTGCAGCTTTATTTCATGTCTTAGGATGTGGCTTGTTTAATTAACACTGCCGCAATTATAATTATTAAAGGGTTTCTAGTTATCAGGTTTTCAAAGACATTTCAAAGTATGAGTTAAGTACTTACGTGCTTATAGATAAAAAAAAAATGTGAAATATTTATTTTCATGTTTGCTTTTTTAAACAATCTCCCCTTTTGGAAATGACTCCAGAAACAAGGGATGATAAATGTGATAAAAAAGGAGGTTTTAAAATAATCTTTAAATTTTGCTCTTGCATTTAGTACTTCCAATTTATCATGTAAAAACAAAATTAGCAGCAGATGTTTCAAAGGTTACCTCAATTTCCTAATAAAAAGTCTTGAAAGAGAAAGAAATGTAAAGCAAATATTATCTGAGATAATACACATGAATTCACATCTCAAGCTATATTTTTACATTTTGTAATTGAAGATATATATTTTTGTTTAAGTTCTCTGTAGAAAAAAATGTAAAGAAATGAGTGGCATTTGCTGAATAATGTTTAAACATTTTTGTAACCACCTCCCTCATTGCCCTTGCCCCGCTCCTTCTTTCCCTGACAGTATTAAGTTTGTAATGCAAAAATCCTCACATTCTCCAGATGGTAGCATAAATTTTCAGGTCAAATGATATTAAAAATAGATAATAGCCCAGACCTCATGAGTCTCTGCAGAAAGACTAAACAGTCACAATAGGGAATATCATTGTTTTGGTTTTCTTTATGAGGTTTTATGTACTCAGCTGTTTCTTTGTCGTGCTCTCAGTGCAGGGAGACCCTGATCATTCTGAATTCCAGTTCCACCTCACTTCCTACCCTTTATACTTTCTAAGCCCCATGCCACACAAGTCAAGGGAAATATATCCACACAGCTGCACCTCAGCTCCTAATGTGCTCTCCACTACCGATACTCCCGCTCTTCACTTCAGAGTATTTATAACTGGCAAATGAGTTCTTGAATAACCCGCTCTAAAAGGTTCTTTAGAGTAACACGGTAGAGTCTTTGGCACTTCTGTGTTCTGATTAATGGACGGGACCTCTCTAAAAATCCTCTGCTAATAAACCGTTTTAAGCACAGGAAGTTTTGAAAGTGTGTCATAGTAAGATGTACCTTTGAGTATAAACATATTTTCTAGGCAGAAAGTAGCTGTCAGCTGAAGCAATGAGCTTCTCTCAAATGGTCCCCCAGTGAGTCTGTAGAGAAGCTGAAGAATTAAGAAAATGAGAGTGGGTTCAGGGGTGACACAAAGCTCCACCAGATATTTGTTCATCTATGTCTGGTTCTACTTGGATTGGGGCTAAATAGATGTCTCTCACATGGCCATGGCCATTTGCGGTTCAGAAATACAGCTTTTCAACCATGAAGGCTGCTTTTCACACCCAAGTGGAACTGGCAAATAGCCAAATCATGTGCAAGGTTCATATTTACACAGTAATAATGTTTTGGAAGAAAAAGAAGCTCTGTGGCTTATCAGTTTCCTTCAACCTGTATGCGTAGTACTTAGGCAGATTTTTTTAGGTAGTTTTTTTTTACAGTCCACATTTGGGGCTTTTTATTTTTTCTTCAAAAGGCAAAAAGCAGTGGTCATTCTCCTATAATGTTCCCTTTCAGTGGACCCGATCTGCCATTCATAGCTCTGCTTGACATCTACTTCATAGCTGCAGCCTTTCCAAGAGAGAAATACTGCTGGGTGAAACAGCAAAGTGTTTGTATTCAGGAATTGCAGACAGGAGCTATTTTTGAGAAATAGAGGAAGGTTATATGTACATTAGCACCTACTGTACTCCAACAGGAGCAGAGCTAAAGGGTAGAAGAGTTGGTAGTCAGGATGTGACATCAGGTCACCATAGTGTCCTTATTTCAGAGGTTTTACTTCAGTTTTAGTAGACTCTGATCCCTGGCCTTACTGCCTAGGAGCAGCTGGAGGTTTAACTGTGGTGCTGTGGTTATGTGAGAATCAAGTTTGTGCACACTGAGGTTGTTCCACAGTGCAACCTCCGCATGGTAAGCAGGGGCAATCAGATGATTCTCTTCAAAAGTATTCTCCTGGTCTAAACCACGGCTCTAAGCGAGATTTAATTCCCATGGAGCAGAATGGATTTTTTTTCTTTTTTTTTTTCAAATTCAGTATTACATGCATAACTTTAAAAAAATATCAGCTTTGAGGGAGTGGGAGAGGGGAGCATGTCAGCTGTGGGAAGCGCATGTGCAGGGGCAGAAGACTCCTTGCAGCACGCTGGCTTGGCAAGTGCGAGTCTCTAAGTAACAGTAAAGCACGGGGACATGCTGCTGTATGGTGCGTACCCATGAACCACGTATGCCAAAATGCTCTCTATGAACGATTATATTTGGCTCCCAGCCACGGTAACAGCAGGAGCCCTGTAGAAATACAGCTGCAGTATTTGTCAATAGATTACATACGTTATCACTGAATGCCACTGCATTGCTTCCCTCGAACTGCTCTGTGTTGCCTTGAATTCCCTCCTGTTTAAAGCTGTTTGAGTTGGGGTTTTCCCTTAAATATTATTTTTTTGTAGCAGCCAGCTTCTTTTCCTATATCACAGCTTTCCAGTTTAAGAGCCTGCTCCTAAGCCCATGTTTTTGTTCCTCCTCCTTTGTCCCTACTCTCCAGTTGCTGTTAAGTGGTGCCCGAAGCAGCATGGAGCTCTCCAGGTGTGGCCGTGTCAGCCCTTTTTACCAAAGTGCGGTTATCTGTTCAGATCGGGGCTCCCTTCCTCTATTTACACTTCCTTGTGTTTTGTTTGTCCTCCTAACTGCTACCAGACATCAGGTTGCTGTTTTTAAGTGTCTGTCAACAGTCATCACCAAATCCTTTCCCTGATCTGTGTTTTGCGCTTTGTGACCAAAGAACATACTTTCTTCTGTTTTGGTCAACACATCTCTTGTTATTTTCTGTTTATTTAATAGCCTGGTTAATCTGTTTCCCTACCCATGCCCCCCTTTCATTCCAGGCCTGATTCATCTCCTTCCCAGGGGCGGCAGCAGCCCTCCCAGGTCGATAGTGTTCCCGTATGCCCAGCAGCCTGTATGTTTGTTCTCCTAGAACCCGCAGAGCAGACTTTGCATTAAAATTTAATAGTAGTCACTATTATACAAACCAGCTCAGCCTTACCATTCTCCAGCTTATTTTATGTTTTCATCATTCATAGCCAGTACTATTTTTGCTAGCCAATAAAACACTTGAAATCACCCTTGGCATATTTACTACTTTAAGTTATCCCTTGCTCTTAAGTAATGGGATTAGCAAAGGTAAACAGCTCCAGGTGAGTTACAGGCCTTGAGAAAAGGTGGTGCATCTGGAAAGGGATTTAATGAACGTGATGCTGAGGAAACACAAAGCATGTTGAGCACCTCTAGCTTTTTGAAACATGCCTAAGGTTTTAGATGCTTGCTCAAACAGAAATCCAGCTGCTCTAAACTTCTTTACAAGTGTTAATGGCTTAGGTCTATTTTGAGTCTGCCACTATAAATTGCAAGTGAACATCAACACTTCCTCTATACAACACTGAAATGAGGGAGAACTGTATGTTGGAAAGTTTTAATTATGATATATTCACTTCTGTATAACAAGGGATGCAGTGATCAAGAGATGCACACCATGCTAATGCTGATTAATGCTGAACCTCCATTATAGGTTTACTTTCTCTCTTGTTTTCTTTCCTTAATGACATCGGAAATTAAGGGCACATTTGTGAAGCTGCTGAATTAACAATTTGAGTGGTGGAGGAACATAAATGGAGATATTCAGTTCAGGATGGATTTTTGAATGCAAGTAGGGCCAGGTTTGAAAATCAACTCCTTCATCATTATCAAGTTCAGCACTTAGAGTAATAGGGTTCTGTCTACTGGACCAGTCTTCAAGAAGTTTTTATAACATCCAGCTACTGGTTTTTATTGTAAAGCAACAGCATTCTGTTTTGCAAAGGGGGATAACATCTAGCTATTCTAACCTGGCACAAGACCTGGAACATTTAACATTTTCCAGGAATCAGACTTCCCAAATGGCTTCTTGTTTTGAGAGTTTTTCATCTGACAAAATGGAAATATTTGATTTTTTTTGTGGATTATGTGGGATGGATTTTGATCACATATTATATGAGGCAAACTGAGAAAAAAAGTAAACAAAAAGTCGTTTTGGAAAAAATTTGACATATTTAAATGTGTAAGGATCCTCATGGAGTATTTTTAAATTGCCAGAAGTTTCCCCCATCCTTGTTTTCTTCAAAACAAAATTCCAGTACAATGGAACCTCAGAAACATTTTCTGTCAAAACTCTGTATCTCATGAAAAGGATTTTTAAGTGCAAGAATTTTCACTAACAATATTTGCAGATTTTAAGTAACATTCCTTCATCCTCAAATTCTAACCATTTTGCAAGTAGTGCAAGCTGCCTTTGAGAGAGCCTCCTATCACAGTGCTCCAAACTGCATGCCAAGCACAATCATTTCTTTTGGTTATGTAAGTATCTGTGCAGGAAAAAAAAAGAAGATATGATGAAGTTACTTTCTTATATGCTTGGCAAGTTGGTAGAACAAACAGTAAAATAGTGAAGGAGGCATAAAAAATAGAAATAAACTGGTAAGGGAAGGCAGAGAAACATCCTTATATAAATTCATTTGCTTGCTTGCTTTTCCCCCTGTTTAAGTCTTCTCTTTCTTGTTTACATATTTGCATCTCTCATAATTGATGTCACCTTCCATCTTTCAAACAACTTCAAATTTCATTTCCAGTCCCTTAAAACATGGCTAGATTTTATTTCTGACTTCATTAAGATCTATAAAGTTGTAATATTCTGACTACCTAACTGGAAGTCATGTTTAAATGATTCTCTTAAAATTGCCAATGCAGACCTCAGTGAACGGAAACGCTGAAGTTATGTGGTCTTTAGGAAGCACCTACTGACCTGAAGCACATGTCATAAAGATGTAATAATTTGTTTCAGAAGTTGATTTAGCTATTTAATGAGAAAATAATGCAAGAATTCACAGCTTAGTTAGATAGGAAAGTGCCAACAATGTAAAATGTCTTAAAAGTAAAATCTGCAAATTCTGTGGAGAAGACCTGGCAGCAAAACACATGAACAAAAGCTCCAAAAGATGCTGTGACTTGAGCAAAGGCTGGGCTTGGGGACCTCTAGGCTGACAGAGCTTTGTGTCTGCATCTCTCTTGGAGGGAGGTGAAGATACCTCTCTCAGCACCCAGCTTTGACTGAGTGTGGCTTCACTTGCACCATTTCCACTTGGTATTTCATTTAGTCTAGTCCATCCTAAATCCTTAATGCCTTTTGAGGAGAGGATTAAAGGAAAGATTTAAGAGTAAAACATGTAAAAACTCCTATGTAAAAACATCAGTTGTCCCCAGTGAAATAGGACAATAAGGCAGGATTTCACTCACAACATCTGAAATGTAACCATGTGCTAAAGATGACCAAGCATGTAAACACTCACTCCCTACTAAATGTATGTGCAAAGGATGCACATTTCTCAGCTTAGCTTATCATTTTAAAAGCCCTGGTTGTCATACCAAGATAGCTATGAACCACATACATCTCCCTTTTAAATGTGGTGCACCACAGGCCCCACATTATTCCATATGCACGTGATCTAAATACTTGCAAATATTTGCATTGTGTTTTCTCTCTCTCTCTCTCTTTTCTTTTTTTTTACGCTTGTGGTACAAGAAAATACCACCTACAGTATATACACGGAAAAAGTTTTCATCTGCTTTATGTTTTGATATGATAGTCTATATTTTGACTCCAGAGTGTGATGACTGTATAACTTTTCACATGAATTTCATTTTTCCTGTCAAGGTACATTATTTTAAGGGTGACAATAACTTGGCTTCAAATGAGGTGAAACCATCACAGTGATAAATGAGTTTCTTGAGGAGGGAGGTTATACCCTGGGAATACACTTTGCAAGACCACACACCTCTGCTTAACCAAGCTTGTTAGCTTTACAACATATTACAAATACTTGTTCTAATGCATATGGCAGGGAAGAGACCTGAGCACTTGACTTTTGAAAATACAGTGTACGTTACATGGTGAGATTAGTCTTGCTTTTCACACTGGCCTTTTGTGCGAGTCTGCTGCTTAGCAGCTAAAAGCTGCCTTTGCTCCCTGTGTTGTTCTGCGGGCTTCATTTTTTTTGATGTCAGATCCAGAGGAGACAGGTCCAGATTTTACACGCTACAGCCAAGAAGGACAACTTAACTTAATTGCTCTGAAATTCATATTGCAATGCAGGGGGGAAAAAAGCCCTTGCCAGATGTTTTTGACTCTTTAGAAACATATCTGGGTATCCCTTTAATATAAATGAATCAGTATTTAATGGGCTTCAACTTGCTATGTCATTTTTGTATTTCCACCCTTCTGTTGCCTACAGCAGAAGTGAAACATGGAGAAAAAGGATGTGGCCTAAGCCCTGGGCAGCCAAGAGCTCATTTCTCCTCCTCCATGGCCAATGTGCATTGTGCTGCTCTTACTCTTACTTCTCTCCCTCAGCAGTTCTGCACTTTTGGGAGTAATGGCTTGGTAAACCTGTGAGGGCTGCATTAAATAACACATATGCGATGTGTTGGTTCCTTATGTGCTTCACACAATGGCTTTAAATAAGTTAGCAGCATAACAGAAAGATTTTTTTTGCCCTTATTTTCTCCTTCAAAGAGTTACCTGAGGGACAAACTGACTTGATTTCTCTGGTTATTAGATACTGCAGAGATGGTACATATGGTGATAAGTTTACCATGAGATTCTTCTGCACAGAAAGAGGAAGCTAAAAAGCAGACTTGATGGATATACCTGCCTTCCTACTCCCACAATGCAACCTTTGAAAGACAGAGGCTATCTTCTTCCTTCTCCTTTTCTTACTCACTTAGTCCCTTGCTATTTTCCTGTTGTACACTCAGGTCTAAATATACCTAAATGTAATTTTAATGCAACTCCACTGTCAGGTGTGGTTTTTCAGTGAAATTCAATTGTGCAGAAACTTTTTCAAACATTAGCCACGGCTGCCTCTGTGAGCCAAGCGAGGAGGGGTTTCTCTAAGACAAGCAGATGTAAAACCCTGCTGCGAGCACTAGGACATCTGGGCCACCTCAGCGCAGCCACCGGCTGGACTCACTGCCCCGCACGCTTCCAGATTTCGTGTGAAGTATTTAAGCTTTACCTCAGCCTGAAAGGACCTCTCATTTGCAGAGCTTCCTTGCTCTGAAACCCTAGTTTTGTTGCTGGGAACCCTTGTCCCCGAGGTGGGATTTGCAGGGCCCTAGCAAGCCCAGCAGTGTCGGAGGAGGCAGGAAGAGCTCGAGCTCTTAGGAGGGAAATGCTGCCGCCCAGGCCAGCACGCACAGACCCTTTCCCCAGCCTGCCCTGCCCTCTTCTGGGCACTGGCAAAAGACTGGGAATAAAAATATGTTCTGAGAAAAACCTGGGCTCTCTTTTTATTTGATTACATCCACTGGACATATATTTTCAGTTTGCAGTCTCTGGAAAGGTGACGTGGAGCCCCTGTCCTTGCAGCCTTTCTCACTCGGTTTTGCTTGCTGCACTGCGCCTGCTGCCCGACAGAAGACAGGAGCTACTTCCAGCCAGGGAGAAGGGGGAAATCAGAATTAGCCCAAACACTTGCTTCCTCCTTTACACAAGCTATATATAAGTATGTGTGTGTGTGTGCATATATATATATATTTAAAGATGTATGTGAATTTTTGTGCTCATGAAAGATGGGGCCCAGCAGCAGCAAGGCGAGCCAGGCATAACACAGGCAGGTGCTGTGCAAACTTCCCCCTGCAGCTCCATCAATGCCTCTCAGTCCGGCTCTTTATAATCTCGGGGCTCTCAGGATGGACGAAGGGCCATTTTTATGAAGTACATAAATGCTGGCTTCCCCGAGCCGGACGCCAGAAGGCGAGAGACAGGAACACTGAGCCTTTCTGCCCCGTCCGCCTACACTAACCCCAATCAATTAGCACCTGCTTTTCAGAGCTCGAGTTCTCCTTTGGCCCAGACGGACCTACGCAAGCACTTCTGGGCCACTCACACCTGCTAATGCAAGCCCTAAAATGCCACACACAGGCAGTTGGTGAAGCTGGGTCAAAAACTAATTGTAAATCAGTCTCTTCTTTTAGCTAGTTTCAATCCCACTCCCTGTGAAAAACAAATTTTGCATTGGCAAGACGACTGGGTCGATGGCCGCCAATATTTGGAGTGAAAGTGGCATTCATAAGGGCCTTGCTGCCATCTGGGAACGGCTGCTGGGAGGGAATGCTACCCTGACTGCGAGAGTATGTTGGGATGAGAGTGAGAGCTGAAACCTAGAGCTGGGCCAGCAACCGTTCCCTCTCGAGAGGCACTGTCTGGATGTGGTAGCAGGTGTCTGCTAAAGAGACGTCGCTGATACAGAGTGAAAACCCTCTGTGTGTTTGCAGAGTGAGGATTTTCCCCTTCTCTGGTGTGACGAGTCCCCAGGCACCCATCTGGTCCTGGAGCGCTCCCTTGTGGAGAGGGAGAGCCTGGGTTGACCAGGCCTCCTAAGCCTGCGCTGTGTGCCTTCATTCCTGCCGCCTTCACTGAGGCAACTTTGCTCCTCTATCCATTTTTCTTTATATATTTTTCTGTTCTACATCTTTTCTTTCTTTCATTCTTCAAATCTCCTTTTCTACCTTCTTCTTCACTCTTGTCGTTGTCCTTGCTGCTTGTTATATAATCTTCAGTTCAGGATTGACCTTTTGAGGAACCTAAGGCGTTCATACCTCCTTACCTATGTAGCTTTAATATTTCCTACTATTCCATATATATATATATATATATATATATATAATTTGGAGGCATTATTTTCTCTCTATTTTTTTAAACTATGCTTAAATCATTTGAATTTTTCCTTTTTCAGGAGAGATGAGAACAACAAGACTTTTTAATCACCTAAACAATCATTAATGAAAAAAATCTAAATTTCTTCAAAACAACATGTTAGCATTTACAGGTGGTGTTTTTATAGAGATTTTCCGTGGTATTTTTTTCCAAAGGCATACTATTCATGAACTTTTCCATTTCAACAAGAAGTTCTTTTCCACTAAAGACATTGATGGAAATTCTTGACCACCTCGAGTCAAAAAGTCCAACCTTTACACATACCTGCCAATGTGCTTATTGGCCATTGTGATTTTGCTGTTTGGTCATTAGATGGTGCTCAAGAGATTACATATACTGCTTAGATCATTTTTCTAGTTTTTATTTTTAAGAAACTGTAGACTACAAATAGCTTCTGATTGTATCTACACCAAATATTTATAATGTGTGACTCAATCCTAACCAAAATTTTTAACCTCAACAGGAGCAACCACTTAACTGTTATGAGGGAGGATAGCTGCTGAGAATTACTGATTTTTTAGACACAAGCTGCAAATGTAGCCACCGTTTTATCTACTAATTAATTTGAAAATTTTCTATTGTTTATCTAACATTGGTGGGATTTTTGATGAAAAGTTAGCAAGTGCTTGAGTTATAAAAATAATCATGATGTGAAACATATGAGTTATATTTCTATTATTTAAAAACATAAATGTGTTTAATGATGAGAAAATTTTTACAGTGAGCCAACCACTCCCAAAATAATTTTTATTTCATGTTAGACATGGTAACATTTTTACTTTGCACGTGAAAATGAAAGTATCATGAAGATGGCTCCTTGTCCATAATCTGACCAACTGGTAATGTTTGTTTCATTATTATGAAGTGAGTGAAAGATTGTTTTAGCTACCTTTGTTTTCAGTGCTGCTCATAGCTGTGTCTTAGCATATTAAACTGATTTTTGATCTCTTTATGATTCTTTTTTGAGCCTAGTTCCCGGAGATTCCCAGGAAGGGATTCCTCATTTGTCCTCATTTTGGAAATGAAGGTCAATAGTAGTCCAGAGTGAAGTACTTTTTCATACTGATAAGTACCACTTCATTTTCTTGTGTTTCAGCTAGTTTGTCATCTAAGAGTGTAGATGATCTGATATTTTAAAATGACAGCTTCATAAACTCAGATATTGAGTGCAGAAGGCATATTTTTAGTAATCGAGACTACAGCGTCTCACTCCCTTTCCTACCAATATCATTAGATGCCAAAGAAAAAAGGTGCGATGAGGATCTCCATGGTAATTCAACTGATAGGAAAGTTTGTAAGGGAGGACTTGTAATTCACCTTCATTCTCAGCTCTGCTGGAGGAAGGAAATTCTGGATTCAGTGCAGGGCTGGGCATTTTCTATCAGTTTTTCCTTGGCAGTATACAAGTATTTTAGCAGAACTTGGTGGTTTATTATCAAACGACTCAGATCAGAATCTCCGGATTCAAGTTTGTAATGTTTGTCCATGGCTTGTACTTAACCCATCAATTTTTAATCTTTTATCTGTTGGCTCTGCCTTTCCAAGACTGCCCACATAATTCAAAAACATGTACCTCCTTCCAGCTCATAAATCAGTTATGGATTCTGAAACTCTCCCTAAAACTTAGAGCAACTACACACACACTACCTGCTTAAGTCAGCTCTTACTTACCCCTGTCCATGATGCAAGGCAGTTGCCATTTAATATTTTATGCCCAAATCTGCTATTGACTATGGTACATTATACCAAAAAGGATTTATTAAACTAAAAGCAGTATTAAACTGAAAAGTCTGTTTGTACAGATCGTAGTGAGAGCACAGTTCCAATACATACAAGAATATGAAATTGTTCAAATATATTAAAGAGTGAGTTCTGTGTTTTGTTTGCAGCCCTTTCAAGAAAATTAGAGCAAAAAGACAGAGTAATGGAGAAGTCAGAGAGTTTTGCCATAGCTCTTAACTGTCAACAGAGTAAGAAATATTTGTGTTGCCAGACATGGATTTACCAGAAGGTGCTGGGAAACTGTAAAGCTCTTGCCCTTTTCTCTTCCCTCCTCATTCCCCTGGCTCTCCTCCTTAAACTGGCACTGTCCACTGTGGGACCTATACCCTAAGAGCCTAGTCACAGCATGCATCTGCACTCATGCAACAACATATGTACAACTCTGCATTTCAAGATCATTCATAGAATATCAGATGGAAAAGATTTAATTTTTTTTTTTTTAAGAAGGAGGCCAGAATAGAATAACATCAGAAAGCCAAAATTCATCAGTTGCCAGGAGCCAACGACACTCATTTGAGGGTTTTGAAGGAAATATAATGCCAAAGAAAAGAAATAGTGGTGAGAATTTGCAATATATAATTAAAAGTAGAAACTCTGTCTGTACTCTGGAAAGATAATAAGATGAGAAAATTTATAATAAGATGAAAAAAAAGAGCTCAAGCAAATTCTGGAAACTACATGCTGAATGGTTTACTGCTGTATGTGTGCTGCACACTTTATTGTAAATAAGGTCAGGGCAATGCCTAGACAAATCCTTCCTGAAAGTTTTAATTTTATTATAATGTAGGAGAACAACATTTAGTTCCACTTCCAAAAAAATATTCTTGTTCCTATTTGCTCACAGACACTGCACAAACTCTCTTGTGATTCATATTCTTCCATTCCAGTAAAAGTACTCACAGGCAGTAATGACCTTTCATAGATGGAAATGTACTAATATATGTAGCTTACACACAACAGGAAAAAAAAAGCCCACAAACAGTCATCATTTGGAAAGTCAGTACTGTCAATTCCACATCAATTTACATTTTTTTTCATGTTAAAACACTTCCAGACTTAGTTTCTCTTTATTAAATGATAATCTAGAATGACTAAATTACTTATATGATTTCACAGAGAAATGCAAGCAATTATATGTTCAGAATAAACCAACCCAAGTGAACTACTCTTCAAAATGCAAGCCAAACTGATCTAAAATCAGAGGGTTAGGAACGGATGAAGGAGAGACATGAAAAAAACCCCTTCCAATCAAAGACAATCAAAATATACCCTGCCAATTAAAACACCCTGTCCTGATCCAAAATAAACTGAAGTAAAAAAAAATGTCTATTTTACAGCTTGTATATTTGTATTAGGTTCCATTGTCTTTTAACTGCTGATCTACATCCAGTCAGAACAAACATGGCAGTGCAGATTAATAATAATTAATCAATTATTATAGACTGAGAAATCCTTAATTTGAACTGGCACTAAAGATTGAACCAGAAAAATGATTCTCTGTGGCATGTTGGAAAGGAGAACAAGAAAACAATAGCTGATGGAAAGTGTGGGAAAAGAGGAAAAGTATCACTTTCAGCTTCAGTGTTTAATGGGAGTTGGCCACTGATATATCCCTATATCATTAATATAACATTAAGTTGTATTTTTCAGAGATTGAAGCTGGAGGCTCTTCTGGCCACCTTCAGATGGCTTTGGGGTTTACATCGCTTCTTAGATTGGTCCAGTTGCACTTTATTGTCCCTTATAAGCAGACTGTTATCATAGAAGAGTTGAGGTTGGAAGGGGTCTCTGGAGATCATGCAGTCCAACCCCGCCCTGCTGTGCCCAGATGTCTTTGGAATCTCTCCAGAGAAGGAGACTCCACAGCCTCTCTGGAAGGCCTGTTTCAGTGCTCTGTTACCAGAAGTTTTCCCTCACATTCAAATGGAAATTCCTGTTTCAGTTTTTCCCCTTTGCCTCTTGTTCTTTTGGTGAGCACGACCTAAAAAGATGTTGGCTCCATCCTCTTGACACCCTCCCTGCAAATATTTGTACACAATGGTAAAATTTCCTTTCAGCATTCTCCTCTTCAGGCTAAAAAGTCCCAGCTCTCTCAGCCTTTTCTCATATGAAAGATGCTCCGGTGCCCTCATCAGTTTCATAGCCCTATGCTGGGCTTTCTCCAGTAGTTCCATGTCCCTCTTCTACTGGTTGCTCAGAAGTGGAAACTGGACTCCAGATTTGGCCTCGCCAGGGCTGAGTAGAGGGGGAGGATCACCTCCCTTGACTTACTGGCAACATTCTTCCTAATGCATCCCAGGATTCCATTTGCCTTCTTGGCTACAAGGGCACATTGCTGGTTCATGGTCACCTTGTTGTTCACCAGGGTTTCAGATCCTTCTCCACAGAACTGCTCTCCAGCAGGTAAACCTCTAATCTGTTCTGGTGCCTGGAGTTATTCCTCCCTACGTGCAGGACCCTGTACTTGCCATTATTAACTTCATGAGGTTCTTCCTCACCCATCTCTTAAGTCTGTCCAGGTCTCTCTAAATGGCAGCACAACCCTGTAGTGTATCAGCCATTCCTCCCACTATTGTATCATCAACAATTGCTGAGGATGCGCTCTATCCCTTCATTCAGGTGGATGATCATTACATTGACCAATACCGATCCCAGTACTGACCACTGGGGAACTCCAATTAGACTTTGTGCCACTAATCACAACCTTCTGAGTTCTACCATTCAGCAAGTTCTCAATCCACCTCACTGTCCACTCATCCAGCCCATGCTTCCTGAGACTATCTATAAGGATGTTATGAGAGACTGTCAAAAGCCTTGCTGAAATCAAGGTAAACAACATCCACGCTCTCCCCTCATCTACTCAGTCAACTATTTGCTCATAGAAGGCTAGAAAATTGGTTAATTGTAATTTCCCTGTGGTGAATCTACACTCACTACACCCGACGACCTTCTTTTCCTCCACATCTTCGGACATGACCTCCAGGATGAGCTGCTACATCGTCTTTTCAGGGATCGAGGTGAGGCTGACTGGCCTGTAATTTCCTGCGTCCTCCCTCTTGACCTTTTTGAATGCTGGAGTGACACTCTCTTCCATTTTTCAGGCACCTCTCCTGTTTTACGTGTCCATTTAAAAGTTATGGATATAGGCCTAACGATAACATCCTCCCAGCCCCTGCAGCACTTGCGGATGCATCCCATAGAGGTCCATGGATTTGTGGTTATCCTTGTCAGTTTACTGCTGCAGAGACATTTTTGTTTTCAGACAGTCTGCCATTTATGATAATGAAATATTCACTTTTTACCTTTTTCACTTTTTATCAGTATTATCCAGTATGTAATTCCTTTTCTTAATCATAAAATACCATTTTCTCTGAAAATTCTCACTTCCCATTTTTAAAGCTTCTAAAAAGTCTACAGATGCAAAGTAGGTCTTCAATTTTTGCAACAGAAACCAAACAGAAGTTGTACTGTTTGTGTGTGAAGCATTTCTACATTCCATGCAAGGTGTCCTAGATCATATTTTTGAAATCTTTTATTTACGAGAGTAATATTTTTTCTTCCTCTGTTTAGTCTGACCTTGATTTTCCACCCATAAAGTACATACAGTTAATTCTGATTCTGTTGACTCTCCACTTCGCATGTGTTTTATTGATTTTTTCAAATGGCAGCGGAATACTATATTGATCCAGTATATCTGGCAATATGGAAATGGTGTGCTAGGAAGGAGACCTGTTAGAATCCCCAGGATTTCTTAGTGGCTATGGAGAAGTCTAGTGACCACTAATGAAATCTTGCTTGGATAGCCATATATGGAACAATTCAATATAATCTTGACATTTCTGATTTTCTTTCACATTAGAAATTAGCTTTCTTAAGGAGAAAACTTCAGATCTGTCTCATTTTCCTATCTCTTGCAATTTTGCCCTTGAGATATGTTGTCTGTTCCGTGTGAGAAATAAAATTCAGGATGCCACCCAGATGCCATTTGCTTCTCCCAAGGAATTGGTGACTCTTGACAAGAGTGTGTCCCCTTTTTCTTTCTTCATCTACAGATGATCATAATGACAATAATCAAAATGACTGAAAAAATAAATATGTAAAAATAGGTAAGAATAAAATCAGATGATCATCTTCACTAAAAGGATCTTTGATGCAAGTATTAACAAAATATTGTTGCTTCACATTGGATTTGGATTGATAATTGCAATCGCTTAGACATTTCATTTCAGATGAATTATTGTCTTATGGCTTTGTGAGATTTGAATTATTGAGACTAAGGAAAGAAAAAAAAAGGGTTACATTATAGTCTTATTGTTACTTTTTACAGTGGATGCTCTGTATGCTCTGGATTTCTTGTAGGTATATGACAAATAAATAATGCAATGAAGTAGTTAAGTGTCTAATCTGTTTTTGGTTTACAAGCACTTTTTATTTTGCATATTCTTCATTAGTGGGAAAGCTGGTAAGCGCCTCTTGACTTTGTGGTGGCTTACAAGACTACAGTAAATGGAGAAAATTGTCACTGAAGAATGTATAGAAAACAACTGATTTCTACCTGCACCTAAAAAAGGAAAATAAAGAAAATGGGCACTCAAGGATTAAAGTGTGGCTTTGGCCTTATTATTTTACAGGATGATGTTCAGAATAAAAAAAAATGTGGAGATTGTGTATCTGTGTGGTCCAGGTCCTAGGTGCGGTCTGAGTCAACAGTTTCCAGGATGGAATGAGCTGCCTATTTTACGTTCTTGGAAAAAGAAAAAGGCCCAACCCATGAGTATGTTACAACAGTATGTTGTGACATCTCTCAGATCACATTAGTTATTTTTCAAGGTAAGTAAAGTAATATACATTTCTTATAAGAAGGGAAAATTTTGATTTGTGGGATGAAAAAGAAATGTTACAAGATGAAATGAGCTGGAAAGGCCTATCTGAGAGAATGTTTCAGTATAACTATTTTCTTCCTTAAACTCTGGAGAATTTTCTATAAATTCTACCATCTGGATTTCAACATACTTCACAATTAGCTTCTTTGCAGATATTGTTTGAGATCCATATGTCCAGATCCAAGGTACCTACCTAGGGCACAGGTCTGTCATCATTTACACAAGTGCAATCTCTACTGAAGACCTTGTGGGTGGAAAAAAATACCAGAGCCATTATTTTGCATCGACAAAATATCACTTGCCAGTCTCTGAGGTTCTAACCTCCCTTTTGATGTCTCCTCAAGGTTTACATGCCTGATTTGACATGCAAGAGACCCTCAATAGCACACAATTGCAGTTTGTTCTCTTAGGACCAACTGGTATGTTCGCACCTGAGTAAAATTACAGATTCATCAGGGAATTCTTGTAGGAGATGCAAACCATGTCAGTCTTCACTGAATAATTTAAAATGATAGAGCTGTAGAACCACTGTGCTCTTTTTCCTGTTTTTTTATACTTTTTTCCCTGTATTAATTTGCAGTATGTCTTGCAGTGATGGTCATGAATATTATCCTGATGCTTGATTAAGGAAGCTGACTACCAATCTGTAAAATTTTATCCATCATTTATATAGATACAAGGTGTACCATTAAATTACATTAATCCCTCTAAAATTTTCAAATCATACAAATGACTGTGCGATTTCTCTGATTAACTTGTTAGATTTCAGCATTTGCCTAACTTACCAGCAATAAGAAACTGTGAAGTCTCCAGTCAGTCTGGCTTTTCCCTCCATTTCTCTCTCTCGAGTTTCCTTTTATGTAAGGATATTAAAAGATCCTTACTAAAAATTTAGTGGTGCATTTAGCTTCTGTAACAACTCTATGGATTGCTGAATATCCAGGACTGACATTTTTGTAGCTTTTGTCCAATATTCTGTTTCATATCACTTTCACAGCCCCTGAGTTGGAAAACCAGAGACTGTGGCTGGGAAAGGGCGATGAAAGCCTGGGCTTAAGATAAAAGCCAGGAATTAAACAAAAGGAATGGCTAATTCCCACAAGTAGCTTTTCATCTTAGTAATGAGAAGGTGCTGAACAGGGATACTGCTTGCCCAGCTCCCCGTATTGTTCAGGAATTAGGTGGTTTGCATTGTGTAATCCATCTGTGCCTCATCTCCCTTGGATTCCATACAGCACTCTCTGTTGCAATATCTGGGAACTAGCAGAAGTTGATGGCTCTTTTCTAAGGCTAGATAAAAGTTGGATTGAGTCTCTTCAATGCACTAAACAAAAGCAATTTTTTTTGACCAAGATAAGGAAAAAGACACGTTAAAGGTCTTTCCTTGGCAGAGAGAGATCAAAGCAGAACATGGTAGGGGTGAATGAAGGCTTGATGGAAGCTCTGTCTGGAAGGTGAAGGATGAAGTTAGAAGATGATCCTAGGCTTTTTGGGTCAGGGGAATTGTAACTATTTTAGCATCGTCTCTTTCCTTCCTTGGCCAATCCTCCCTTCCACCAGTGAGTCCAACCTTACCTTATACTTGATAGCAACAAGATGGTGCTGACCTATGCCTGTCTCTGACCAAGCTTTGTGAGCATGCACAGTTCTGTTCCAGTTAAATGGATCCTCATCCCTTCTCTTCCAGTCCTTATCCACCCCTGTCTCTGACCTATGGCCCCTGTACCTTAGTCAGTCATGAAGATGTGACCTGTTTGAGGGCAGCAGCTGTGGGGAGGGCATTGGACTGTGTTTTTATTCCTCTGTCTTTTCCCTTCCCCATCTGATCATATTCAAAAAAATCCATGAGCCACTCTACTTCTGTCTAAAATAGGTTTTGTTACCGAGGTGGTAAAAAAATAACTGCATTGAAATGTAGTTCAGGCTTATCCTGCTGTCCAGTTCTAGATTTCATTGTCTAAAATATTGCAGTAATGCAATGCACTAAATACATATATTGGTTCCATCCATTTTTGTAAAATATTAGGCATTTATTTTTGCAATTAATGAAATCTACACCTCTGGTAAATGGGTTTTCTTTTTGTCTTTCTCTTTCCAGGATCAAATCAGTCACTAATTTGCCGCTGGTCTCCCCACCACCATCATCTTTCCAAGAGTCCTTTTGTTATTTTCTTCACGTTTGCTTATTAATACCTTCATTATTCATGTGTCCATTACTTAAGAAATACAAATAAAATAAAACCTCTTAAGTTCCACTCCCTGAGCAGTTCTCAAACTAATCCTACATCTTTGGGGGTTAATTTTCGGGCTGTGAATTGAGCAGGCATCACCATTCCCAAGTTTTCCTGCCACAGCACTGTGCTGTGTCAAGCTTGAAGGGGAACAAGTCACATGCCAGGCTCCTGTTGCTGTTTAAAGGGACTCTCTACAGATGTCTGTTTCCAAGGTTTTCAAATGTAAATGCACTCAGGGTATTACTACAGCCAAACTTATCTGTGCTTTCTATTACTCATGTTTTGCTTTGCTTTTGAAGTTGTTGTTTTTAAACATTTCAGTTCTCTTATTACCTACAGTTGAAAGCTGAATAAAGAAATAATTTCATATTAAATAAGATGAAGGAAGAAAGCAATTGAGGATTTTCAAAGGCAAGCAAGCCAGAAGTGTAAATCAGAACTGCTACTCAGCTGCAATAATTCAAAAGGGCTGGGAGGAGGAAGGTAGTTAAAATGAGTTTCAAGAAAAAATGAGAGACTAAGGGTGCGCGGAAAGTAGGAAGGGCAAGGAGTCTAATGTTGGGAAGAGTATCTTCCACGTAGAAATGCCAAAATTAAAGATAAAACAATCCAAACACGTTAGGGAATTTATATTGGCAGAAAAATCTAAGAAGAGCCAAATAACTCCTTTGTGAATTTCTGTTCTGATGATGATGCTGTCAGTCATTACGTATCACACGGAGCTCTCTTAAGTAATGTAGTAAAGAATACAGGTGAGGAAACTGTGCACCTGATGTATAAAACCCATTTTTCTCAAGCTGCTTCCTTCCTCCATGTATTAAATAATATATAACTGAGCAGCAGGAGGAGCTGCAGAATTCCACTCTGTTCATCCAGGAAGATTTTACGCTTCCAAAATCCCAGTAATCTCACTGCAAACCCTCTGAAAAACTTTTTTTCCCCCCCCTCTTTTTCCAAAATAATCCCAAGTAGGCTATTTATCCATCACTGTCTCATGCTCTAGTTACAATTGTGTTGCAACTGCTCGGGTAACTGCCAGACAGATGGATTTATTAGCTCTGCTTTTAAATATAGAGGCTACAGAACTCTGGAAAAATGCTTTTTGCAACTCAGATTCAATTATTTCATAACCTGGTCATAACATTGATGTCATCTGGCCTTCCTAAATGCTCAATACTGACAAGCCATAGTTTGTTTCACAAAAGGAAGTCATTGCATTGTGCTAAAACACGATTTTCTAGTTTTCATACATAGGGTTGACACCTGGGCATAGCCACTGAAAGCAGCAGGAGGGAAATTTTCAAAGTCAGTGGCCTTTACTTGCTAGTTGAGTGCACTCAGAGTTAAGCCAATATTAATTTAAGAACATTCTGCAAAACCCGTTGCTTGTGTTTCTATAGATGAAATAGCTGGCAAATGCATAGCTGTTGTTATGTCTGTAGTAGATTCTGTTTCTGAATTTTGTAGGGATTTTGTTATTCCATGTTGCTTTGTTTAGAAAGATGAGCATGCCAGAAGCTTAGTCACTGCATGACCATGTTATTGTCTGAAGCAATCAGTATTTGTGTTTTCTGTAGTCACTGCTTCTTTTGAGCTTGCCAGCACTTCTCATGCCTGAGGAAGCTCATCTCACTTAAAAGTACTTGTATCAGTGAATATAGAGCGGCAGAAAATATTCAAAAGAATATGTCTTTCAAGTCTTGTATATTTTAGAATTAGTGGGACAGGTTAGATTTGGATCTTTATCCATAGCCATACTTTCAGTTAGTAGTTTTTTATCTTTTTTACGTCTAAAAATAAAACGAAGAATGCAGATTCATTTAAGGTTTAATTGGAGAGATGAGAAAACTAATTTTACTGTGAGATAATATATTACATAAAAGTTATCAACACTGAAATGAGAATGTTCTGTTTAAAGCTTCCTTTATATATAAAATTAGATATTAAATGAGCATCCATTCTTTGACAGTGTAATTATTGTAAGGCCTAATCCAGGCATAGGTGAGCATAAAATCTTTCAAGGAAAATTTATTTCCTTACAATAATTCAGTTATTCAGGCAAAATCAGATATTTAGTCAAGTATTCTCAAGGATAACAGTTATTGGAGTGTCATAGGTTTAATCCCCCGATGGGCAGTATTTTCCCAAACCTCAAATTCTGTACGTACTTATGAAATTGTGTGTGTGCGCATGCATGTTGGGAAAAGGTTTGTTTTCCTGGAGAGAATGGAAAGTCGCTGATGTTGACCAATACATAAATGTGTGCACACTTGGCTAATGTCTTACCTGTCTTTTAATTCTCTGTTCTGCAAGGCTCTGCAGAGCGGGGGAGGCAGTGTGAGTCAACAGAAACCTCACTCCTGCTCTCCCTTTTCCAAAGGCTTCTCTTTGCCTGCGGTTGGCTCCTCTTCTATTCCCTTTGCTGACATGCAGAATAAGACTCTGACTCAAAATAATTCCCAGATTAGGAATAAAATTTATCCCCCAAAACCTGTGCTGCTGTGGGAGAAGCAACAAAGCAAAAGATGAGGCTCTAGAAATTATGACCCATGAGACATTGTTATGTTCTTCATTAGCTCAAAAATCTTTCCAAAGAGAAGAATTAATCTTATATGTGCCTATGAATAATGAACACACATTAAAGTTAATTAATTTGCCATTTATTCCATAGTTTTATACCAAGATGAATCTCCAGTATAAAAATATTTTCATACATTTAATGTATCCTTTAAATATGATTTATCATATGCTAAATATGATAAATATTATAAATATCCTTAAAAAAAACAAACTTCAACGTATAAAACTATTTTTGAAACAGGTTTTCCTTGTCACCCAGAAATTTCTCCTCTTCTCATAGTTTTACTTGAAGATCTCTTAAATAATGAACCAGTTCTAGCAATTAATGATTCCCTGAGGTAAGTGAAAATGTAAATCATAGCTTGCTCAAACTTCTGTGTTCTCTAATTTGTCTCAGAGCTAAAGAATATCTCTCCTCTGTAAATATTTCAAAAGATTTAATGTTACAATAAAATCTACACTGCAATGTTATTGGCCTTTGAGATCTCATTTTAATCCTTTCAGTATTCTTTGCATTTACTTAAATTGCTGTTTTACAGTATCACTCTTAAACCTGATGAATTCCAAAAGATCTATTGCTAATCCATTTAGAATATATAAATCCACAGAGTATTCTCTTAAATCATGTTAAATTACTTGTACATGAAGGATATTAAAGGTAGTTTAATTTAAATTTTTTAAAAATAGATGTGAATAATTTTAACATTGTATTCATTTTCTATATGTGAAGAATGGGATACTATAAGATCAGATGTGAATGGATATTTCTACTTTAAGTAAAATATTGAATTCTTTTTATCTGGATTTGTGACTTAAAAACTAAATTTATTTTCCAGTGAATGATTTGATGGTTAGGGATGATCAGAAGCATAGGCAGGCAGGAATATGTACGAAATATAAAATGTACATTTAAGCAAAATAATTTGCATAAAAGTCCCAATTCAACAAATTACATTAATCTAGTGAGGCAGCAGAGACTGAATACACCAAAAATAACCAATTTGTTAAATTCCATGCAATAAATATTCTGAATAACTTTTCATGAACAACCCATAAACCAATAAATATTTATAGGAATTGTCTAACCAGTATTGAATAGCAAGTAACTCAGGAAAAAAATAATACCTTGTGGGTGAATAATGTTCAAAGGAAAAGGAGTTCATGTCACTGCATAAATTATTCATTATGACTTATTCTCTTGGCTGTAAATGTTAAGAAAGAAAATTTAGGCCTATTTTGCATACTTTGTCCACTCTTTTTAGAAGTGCTTTACAGTCATTAAACTAGTGTTATTCCCATTTCAGAGATGGATAAAGCTGAGGCTGTAGGAATTTGTGATTTAGCCACAGAAGTAAATCAATGACAAGATTAGGAATAGAAATGAGATCCCTGACTATTATTTTCTATCTTGGCTCAGTAAATAATTCTTCCTGACTGTGCATTGTAGGAAATAGGAAGATGAGAAGTCAAGAGTTTTGATTTAATACAGGAAAAAAAAAATAGGATCTGCTCATACTTTGTTCCAAACTTTGCCACCAATTCATAAGATTTAGTTTCAGAGTGGTAAAACCTGTCTTCATGTTCACTTTCCATCAATTAATTGCATCCACAACCCCATATTTTGGGACTTATCTCACCCAGGGATTGAAAGAAAGGTGGTCAAAACAGTCCAAAATGTAAGAGAGCTAGACAATACCCTTTTGTGGCCTCATGGGCCAAAGTCTCACATCCTATCCTGGAAAACATCTTAAACGCCTGGATGACAGGATATGACAGAAATCTTCTTTATCTGTTTAAAGTATTCCCCTTCCTCTACTATCCCAGCACTCTCCTCCTCTATCTCCCACAAAAGTGTGTATTTTCAATGTTTTTTAAAAAGATAATGACTTAAATAAGAAAACACTGTAACTGTGAGGGAAGTGGAACCATGGAACAGGTTGCTCACAGAGTCATGTGACGGGTGTGCTCCTTCCCAGCCCAACCTGACTTTTCACAAGTAGCCCTATTCAGGTGTTAACCACCACATTATCTGATCCTGGTGGTTGCCTCCCTGATTTCTTCCCCCACTCAGACATTAACCATCAATAACAGTCCTGATGGCTGCATACTGATGGGGAGATAAGGCTAATTGTGCATACACCAGCCAAAAGTCATCTGAAATGAACAGATTTTATACCATAAATATGGAGATCGTTTTATGCCATAAATATGGAGACAGACTGAAAGCCCATTGAGTTCTCCTTGCATCACAGCAGGCTGCATGCCAGGATCTCCCCTGGAGCGGGGACGCCTCTCAGCCTCTCAGGGATACTCCTTAGGGTTAAGAGATCCTTGCAAGATCCCAGCAGACCATGGCAAGTGACTATAGCGTGCTCTCTTTTTGAACTTGCAAACTTTACTGACGTAACTGCACAAATTTCCTTAGTCATAAATGGTTGACCAGGTCTGGGATAAGGATTGGATCCAGTTGTACCCAGGGATCCTCTTAGAAGGAGTTTGGAAAGCAAAGGGGTCTAATCTGAACCCTGTGACTCAACAGGAGGGTGTCCTTGATAATTCTGTGTGTATCTTGAACATCATGCAGTAAATAATAAATGATCTTGCCATAGAGTCTCGTGAAACCATTGTCCATATCAATAAAACCTACTACTATTTCTTTCACCCAAGTGAAGTGCATTGTGTCTCAACTTCACCACCACTCATTCCAGGACAAACCTCCATCCTTGGTGAGATTTAAAATCTAAATAGAAATGGTCCTGGACAACCTGAAGTAACTAACCTTGATTTAGCAGGATCTCTACCGGTCCCTTCCAACCTCAGCTGTCCTCTGATTCTATGTGCAGACATCCCCTTAACAGCAGCTCCTGCTTGAGGAAAGAGCAAACGTGCATTCCTGAGAAGCACTGAATCACAGCTTCAAAGGCAGCGTCTCAACCATCTTGGCTGGTGACCCTGCCCTGCTCTTTGCTCCACCAAGATCAAGGGGCATGCAAGAAGTGTCCTCCTCATTCACAAACAGATGAGAAGGCAAACATTACAAATTGCGTAGGGATTGAAGAGCTATCACTCACCTATACTGAAGCATAAGAGTAGGGTGGCCCAAGTCTCAGTGAACTGCAGTCTGAAGCTGCAGGGGTGGGTTATATTATTTGTGTTTCTCCACTGGTGAAGCCATAAAATCACTGCTGGAGGAAGGAGCTTTCTCGAATCCATAGAGCATCCATTGTCTCTAGATTCCAGCATCCAATTAAAAGGTTTGTCTTCGAGCCTCCTGGCTGTGCTGTGCTGTGCTAGACTGCTAGACAGACTGTTTCTGAGAAATTACATTATTTTCCCTAAGACCTTGAGGCTGTAGATATCCTAGATGTCAGGTCCAGAGTATACAGGATAGCTACTGTACAAGCCTATTTCATTCCTGTGCCATCATTTTCATTCCCACAGGCACTGCATCCCCATCCAAGCAATACAACCCTTGCTTGTCTGAGCTAGCATACGTAGCCCAGCTTTCCTCACAACTTCTTTAAATGATATGTTCTTCCAAACTATCTCTGACTAGTTTCTCCTGATGCTTCCTCTAGTCTAATCTAAATGACCTTGGCACTCAAACCAACTGCCTTTGCCCTCTCAGCAACTGGTAGCAGTGGGATGCTTCTGAGCAGAATAAAGGAACATATTCACATCTCGGTATGGACTGCTGGATTTAGGTGTGCAGGTTAAAGGTAGAATTAAGCTCAGAGAAAGACTTAGCTCCGTAACTGTCCCCTCCTAAACTTTTCCTTCTCTATTTGTATGAGTAATTTGAAATTTGTGATTCAAGGGAATTCTGCATTATGAACTATAGATTCAAAGCATGAGTTGCATATAAATTGCAACTGATTTCCATAGAGCAAGTGAGGACTTTAAACAGTTTTGGTTAAATGGGATGCAGCTCACCTTTGCTTAGCTGTGTTTCCTTTGAAGCTGGACCTGATTGGTCATATTAAGACACTCAGGATATGATGGGTAGTGAATTAAAGCAGAACTTTCCAGTTACTGAGACCTGAGCAATCCTATGCAGAAACAGGAGCACTGGATACAAAGTTGGCATGTAAAGTACATGAGGTTAGGTAAGATTTAAGAATCAAAAAGTCACTATCATTATGCTTCTTAAAGGACTGTGTTCAATATATATATAATTTGCTTATTTGTCTCCAATAATTTTTCTAATCGCAAAACTTGTAATTCTCCAAGTAAAAGTGCATCTTTAATAGCTCTAAAGTTGGATTCTATTTCTCTTTCCAATTCAGATAAACAACCCTAACTTTTCTAGAAATTTTCTTTACAAAGATTCAGAGAAAGGCATCTGATCTTAAGGAGACATAATATCAACCTAAAATCTTGTAAATTTTAAAAATGACTTATTTAAAAAGCATTACACTATGGCATTCCTACCTTTTGCTAAGCACCTGGGATCACATTAAAAGCTTTTTTTCTGTCTGGCTTTGCTGTTGAAAGTTCCCCCTCCAGACATCCGTAAAAAATGACTAACTTATAGATGCTCCAGTTGAAGGTTTAAAGGAATATACACGTTGACCCCCAAAAAAGTAAATGAAGAAGTTTGCTTTCCTTTAGCATTTAATCCGTAGAAAATTTTCTTCCAAGCACAAGCAATAAACTTCAGTCTGATCACATATAAATCTGTCTGGATAAAGGGAAGAGAACAATTCATAATGGATTAATCTGCTCTTAAACTATTCTATTTTCTGCAATCTATGTTCTACTTTGCTTCTTATATCTTGCCTATTGCTGTGGTATCTAAGTACTTTGTCAAGTCAAATAAATAAATAAATAACAAAACCCACCACCACCACAACAAAAAAATACAGAACCCTGAGGAATCATGGAGAAATTGCTTTGAATGGAACACTTGTTTATATAATGATGTGGAGTTTTTCTGCATATTTGGGGGCGGTTTGGATGCAAGTTACAGTGAGCTGAAAAATCTGATGTATGAAAACCCCTGTAGATTTTGCTGTGGTATTTAGATGCTTAAATATCTCTAAGTCATCTATGGAGCTCACTAGCCCCAGGTGAGCATGATTTAGATGGGTAGGTTAGTCATAAGTCCTGGTTTTCCCTAGTTTACTGTGATTAGTAATACAGCTTCTCATATACTTAAGCATTAT
Source organism: Crypturellus tataupa (assembly GCA_034781795.1). NCBI lineage: Eukaryota > Metazoa > Chordata > Aves > Tinamiformes > Tinamidae > Crypturellus > Crypturellus tataupa. Next base: position 9,311,793 of record JAWLRI010000332.1, on the reverse strand, counting down.
AGAGAAAGAACAGATGGTTGGAGAAAAAAAAGGAAAAAAGGAGAACTGGGATCGCAGAATGGAAAATAAAAAGAGGAAAATGGAAAAGCAGAACATCTGAAGAAAAATGGGGAAAGAAGGGTGAAATAATGCAAGGCATTAATTAGTTCCCTCTGATTGTTGTGGCTTTGAGGAGGTATTCACATCTGCAGGGAGGATACTATACCATGCATCTCGTGTGGGATCTTTTATTTGAAATTCAGAAGCAGCCCAGAGTTGTTGAGAAGAAAGATAAAAATGGATTGACTGAACAATATGTTTACCCTCAGCTTAAATAATAATAATAAAAAAGCTTGTAGCTGCAGCCTCCTTAGAATATAAGAGCTTGCCACATAGTAGAGACTATTTTGTCTGTACTCACAATGGTGCCATGGTGTGGAAACTCGCTATTAAGCTCCTTAGTGTGTGCAGAAGGACTGATTGCTGAAGACCCGATATTAAACTTGGGTCTCAGTTGTTAACTGGAGTCTTCATCACTTCACAGTGCTGAACCTATTGCTGTTGATTTCCTTCTCTCTTATAAGTAATAAAAAATTGTCTCACTTCAACACTTTTGTTTTTTTCCAGCTTATGGAAAACACATCAAAATATTCCTAATAATGTATAGAAGACAATTTTTAAGCACATTCATGGGTAGCTGGTTGTAAATGTATACATCTATATAAATAAACTACTAATTTTATGCAGGCAGCTTTTTTGTGTCTTGCTCTCTTTCTTATTTTTTTATTAGGAAGCAGAAGAGAAGAGGTCCATGAACTGTTCAATTAATAGACCAAGACGTGTTGGCTGTCCCAGAACAGCAGTGAAAGCTCCCTGGGCCGGCATCTCCCTTCCCATTCCCGCTGGGAGGCAGTGCTCAGCTATTCCTGCTAAAGGGCCCTGCCTGTCGCCGTGCCCCGGAGCGGGGTCAGGTTTTGCTGGAAAGACTTTGAGGAAAACAGTTATTTGGTGTAAAGAACATTTCAGTGTTTTTTTTTTAAAGCTATGAAGGATTTTGGTGTCGATTTAGGTCATAACATTGCTCTGCGTGATTAGGGCTGCTTGTGATTTATCCTCCTGCCTGAGGATCACAGCCTCGGGTGGAAAATAATGCGCCTTCTAGGAAGAGATCAAGGTTCATTTCAAGACCCCTAGTGACAGAGACTCAAGATCTATGGAAATCTTCTATGGAAGTTTAATTACAGACTTTCTCCGAAAAATTTGCACGTCTTCTTGAGAGATAGGGTACTAACATGTGTATTTGCACTTCAAGGGAGATATACAGCATTTGGAAATTAGGAGAACGCTAGCTACCCTAAAGCACCAGACCCTACCAACAGCAGTTTTCTCACTCAGGGGATTTTTATTTTAGACACCTCAGAAAATGTCAACGGTAGGTTTCTCGATTGAGGATGCTGTCAGCCTGTAATTTTTACTTTACGGACCCATTAACAAAATCTGACAGCTAAATTATAGGTTCCAACTTTGGTAAGCCCAGTAGTGCTTGTGAGTGGGTATGAATGACTACAGGGATTTTATTTGTGGATCCAGATGATCTCTTTGGCTTCAAATTCATACTGAAATGAATATGCACAGAAAACAAATATCTGATTTTTTTTTTTAATAGACATCCAGAAAATGGAGAGTCTGTGCAGCCACAACAGCGTTCCAGAGTTGAATGTCCCAGAACAAAACCATATTTTGTGAATCAATGCCATTTGGTTTTAAACCACTCAAATTCACAGAGCTATCTCATTTACAGTGACTGGTGGTCTGGCCTCTTTATTTTGCTCTGTCCTTCATCAAGTTTTTTAGGAGCATTGAAAAAATATATAAACCAGACAGTGTAGAGCAAGACCGCCAGAGATTTCTGTAGCCATAAACAAAATAGCTAAGTGTCTGGAACTGGAAAATAGAGAAGAGCAAAATCACATAGACTCTGTGGAGAAGAAGGGGGAAATTTCATGATGGTGCTGCATCAAAAATACAGGTGGCACCTGAAATGTTCAGGGGAGGGTCCCCCACCTTCACCAAGGTGTATGCAGGTTAGGTCTGTTGGAATACATGGCAGATTCCTTGGACATTCCCTCTGTGCATGAGCAGCAATGCACTCGATAGAGGACAATGCCTGGATATTCATTTTTGTGTGATTATCATAGACCCCTTTAATAAAATTTATTTTCATAAATAGTGAGTAATACTATCTGTTGTTTATTTCTGAGATGAACTGCAGATGTTCATTCCTTTTAATAATCAACCCTGCTAGAATAAAGAAATATGAGTTTATATATCAGTGAGTAGAGAAGTAAGTTTTAACATTTCTGTTGTTACACCTATTGCAGAATCAAAATCATTCAGAAAACAGTTACTTTTGCAAAGTACTAGAGAGAAAGATGCAACTTTTATTGTGTTTGTCTTTAATTAAACTGATATTAATCAGGTAGACACATCTTTTCTCTGATATTAAAGAACTGTGTGTGTACAAGTCTACAGGTTTTGTTTTCAGCTCATCTCCAATGAACTAGAAATTTCATGAATCATTTGGCACAGATACTGGGTCATCTGATCTAGATATGTAATAAATCTTTTAAAGGGCATCCCTCTTTCTCTGTTCAATTCACAGTCTTGAACTTAATGATAGATTCAAAACAATAATTACATGACTTGCAAATAGATCGTTCATCCTCTGTCTTGGCTGACACTTGTTTAAAGTGTTCCATTTTCCTAAGCAGTCTTCCCTGTCAAGGGAAAAATTACTGTTTTGTGATAACTAAAGGCATTACAGCTAACTGAGTTCCCCTCATTTTTATTTTTTCCTGATGAGATGGCTTCTCTGAAGCAATTATAAATCCACTATGGATCTGATAACTTTGCATGACAAGGGATTATCTTGGGCAAGATTGCTCTTGGTTTCTAGCAGTAGAACCAAGTCCACTGAACAAGCCCAGAGGAGCATTTAGCAGTAATAAACTTCTTGGTTAAGGACTTTTGCTCAGTTCCATCAGTCTTGTGCTTGGTCCAGTCAGTGTTGCAGACTGTGCCCTTCTGAAGGATGGTGGGACATACTGTCCACAATGTGTCTATTTTTTTCAAAACATAATTCAAAGAGCATAGAGCAAACAGGAGTCAGTGTTCCGGAGATCCAAGGTTGGGAAATGTGCTTCAAAATTATTATATTAGAAAAATACAAAATGCTATATGAAGTAGAAAAACAGTTATTCCCTCTCACTTCAATAGGCCCCAGGGCGTAATATTTTGTCTTATTAAGTACTGATGTTTTATCTTCTATCTGACATAAGGAGAGAAAATGTCCACTTCTGCTACCAGTCATCACACAGAATATTTTCTTTGTATATAAACTGAGAAAATAATTACTCTCCTACCTATAGTATTATGATCAGCACAAGTAATTATTAGTGCTCTTTCATATGACTTCCCTCTCACAGAGATCTCAACACTGAGTAAAATTTTAGTTATACCATTGGTAAAATAATTAGCTATCCCATTTGAAAAAAAATAGCATTTCCGTCTAGGAAATTTCTTTCTAGGGTCTGCAAGGTGCCTTGCTTGTACCTCCCAGGTAGACCACTGTTGAGAGGATTGGCAGAAGAATCAGTCATTCCTGGAGTCACTGCTGTGCTGACACACTGGCCTGAACTCTTCTACAGCAGAATCACATCTGTGTGTGTGGTGTCTGACCTAGTTAACACTCAATTCACATCTAGCTAATATAAAACCTTCAGACAGCTTCACTTTCTTTCCTGCAATCCAGCAAAGTTATGCACAGAATAAGCCTCAGTCTTTCCCCCTGCATCTTTTTGCCTTTCTGTATCCTCTCATCCTCCCTTCTACAGCTCCTGAAAGTAAGATATTCATCTTGAGTAAAGTTTACTCCATTTGCAGTAAAAAAAAAGACTGACTGCAAACCTTTTCATGGGAAGGATGTGTCCTGTAGTAGATTATTTCACATCATACAGTTCTTTCAATCAATTCCCTTATTTTCCACGGAGAAAGACCTGAAATTTTCATAAACTGACAGCAAAAATAACTAGTCTGTGTTTCTTGAGTAGGACAAGACTGTGGTTGATGACTAATTTTTTAATATAGCTGCTCAATATTCTGTAAGCATCTATCTCCAAGTGGAGGCTGAGAACATAAAGAATAAAGTTCTTTCTAGGCCTCAGGGCAAACCCAAAGCATTCAGGTTGGATTTGGCTTCATATTCATCCTCTAAAGCTCAGCGCATACTAAAATCTCTCAAAGATACCAAGGTTTTGGGTTTTTTTTTTCCTTCTATTTTCCTTGGCAACCAAGATACATTTTATATAACCACGTTATGTGCTTCACAGTAATATATGAGATTTCATAAATGATATAAATGGCCTCATACAAATTCAAAACAGCATAAGAGTCAATAAACTTATACTGCAAGAACTCCAGACCGCAGCAGGGAAATATCTCAGGCTTTCAAAAATGTTTCATTTTTTCCTATTAAAAAAAAAAAAGAAAAAAAAAGAAATACTCTTCCCTCTAACTCCCCTAAAAGTGACCCAGTATACAAGAAACAGCCAAAATTTGGATTTATTCAGTTACTTCATTGAATGAGCTCCCTAGCTTCTAGCTTGCTATCTTCTTTGTATTATTTTTCCCTCTTATATCTTTTGCCCTATAAAACCAATTTTGGATACTTTTGTATATGTACATGTATAAGTAATAACATTAAATAACATTATCTGGGAAGTACAAGCTTTGACCATATTGGTCTGAAAATAATTTACAGGGAAATGGTGGAACTAATTAATGTAATCCAAGTGATGCTGCGAGAATGTTTTATTTCTACAATCATATCTATTATAGGTATACATTAATGGAATATTTTAATATTTATCTGTGATGACTCAGTTGCCACTAAGGTGTTAGACGGTCTGCTTGTTAGAATTTCTTTTAAAAGAAGATAAATTCCATTACTGTTCTTAATATATTTGACTATGGTTGAAAAAAACTATGTTTTTTTTTTCGGAGTATTTTTGCATAAGCTTCATGAAGAAGCTAAAAGTTGATTCATTTCAGATTTCTTTTGTGTTCGTCTTGGCTCTGCAGCTCTTCACTGTGTTCGAAGTGACTGTATTCTTGGAAAAGACCTTTGCAGCATGAGAGCACTAGTTTTTTTTTTTTTTTTTTTTTGAATCACTTTAGAACTGTACATAAGAAATACAGATATTTTGTGGCATGATCCCATGCCCAGGGAGGTAATGAAAAGACTTCTATTAACCTTAACAAGCCTCAAGATCATTGTCTTCAGTTCCTTGCTTTTAGATTTCATAAAGCAGCCCAGAATGAAGCTATAATTTTGCTTAATCAAACCCATTAAAAGCTGATAAACCTCACATCCTTCCTTTTCTTTCAGATCCCATATGTATGCAATTTAATAATTTATTTCTAAATAAAAAGTTAACTTCTTGGAATTAAATTATACTGAGAAGATATATGTATGTGTATTTGTATATGTATTTGTAATTTCTAATTTTTGATTCAAAATAAGGTGAAATTTAGCATTAGAGAACAGACTCCCAGTAGAAATCCATGGCATAAGGAAAAATAGAGAGATAGAAGTTATTTGTACCAGTTTCAGATTTTCGTATGTGTGAACATGGAAGAAAATGCATGTAAATCCTTTGGTAAGTGTTCTTTATATGTGAATCTCCCAGCTTCAAGCAAGGGAGAGGCAAATGAAGTTTATAGAACCAGTTGTCTAAATCATCCAGGTAATATTTGGTTTATCTTCTGATTTATTATTCTGAAGCAGAAGGACTGTAAAAGCCCCAGGTCTTCTGTTATTCTTTCTAAACTTTCCTTAAACAGAGCTGCGGAGTGAGGGCTAAAACAGACATTTCCTTGTGTGAAAGCGGCAAGTGTATCAAATACTATATCTCACATCTTTTGCTTATTTCAATTTATACTTCTTAAGATCTCCCTAGTTTTAATTCACAGCAAGTAGACCCAAATTCCATTTCATTTCAGGTACACTCAACATGTTCTACATACATGAACATTATGGAAATATTAAAGAAAATCAAAGGATTTTCATGAAGTTCTGTTTCTTTCTGGCACTGCCTTTTCCCCTTTAGCTACTGCTTTAATTGCTTTCTTATTCAACCCTGCTGCTCTCCATTGTGTCGAGCTCTGTCCCAGTACCCGCATGGCACTGCAGCATGCACTTCTGCTAGCACCCAGGTAGGCAGTCTGCCATTTCCTTTGACTTGAAGCAGATTAGTAAAAATTCACAGCCAAGTACTTTTATAGAAATAACTGCCTTTTGGGCAGTTTAGTAAAGAATAAAATCCATCTGGATATCTGGGAGACATGGAAGGAGAGAGAAACACTATATAAGCTTAATATTTTTTAAAAACATTTAAGCAAATTAATTCATTTTAGAAACCCTTTACTACAAATTGAAATTGTGCTGTACTGTATGGAATGAAATGACTTTGTAAAAATAATTTTGCCTCTACTGAAGAATTTGAAGGTGCGCTGTAACGTTTCATATTTTACTAGCATGCTCATTTTTGTTATAGCAGCAAAAAATATAAATGCATTTCCAAGTAATTTTATTCTTGACATCTTATATATATTTACATCTGGGTGCATATGGATGTGTGTAGTCAATGCAGTACTGAAGTGCCGCTAGGGACCAGCTGTTGAACTGAACGCACTAACGTGCAGGAAGGCACTTTAAAAGCGACAGACTTAATTCTGCAGCACCACACAGCTTTCGCATAGTGAGGTCTGCTATATGCTAACTCTTTAAAAAAGTAGGTCCCTATTTCTGTGTTTGGGGAAGTGGAGCTGCTGTTTTCAACACTTAATCCATGCAGTTTTCTACCTGAATTTGCTAGTCTTACAATCCTAAACAAAACATTAAGATAATTTATGCAATGTATTTTATATAATCTGAGAGATTGAGATTATTGCTTTTCAAATACCGCAGTTGAACACTTTGCTTGATGAGTTTCTGGCTGTCCTATTGCTTCTCCTCATCTCACATATGAGCCCAGAATCCTATATAAGATGTTTACAACACCACACTCCTTTTCTCTCTCAGGGTAGAAATCGAAACTGAATAAAAGGAAGCTGCCTAAAAACTGCTTGAAGAGGATGATACAGTAAGCCTTCTGATCAATAACAGCGGTGTTTTTTCTTATGTGTAGCTTTAACAAATGTATTCTAGTTTTATTTCTGAGACTGGGAGCCAGGGGCATTGTTTATGATTTGAAGCCCAAATATAATTAAAAAGTTAAAAATTTGTCTCTTACAAAGCTGGATTGGACTCACAATTCTATTTTTGCTAAACTGAAAACTAATAGAAGGCAGATTATACATGCCTTTAGACCTCCTAAAATACAGAATAGGGTATAGAAAGGGCTACAAAGAACCTGGTCTATTTTCCAGTTCTCATCATGTACTTATGTGGATTTTTTGTTACCAGCATACTTAAAATTTTTATTCATTCCTTTCTACTGCTTTTATATTAAATTTATGATTTTTCAGTTTCATGGTAAATTCATCCAGAAGTTTTACAATTAAACAAAACAAGATGTATACAGCAGACAATTTTACAATTGAAGAGCATATTCCTGCAAGACAAAGCAGGAATTAATTCTGGAGTTAATTGGCTTATTTGTATAATTAACGTAACTGAGGTACTTAAGCTTTGCAAGATTAGATTTGGCAAGGGTAATTGTCATTATAATAATTATTAGAAACAGCTCAGCAGAGAAGTGAAACAATAAAAAGTGAAATGACTTAGTGATGATGTTTATTACACAGCATATAAATCCGTGACCACTGCTGGGTTACTTTAAACAAGGGGGTATTAAAGTGAGTTCACAGGATTACTAAAAGGAATATTAAACTGCTCTCTTGTAGGTTGAACTCTTTATTTGTATTATTTTTTTTTCCAACTTTCTTAGAAAGATGGGGAAAGAATGAATAGACCAGAGGCATTTTTCTATTTGTTTGTGTATTATAGGTTGACCTTTGCTGTCTTTGATATGAGCCCGCAAACATTTAGCTGATTCGCCCCTCAATACTGGATTCTGTCTATAGATGGCACTGCCTTCTTGCTGTTTCAGAGAACCAGTAAATCTCTTGATGTATCCAAAACATTTCTTGCCAGTTAATGTCCTGCAATCCCTCAGTGAGAGAATGTCTGTTTTGTAATATGTTTTAAAATTGCAAAAAGGAGTGTATTTATTTTAGAAAATAACCATAGATGGAAAATAAGGTGAGAATATCATCTGTAATTTGTAAAAAATATTTTGAGTCTCTCTCATATCTTTAGAGACTCCACCTTTAAAATGAAGTGAAACATATTTTAAAGAAAGAAACCAAAATCCTGCAAAATATAATCCTCTGCTGGCAATGTGAATATAATACAAAATGTCTGTTCTAATACTTCATTTTGAAAAGTTCAATTGCGTCATATATTTTTCTTCTGTTTCTGTAGTTGCATTCATTAAAAGTAAAAACATTTCCTATCTTACGGAATCTGCAAAGTCTTATTTAGAGGAGACTAATCTATGACATTTCTTATGAAGTTACTATTTGTGCATATAAAAATAAGCATATGTATAAGCATTAAGATAGGGGTTTTATAAACTGTGTATAATAAATAACAAATTTCAGGCATTTAAAATACTTTTCATAATATAAGAAGTATTCTTGCAGTGCAATTCCCATCATTGGTACAATAATTTCTTCTATTAATCCCAAATTAAATGAAGCCTGTTTATATGAATCATAGCAGAATGAGACACAGAACTGTTAAGTTACCATCTTTCTATGGCAAATGAGGTTATTAATTCTGAAAAATCTGTCTTATTTTTGTAATTGTAAATAATAAACAAGAATGTCATTTATTCATTGACATTTTACAGAATCTTTGCACATCATCGTTTTTCAAAATATCACAGACTGGATGGTGACTGGTAAATACATGTCTATATTGTCTATACCAGTATGTTGTTACTACAAGTAAAAAGTTTCTTATGAAAAAGAAGAAAAATGGAAATTCTGTATGACTAGAATTATTCTAGCACTGACATTTGTTTGAAAAAATCACTATTTATTTCAATATTCTCTCAATATAAGACTTAGGATTCTTCAATGTTGACTATACTGAAGAATAAAATTTGGAGGGCAGAGTAAATCTATTTAGGACTAACATAGAAGAAAATATATTGAATGTAATCATTTGGCCACTGATATAAGACCTCCAGAATACATCATGGATCTAAAGAAAATGCCTGCTTAATATATACATTTTCTTCATAATAACATAAATATCCATTTGTGTAAAAAGTGGACACCATCAGTGAAATTTCAAATCCAAATTTAGGTACAAAACAGAATTTTCAGGTCATGTCCATCCTTTCTGACCATCCACTGAAATCTCATTGCATTTTTTCCTAACTGCAAATTTTTTAGAACATTTTTGATAAGTTACAATATTGTTTTCAGCTTAATTTTGGGGTCAAAAACTTAAATAATGCTGCTAGCAATAATGTTCCACTAAGAAGAGCTGAGGCAAATGAATAAATGCTAGGCATTAAAGGAATTCTAATGAAAGCAAGCCAGCAAACAAAGGTGAATAGAATTGATAAGCAGGGAAAATCATGTCTTTTGGATCAGGAAGTATTGAACTAAAGCAAGAACTGTTAAATGCAAACAAACAATCCAAATAATCCAAAACTTATTTAGACTTTTCAAGGAAGTGCAAATGAGCATCAAGAGGCCCTTTATCAAGTTCGGTAGAAGGAGAAGGAGGAAAGGAGGGTGACTCAACTGTGAGGGTAGAACCAAGACTAGAAAGAATTTTACAGTAGCATCAGGACTAGATAAATACTTTTCCTCAAATTAAGGATGATGATAAAATGGTACAAAAGAAGAATGGCTGTGAAAATAGGGATGCGGAAAAGGAAATTTTGAGGAGGAAGCAAAGTTCAGAGCTTAAGGAACTTAAGCAGGGAAGTGGTGACTAGTCCTAGAAGACTGGAGATGATGATATTTTTAAAACCTACGAGCTTCTGAAAATGATTGTAATGTTCTTCAAACTACTGTCAAAACAATGAGAAGTAATGGTGCATGTGAGTTGCATTACAACTGTATGTATTAAAATTGTATGTAAATATCCAAAAGCTTTGCACTGTCATAAAAATAAAAGTGAAATGATCTTACTGGGTTTGTATTTGCAATAGATAGGAACAGTGTGTTCAAGGCTAGTTTCTTTTATGCTTATGTGGGTTGTAATTACATAGTTCTCTTTCACAGAAGAAGATAGTGATTTGAAATAATGTCCGTGAAAGAGACAAAGCTGCTAATGTGTTCTCAGAAACTGAAGCATATATTGATAAAATGGAAATGCTCTGGGGGAAATTTATTTCACTTGCAATTCATTTGCTTCCTGCCATAATTGGACAAAGGAGCTGAGTAGCTGCCAGACAAAATGAGAAGTTGAGCACTCAATCACTACTGCAATTCCAAATTTTTAATTGCATCTTTCACTATTGGACTTTGGGGGAAAAAAAGTTGTGAAGACAGAACTTGTCAGGAGTATTGTAGTGCTGACAGAGGCTTTTTTTCTTACTCCAGACATCTCAATCACCGCCAAGGAGAGCAGACATGCTTAGAGGAGCATGCCTTCCGTGTGGACAGCTCCTGTATCAGTCAGACAGTGAGGAAATACAGGCAAATTATGCAGATGTAGAACCCGATCATGTGAATCTTCAGGGAAAAAGTAGAACAATAACATTCTTCAGTTACATTTGAGCATTTAATATGAAACCAAAACTTCATGAGCACAAATCACCAAAGTGAGATCCTACTGTGTCATCTGTAACTATTTGATTGAGATGTTGGGAGGCAGACAAGGGACTAGCTGTTCTCATAGGCACTGCTGTCATGAACACAATTTAAATCTAATCCCATAGGTGTCTAAAAGTTCCTTAGTGTTGGTTTCCTCTGAGAAAGATGTTGGCTTCTAGTTCCTGACTACTACTGTCTCGACAGGACAGAAATACTTGGCACCTGACTAACACATAACCCTGCCAAGGTTCACCTGTGTGAAGGTCTCGAGCCAGTAAGTGTGCTCAAATATGAAATGTTTAACTGTTCACTGACCTAGAACAATAAAGAGAAAATGAGCATGAGTCTTTTGCTTTCTTTTGGAGAGGAACACTTGGAGGGATGGGAGCTGGCTTCCAGGACCTCAGCCAAGTAATATTCTTATCACTAAGTCCTTATTTTCCAAACTGCGAGATGCACTTCTTGAAGGAAAAGTGGCAGAAAGGTGAAGACACAAAAGGGAAAGCATATAATTCCATTTATAGGAAGACTAGCTGGGTTTAGGATAGGGAAATGTAGAAACTGTGTGGTGCACTTAGGAGAAATCAACATTTTAAAGGAGAAAGTGACTCCGTGCTACTATCAGTGTATGTCTGCCTGTCCTTGTAATTCTTTATTCCACATGTTTTGTCAGGTGGACCTCTAAAAGTGTGAACTTCCCACTGCCAGAATGCTGTGTAGTTTGGAGTTGGCAGCAGTCTCCTCCTGTGTTCTCAGTGAGTAATCGCACTGCTGAATTACTGACAGATTTTTTTAGTGTTTTGAAACAAGCTGATGCATTCCTGGAATTTGAAAAGAAAGAGTTTAAGGTTGTGAATTGCAGAGAACAGTGGGATCCTATAACGAAATTCGGCTTAAATTACCACTCCCCTCCTCCCTCTCTCAGGTTTTGCAATGTCTACAACCCTGCTAAGTTAAACTCCTGTTCACAGGATTTTGGGTTTCCTTTTGGTAAGCACGTAATTGTTCTATGCATAGGTAGATAACTTGAATGGTCTGTGCTTCTCTGTGTGGAAGGTCATCTACAATTTAGGTCACCAAAATCTCCAAGGTCCTCCTATGAATGTGTCTTTCTGAGATATTTTAGGAAAAGAACTCAGTATACTAAGCATATTTTTTAACAGATTCAAATTTGAGTGCAACTGAATAGCTTCTTTTAAGACAAGTGGATGTTCCACAGAATAATTTTCAAAGTTGGAGAAGTTGCACAGAAAACTGAGATGAAATTTAGTAAGTTATAACATAATAGACACATAAGTGTCCTAGGATTTTACTAGCTCATGAGAGATGTGTTAAAACTTCCACAGTTATATATTTGAAATAACTTAGTTGTGAAGAGCTATTCCCATTAGTGATCTGCAGAAAGTTGCTTTCTGGGTTCGAAGATGATTGATACATGTGGCAAATTTCATGTCAAATAGACATTCAGAGACACTTCTATCAGTTATGAGTGTTCTTAAGATTGAAATGATGATGCAGAAAACTATTTTAACTTTAACTTCGGTGTTCATTAAAAATAAACAACAGAACTCAGCACACTTGGTCACAAGGAAAACTATAAAAAAGAACATATAATTTTTAGATAAAGAATTTTTACCTCAAAATTTACCTCAAAAATTATAGTTATATTAAAACCTAATTACCCTTGCTGCATTCCCATTATTATTATATTGCCTCAAAGCACTGTTTTAAAAAAAAATGCAATGACAGACCCACTTGAAAATGTTCCTCAGGTTTTTTAATGAGGAGCATGGAAAATTCTGTTTAAAGTGACAAGCAAAGCAATAAACTAGTCTGTGAAGTAGCAGCTTCCAACTTTCTCATATTTGAAGGCATTTGGCAAGGGACTCAACAGCTTAGGGCTGCGTTCTAATCTGGACACAAAACATAGCTTCCATTTTTCCCCCCTACAAAGTGAAATTCAGACAGCATGAGATCTCACAGGGAGTTTTTTGTGCAGTTTCCCTGTTCTCTGGTCAGTCTTTGTTTGCATTCTCTTATTTTTTATTGTGAAATTTTTGAATTAAGAGCAGGGCTGAAATATTTTGTTGTCAGTGCTACTTTCTACTTTCAATTGCTATTTGACTAGAACAGTGTAAGTCTCTAGGGGCGATGATAAAAAGGTGGCTCCTGAAGCAAATTGGTAGAGCATAATGAATTATTTTTTTTAATTGCAGAACCATGTCTAGCAGTTCTACGTGAATAGAGGGCCGTGCACAGTGCATGTTTCATATATGTAATTTAATGGGAGTAGAACACTAATTAAAACCTGACTACCTGAAGGAGGTGAGCCTTATGCCATACCAATAAATGAATGATTTCGACTCATCTGAACCTGATTCATGAAGCAAACCAAGCACTCTGAAATCTGTTTTATACGCAGAAAGCTAGACACAAGCAGGATTGCTTAATTAGTTGGATGGGAAATGCTGAGGACACCCAAGTCTGATTATCAAATGGAGGCAGATATCATCTAAATATATTTCTCTGCAATATTTCCTTTTTTCTGAAAATTGCTGTTCTTATGTGTTGCTGAACACTTGTCGTGGTGAATATGGGATGCTCATGTAAGAGAAAAATGTATGAAAGATGCAGTAGACTGACGTTTTCTTTTACTGGAGTTTTGCTGTGTGTAGTAAAACTATATGCTTTCCATCTGAGTATTGCTAAGTAACAAAGGATGAAATTTTGATGTAATTAGAGTTTAAATGGACTGTAATAAAGTATTCCCTTGTTTGTCTGATTTAATCTATATTGTATTGTAATTTTTCTGTAATTGGTTTGCTTCTTGGTTTCTTGCCATCTCTCGAAATGAATCACAAAATATATATAGCCTTATAGCCAGCAGAGGTCAATATCCTTTAAAAATATACTTTTTGTTTAAAATACATGACCTGTTTACTATTCCCCAGAAAGCTGACAAATTTCTATTTTTTTCTCCATCTGTGTTTTCTATATAAAGAAGTAGGTAACATCCATAACTTATGAAACTTGCTGAGGTGATCAATATATTTTTTCTTGTTCCTAAGGGTATTTATTTTCAGTTCTCTTGGGAGAACATAGCTATAGCAATTTTGTCACTATGAATTCTTCTCTGTCACAAAGTCACTTATTCTGTTAGTCTGCGTTTTGCTTAAGAATTGTGCCCTTGGCCTGCATTACAAATCTTTGCCCTCAGGCAGATTTTAGATGGATTCTGGGGTCTGCACCTGGCAGATGCCATGTTGTGCAGGTGTGCTCTTTTCTGGGTGCCACCCTCTGCCCTGTGCTCCAGGTGTCCCTGCTGGAGCAGAGGAGTTGGACTAGATGTCTCCAGAGATCCCTTCCAACCTGAACCATTCTGTGATCTGTGATACTTGGTATTGCTCTGAAGCTCTAATGAGCAAAGAAAAGGTAAGCCAATAAAGTTAAAAGTGACCCCAGTCATATTAAACATCTGTTTCTGTAGTTATTCTGGTTGGCTTGAATAACAGGTAGAATTAACCATTCACCTGAATACTTATGTTGACATCTAGCTCTCAGCAATTTTCTTTTCTAGTGCTGTCCTGTTAGACTACTGGAAAAGTTAAATATAAAAGTGGGGTGGGGGAAGCCATTTCAAGAAAATAACGAAGTAAAGATACTTTTAGATCCACTGTACTAGGTAAAGGCTTTTCTTTCCTCACCCCATTTAAGGTAGCTCCACCAGAACGAACTCTGCTGGAGAGGGGGCTGTTAACGTCCCTGTAGTCAATTTGTGGGGTGCAAGGCTGGAGAGAAATAAGAAATATCTATAACTGCTAAGTCAACAAACAGAGAGCAGGGCAAATATTTGATGCTTCTTGGCTAGGGCAGTCTTGGCTGGGGCAAATTCTGCTTAAAATTGCCCAAATGAATCACTCCAGCTGTAACATGGGTGCAGATATCAGTCCGCTATCGCTGGCCATTCTCATAGACCTGTCTTGGGGGAGAACAGTTCTTCTATTCATTTACTGTGGGTTTGTTGCAGATCCTGCAAAGTAGGTTGTGACTAGTAACTATTGAGAATATCTTACTGAGAATATCTTAGTGCTGTAGAGAAAAGCTCCCAGACTGTTCTGAGCAGCAACAGAAGATCTTTGTTGTGAAATAACAAGAAACCTCTTCTGGCACCCAAGAATCCTGCACTGCAACTGTTTATACACCAAATATGTCTCCCTCGTGAACATATTATAAATCATCTGTGTTTTATTGGAAAAGCACTACTAAACTCTGACAAAAGGTACTCTCAGTAGGCTCAGTTGTTTGTTCCCGTCTTAAAAAAGGAATGTTAAAATCAGTTGTGTGAGCTGGAATTCTTGGCAGAAGCAGCCCACTCGGAATGCTGGAGACCATGCTGTTTTTCTCAGCTAATAAACACTGCACGCTCTTATTAAACTAGTCTGGCCAGCACCAGGGCAACTGCCCCTAACTTTGTGTTACTTGCCAGAAAGCAAGAATAGTGTATGCCCTTCATGGAGAAAAGGTAGTGCACCAATTTCTCCTCAAAGTGCACATGCCTGCAGAGATGGGATTGTGTCCAGTACACATAGGAGCCAAAAGAGACTTCCTTGGAGTCAGCAGTGTTAGAATGTGTCCTCGCCAGACACAAAGGCCCATCCATTTCCCTACTGTAATGAAAATATTGGACTCCCAGGACACTGGGACTCCCAGGACACTTAGAAACTATATTTATCAAAACTACTTGCAGGAGGATATAAATATAGAAGGGACTGAAGTCAATGCAAGAGGTAGAAACAATCTTCTCGATGTCACTGCAACCTTTCATCACAGTTAAGGCTAAATTTAATTGTATTTCACCCATATAAATCCCAGCTGATTTCCTTGACTTGGTGCTGTAGATTTATGTTGGAGTATTGAGAGTGAAGTCTATAGCACAGGATTTAAGAGATATTTTACTGTTAAAAGCTCCCAAAGTGATCAGAGCATGCTTCTTTGTTGCAAAGGAGAGACTGCGTTTCAAATGCCATTGACCTTCTCAGGAACAGCTTTACCGTAAAATTCTGGTGGAGTTTTCTTATTAAGAATGACTTCTGAGGGACAGCAATTGTATAAAACCCAAAAAACTCTTCACATAAAAACAATTTGTGAGGAGCAGAAATGATTGCCTTTCAGCATTCTGCTTTAATGTATTCAGTAACTAAAATGTAAGAGCAACTCCTCTCCAAAACAGAGGATTAGCAAGAAGCTTTTTTCTGCAATGTATCATAGATACATTTGAGGTACTTGAATAGAACCTGCCTCCTTAGACCATCTTATTGTATGACTAAAAAGATGTTTTTCTTACTAGAGTTATAGAGAGCAGATATTTACTCAATGAGGGGGAAAACAGGAAGTACAAAGATTTCAAGAACTTGTTTTCCTTTTTCATAAAGGGGAAGCTGAAATAATTTGGGAGATCTTTGAGAGGAATGTGAGAAGGTTATAACAAATTTAAAGAATAATAAAGGAGGAGACTGGACTTCAAGGCCTTGTTCTGAACCAAACAAAGCAGGGCTTTGGATATAGTTTTCTACCTACTTCCATGTGGGTAGAAAAATACTTGGGAATACTTGGGTACAGACTTCCTAACTGAATTTGATAAACTTCTTCGTGAACAATATCAACACAACTCTTGGAAATATGCTCTGGTACTTGATATGCTTTAACAACAACAACAAAAAATCTTCCCCTGAGTTCTCCAAATAAACTTTTTCTTAGATTTTTTTGAAAACAGATATGTTCTCTATCTGAGTTCTTCCATGCTGGAAAAATGCAGATATCTAGCAATGAAGATAAATCCCTGAAGATAAATCCCTGGAGTAAAAAAAATAGTGAATTCTATACATCACTGTTGCTAAGAGTTCTGTCTGTAAATTGTGTATGAGCAGAAAGCCATAAAAGCAGCTACTTTGTCGACATATAAAACTCAGAAATATAAAATTGCTTTGAGAAAGAGCAGTGTTAAGTGGAGAGGGAAAAAAGAAAGAGAGAGAGAAAGAAAGAAAGAGAGAGAAAAAAAGGAAAGAAGGAAAGAAGGAAAGAAAGAGAGAAAAGAAAATGCTTCTACTTCTGAAAGTATGAATAAAACCCATTTAGATCTGTTAGACTAAATCACTACTCATGGCCTTCTGCTACATAGACCAGAGTTTACCTCAGAACCCGAAGAAATTTAAAGATGTCAAATTTCATTTTTCCAGAGGAAAAGGATATTTTTGTGGAGTGTTTAAGCTTTCACAGCCTGTCAGTCAAACGATGTTATTGGCAAGCTAGGTCTGCCTTCCCAGTGCTAGTGGGAGAGTGCCATGTGGCAGCGAAGGATGGGAAAGAGCAAAGAAGAAACTTAAAGTGGTAACTAGAGAAGTTTGTGGCCGAAATCCTTCCACCATGTGCATTATTTTCCATAGTACTTAAAACTCTATTTCTCAGTGGATGGAATAAAAGATTGTTTTCAGAAATGTAACTTATGAGAGGAAAGACATATATGCCATGCATTCTTTAATTTGTACTTAGTTTGCAGCTTGGCATGACGTTCATGCAGATTTATTCTTTAGTGTTGTCTGCTGAAACTTTGCTTCTGAAAATGTCCTTACACATGGCTTAAGCTCTTTCTGAAACTGAGAGTCACGCTGTGCTGAAATTATCTGAGAAGTTCACTTTATATTTGGGCTTTTCAAAATTACTTCAGCTCAGTTCTCGATGTTGTCGTCATTGTTATTGTTGTTTTCCTGGCATGGTAGCTTTGGTAATTGGACTAGAATACAGATAAAGGTGTTGCTGCAGAAAGAGAAGGTACCATCAAAACCAATACCAACATATCCCTCTCAACAAGCAGACACAAGAAATATCCCTGTTGTTTGTAGTAGGGCTGTCAATGCGTCTCCTCTCACAGAAAAGTAGTAGAGATGAAAACATCTCATGGTCAAAGCGAATCTACAGTTGTGCCAATGTCAAAAACATTAAGCAAAGCATGGACTGCTTAATATTCTGCAAGATGTGCACACATATGCCATATATTACTTGTCCATAGTACTTCTTTGTGCTTCTGTTTAATTCGAGCTAAAAACGCTTTATTGACAAGAATTTTCATAGAGATAGTGTTTAGAATACATCCATGAGTTTGAGAGTTATGCCAGAAAAGTTTGCGTAGGCATCACCAGTGCTTCTTACACGTTCAGAAGCTGATGCTTCAGAGAAGATAAACAGGTTGATGATGAGCATAAAAACAAGAACTGGCTTTGCTGAATATTTATGAAGAACCTGTAGTTTGAAATCTTTGTGTGAATTACTCTTTTTAATAGATCAACTTGCACTGAAGAAATTAGCTATTTTTGAATTCTCTATTGTAAAGTTATAAATCAGATCTCTGAAATAGGCTTAGGGTCCAAAAGATGTTTAATAGAATAATGAAAAAAGGTGTAAAAACAGCCAAAAACTGAATAATGCAGCTGCACAAATTCAATTGAGAAATCAAGTGCATAATTTAACAATGGAAATATTTAATAATTGGAATAAATATCAAAGGAAATTGTAGGTCTTCTTTCTATTGATGTCTTTGGCTTCACAAGGACTTTTTTCAGTATTTGCCAAACACAGGCTTACTAAGGGAGCTACTAGATAAAGTTTTATAGCCTAAAGTTTTATAGTGCTTATTAATGTAATATCAACAAAGTGAAACTAGTCATGTTTCCTAATGTATAATATAAGCATGTTTGTGGATAAACTCATCTAATCCTGACTATTTGCAGGAAATGGGTTTACTGACTCCCTTGTTTCTTTTCCTCTTTTTTTTTATCTTGAGTTGGCAATTTGATAGAAATACTGTAAAATCAAAGTTAAAGGTAGTGATTCCTATAATTTCTCTGCAGCTAAATAATATTTCTGTGTTAATGCGGGAGAGAAGGGAAGCATTATTCCTGTCATTGCATTCAAATACTCAGACTTAATCCTTTGACTATTTCATCCATCGCTTGACTGTTGTTTAATGAGAACAAAGATGATAGAACTGCAAATTCTTCAGTAAAAGTTTTAAATGAGCTAATCCATTAAATGAGTTATGTGCTGGGGTCCTGACAAAAATTTTCAATCCTGAAATGTTCTTCTCTGCTAGCACCTGCTCTTGAAAGCTTTTGGCCTTCAGGTTCTGAGATGTCTGAAGATTTGCTTTGGCACCTGTCTAGATACGCTTTGGTTGTAATTCTGAGTTCATCTAAAGCCCCATGACAATCCTCATGCCAGGATCCATCCTCACTTGTCTCCAAGGCTTTGCTCTTTAGGTCTTCTCAGACAGGGTTCTGCCTAAAAGGTAATGGGAGTTACCATCTATCAAAAAGATAAAAGTGCTTGCATACAAGTCAGGACACGGTGCTATCTATGGCTGACTCTGAACTGGCTGACGCAACACTCCTTGCTATAAACAGACATGGGCCCAAACATTCATTGTAAGGCCAAAATATTTTCCGGTTTCTTTAAGTCCAAATACATTTCCATTTTAGCAAGTATCTCTTTTACACATATATTTAAGTGAAAGAAAGTTGTGTAGCTATAGCAATTCCTTTGTGAAGAGTATGTCACACTGGAAAAGGTAAACTGACATACTATTTCACTCTAAAATCTTAACAACGATTCTCGAGTTAAAAATTAAACAAGTTTCTCAGCATCCTGACTTTCTTTACTCTTAGTATTCTTCTTTTTTATTGAGAGTTTTGCTTCCCAGCCACAAGTCAGAGTGAATAATCTTTATCATAGCCGGGAGCAGGTCTTTGAAGGTTATGCACCGGCTCCAGGCTGTAGCTACTTGATGTCAGGGTGTTATTCAGGTGTAGTTTTTCTCCTATTGCTTAGGACAAATCTCAGGAGCACTATGCTGTGACAAATTAGATGAGGTCTATGTAAAATTAGCTGCAGAGTTTTCTGTGAAATGATTTGCATTTTTAAAAAAATGGTGACACTGATCCCTCTTTGTCCCAAGCCCAACAAGACAAAAGCATTACATTATAGAAGGATTTTTCTGTTTTATGAAAAACCAAGCACCTGCATCCTACTCATGTCTGGAAACTATAATGTCTGAAGGAAAATAAGCATTTAATATTTACATGCATTTATATATGTATTTTAAGACATAGTACAGCTTGGTATTCTGCCTAAATTCTAGTGTGAATCATTGCCTTCTGCTTACCTAAACTGCCTTATGCTTTCATAGAATCATAGAATCACAGAATGCCTAAGGTTGGAAGGGACCTCTAGAGGTCATCTAGTCCAACCCCCCTG
>JAWLRI010000332.1:9248314-9291506 GCA_034781795.1 Crypturellus tataupa | reverse complement strand
TTTCCCTTTTGTGAATCCATGCTGACTAGTCCTGAGCACCTTCTTGTCCTCCACATGCCTAGAGACAGTGGCCAGCATTTCATTTGAACATGATGTTTCTGGAGTGTTATACATTGCAGGTAACCTTTCTTACTGTCTCGGTGAAGTCTTTACCTCAAGTTGCAAGGCTGCTTTGTTAATGAAACTCATAATTACTACCAAATTAAAAAATATCATTATGTATTCTAAAGACAGTCAGTTAAAAATAAGGGTACATTCGAGACTCTCTGTTTTGTTTTTATCCTGATCTCATTGGGCCAGAATTAAAACAAATTAAATGATTCATAAGTTCATCCTGGCTGGATATCAGCACATTTTTTTCAAATACAAAAAGGTTAATGAGCTGGAAAGCAGTGAAGAGAGTATTCTATAATGGTAAGTCTGTTCCCAGCAGAAGCAACTTATGTGCCAGCAATTTCCCCTCAGAGTTGCTGCACTCTGTGGTGTCAACAGTTACTTAGGGACTGATTAGTACAGGGTTATCAACACAACAGGCTGCATCGCACTGCTCTTTCAAAGGTGTTGTAAGGACTCTGCATAACACAAGTTCTCACAGACTTTACCTAGGAAAGACCTTATTGAATATTTCTGGTTCTGCCACAATTCCTCTCTATGGTAAAGCTGAGACAAGTACAAGGACTTCAAGGATAACAGTACGACTCTCTCAGCTGTGAACTAAGCAATTGCAAAAGCTGACGGCAGCTGGCACAGCCTGCCGGTTCCCAGGTGTGCAAGTGACACAAAGGCAGGAAGATTCATGCCATGGGGGTATTTTCAGAACCACCCTCATAGGTGCTTTGTAGTCCTTTTGAGAGGTGCTATAGAGCACCAAAGTGAGACTGTATGTTGTTTCATGCAGTCAAGAGTTGCCCTTCAATGCCTTGCTTCTACTGAAAAAAAAAAAGTTTTTAGTGGGGAGTTTTTGTGAATATTAAATTTGATAATATATCTGTAGTACCATAGTAAAATGTAGACCTCAAATTTAACTTAACTCTCTCTTGCCATGAGGTTGCAGGAGGAGCAAAACACTGCAAGACATTTTGATTTTTATTTTCACCTTGAATAAGAGATAAGAATACTCTCAGGACAAACAAGGTCTTAAGAGTTTTGTTCAGAAATGTATGAAAATCAGTAATAGATGCTCAAGTGAAAGGATTGATTTTTTTCATATTATATTGGTATTGTATTATCATTACTTTATCACTCAATATACAAAGCAGTTCTGAAGACAAAAGAACAAACTTATTATAAGTAATTATGTCACTTACTACTTCCACTATATAAAATGCCCTAAAATAACAAATACATTTGAAAATTGTGTTGCAAGTGTGAGAGTGAAGATCTGAAAACGCTTGAAAAGTAGGTGACTGTTGCCTAGGCAATAGGAAGGGTGTTTTCTATCTTTGTTATATCACTTCACAAACATAATCTGTATTTTTTTTCTTGGAAAAGTCCAACCATGTCAGGATGAGAATGTCAGTGAAAAATACATGTTCTCCCAAGGTAGCTTGAACTAACCTTTTAGCTTTCAGAGGAAAAACATTTTTTTTTTTTTGTGAGCTGTTTTTAGATCCATGATACAGTGGATTCAAATCTAGATAGGATAAGCAGAGATGTGGTTGTGGGAAGGAAGAGCACCTGCACAGACACGTTATTATAAAACTATAGTGCCTCAGCTGTGGTTGGGAAAGAACTAAGGATCCTTGATCAATACTTTAATTCCTTTTGCTCATGAAGAGTCATCAAACATGATTTTTCCCTCTTTCTCTTCTGGACCAGTGAGGGTGAAAAGAGCAGCCCAAACTATTTTCCCTCACATTTCTCAAGTATGCTTAAAATTATCTTTGCTCCTGCAATACTAATACACCTTTGTATTGCTGCACCTTTGTAGAGGGATCACAGTCCTTTCTCTGGATAACACCTGAATACATAAGTCATCTTAGTTACTTGAGAAGGAAACCCATTTGTGTAGGCTAGAAATGATATGGGGGTGTTCCGGTCCTGTTCCGTATCTCAACAGATTCGAGACTCCAGTATCCTCAGTGGAGCTCAGTTGTTCTTTAGCTAAAACACAGTTTCACTGCCTATAGCATCAATAGCCTATCTTCCCCTTAGCAGCTGTTTGCCTTAGTATGTGTTTGTTTATGACCTTACTATTGAGTTTATAGTTGCAAGGTCTATCTTGACCTTCTCTAGCTAGTGACAAAGATCGTGCAACCTAGGTGTACAGCTTGAAGCATCCACAGGGAATTCCAACCTGCAGATGTTTCAGGCAGGATTTGAAATCTGTGTCTGACAGTTAACTGTATTTGGAGTATTGCAGACATTGTCCTTATTTAACACTTTTTGATTTACTAGATAATATCTTTTTCTTTTGAGCACTAATGCAGGCAGTATGTATGAAATTCATAATTATAGCACACCTGTTATAGCTGGATGTAAAGAGAGTAAAAAGACAAGTTGCATATATCATTTTCACAAGACTGAAAAGAATTGCAGGATAATGTCATCTGCATTTGGTTCATACATTCTTTATTTACAGTAGCTCTGCACAGTGAGTTATAATATGAGCAACCACCAAATAGTTTGGCAGAATAAGTTTTCTTTGTCATAACTGAAAAGTGAAACAAGATCTGCAGTACTTCCATTTTGAACTTATTATCCTGGTCTCCCCAAATGCTTGCATTGTGGCATTAATAGATGAATGATACATTTAAAATTAAAAAGTGTGCATCTGTTTAGTGCATCTGTTTAGTATTAAAATTTGGGTTTTTTTAGTAATGGCATTCACAACAAAAATATATTATAATCATGTACCAATGTTTCCTTGTATTAGTATTTGGATAGAAAATAAAGACTATAATTCAGGCAAAGTGCTGAGCATTTTGAGTTTCTGATTTTGCAGAAACTGTAAGCTGGCACCACATCCACAAACTGTCCCACTCATTTCCATGATGGCAGGACTACCAGCATTGTTTCAGTTAAGTGTGTACTTTCCTGTTTGCCTCAATTATAGAAAACATTTCTAGGAATCAAGTCTTAAATTCATAAATCAACAGCCTTCTAAGTCTGTATTCCTTCAGTAATACTACCAGTCAGGAGGTCAGTAATACTACCCTACTAATTTAACTTTCTCTCTATGTGATTTTGTTGGCAGCTGCAACCTTTGATACTAGTAATAAAGTAAATAAATGTTAATTGCATAATTACTGGTTACCTGGGCTTGCTTACATCCTGCATCAATTGTGAGAACTTCAGTGCATATCTAACTTATTTGGTTTTCTACCTGTGAGATTTTAAGAGTATAAATTATATCCTTGCAGATATTAGACTGTTACTGCTTATGCCTCAAGGGCTTGGCTTCAATAGATATTTTAGAAAAGAAATACACACTAAACAATAAACAAATTATGCAAATTAATGAATCATGGTGAAGACTGTAGTCAATTTGTATTATGTTTGTCCTTGACTTTCAACACAGATTTCTAAATTGCGAGTGACACAGCTTTTAAAATAGATATCTCATTTAGAAACTTCTGTTAAGCATGGAACACCTCCAGGATCCCACAGTGCAGGAAAATGTCTTGGAATACACCTGTTTCTCTTGATCAATTGTATAACAACTTGCAGGTGCATGTGGATGCTTTAGGAGGCCACTTGGTGCTTGTGGTTAATCATTCTCTGCATGCAAGTAGGGTAAGGCATCCTATTTAACTAATGCAAGATGCTAAATAAAATCTGGCTTTAGCTACTGTTTTATATGAACTAAGCTACTTACTTTTGCATTGTTTGATCCATTGCTTCATAATTTAGCTAGAATGGAAAATAAAAATGGATTTTCACAGAAACAAAAAAATTTGTCCTGTGCAAATTCTTAGTCTTTATGAAAGTAATTATTAAACCTATGGAACATTTAACATATAATTCTGCTACTATCTATCAGTTTTGGTATGAAGAAAGATATTTGTCTTTACTGAACACTTTCCATCTGTGTATATGAAGATACAAGGTATGCAAAGTAATGCAATAATGGAAGCTTTTGTTCTTGAAGTCCTGGTGCACAGGTCCAAGCTCTCCTGCCTGTAGCTGAGAAGGTGAAGTCTTTTTTTTTTTTTTTTTTTTTTTTTTTTTTTTTTAATAAGCAATCCCAACAGAAGCAGAAGCAGAAGTTACAGGACAGTTCAATAAAAATAAATAAATAAATAAATCTTTACAGCCTCTGAGACTAAGTTCTATGAGTAGAGAAAAATGAAGTCTGGTAGGTCCATCTGGAAGAGCTAATATTGAAGGCCAAAGTTTTTAACGCTGTCTTCCTCCGATTTCCCAGGTGTCCCTGGAGGAGCTCTCAAAGTCACAGAGGGAAGTGTCGATGGAGATGACGGCTCTCCAAGGTGCTATTGCCAGGGATCAGCACTGTGACTGATCTGTCTTTGTATCATATGGTAAAATAGCAGGGAAAAAGTCCTTGCTGCAAGAAGACATCTTACAAGGAGAAGTGATTCAGTCAAGAGGTTAGCAGGGAACAAAAAACTGTGTCTTTAGCTCCTGTGGATATGTCAGTCTGCAATGGATTGGAGAACTGAAAAAAGAAATTTCTTGTGTAAAAAGTGTGTGTCATTTCTTTGCCCTGAGGGTCTGATGAGATAGGTGGAACAGCATGCTTTATTCACAAGAGAAGTGAGCTAAACTAATATCTTGCAACCTAATTATTTTTCCATAACAAAGATGTAATATAGTTTTCAATTGATCTGCAACAGATAATGCAGCTCATGTATGAGGAACAGAGTTCTGAATCAGTGTATTTGTCGCTACAGCTGATACAATAGGAAGTAATTGGTTTTCTTAAGTGATATTCTATACTCTCATTTAATATTCACTCCCAGAGGTACGGTTAGCTAATCATGTGAATGGCATCTCTTGAAGTGTGAGCAATAAAGCTCCTAATGAGGTATTTCTTTGCAAAGTCTGGCTGTTACAACATGAAAGTTTTATAAGTGGTGTAGCATTGGGCAAGTTGCCCTCATTTAAAGTCACCAAAGAGGTGAAAGAATGTTCTCAAACAGGCAGTTAACAGGTTCCTTGAGCAAGTGAATCATCAAATGGGAGAAATTTCAACCTCCCTGCAGGAGTGCACTCATTTTCAAATCCATTAGACATATCCTGGTTTAGTAAAGATTTAAAGTATCTTCCAAAAAATACTAAAATCAATGAAACCTTCCTCAAAATTAAAAAAAAAAAAATGTTTTTAAGGAGCAGTAAGGTCAGATTCTGAAGTTTTCCCCGGACTAAATTTTAAAGAGCCAATGTTAACCCTATGTTAGTTAACATGCTGAATCAAGTGTCTTAAAAATGTGAACCAAGATATGTTGCTACATAATATCTGTTAATCAGTTTGAGTCAGAACAGAGTTGTCTCAATCAAGCAGGTTCATCAAAACATTCATCCTTACCCTTTAAACTTAATTTAAACAATGCCAAAGTGTCTGGAAGACTTCTATATAGAATAAGCTTCTTTCATGCTCATTCTTCAAGAGCTACATTTACATTCCTTAACCAAGTATCTTTGGTGAAACTTAGGTGATCTTCCTCTAGCAAAGGCAAAAATAGCAACGTAGGGGAAAAGCAGTGAACATGGGGCTGATGGCAGTTCCTGTTTTGGATGTAGGCAGCTTCTGCTTTAGACAATAGCAGTTCAATGGTGTTCTTTAACTTTCTTTACCCAAGATTTAGGGATATATAGACTTTCCAGTTGTTCCAAATCTCTTCCAGCCCAGGCCTGGATGTAGCTGCATCGTGTGGCCCCACAATTGATGTGCCATGTTCTCCTCAGGCCCTCAATGAAAGGGACACGTTTCTGCTAGCTCCGCTTCTCCTCTTTGCTCTGTTTTTCTGAGTACCTTAAAGGAGCATTAGCTGGAAGCCATTTTTTAAAACACATCAATAGAAAGTTTGGCAATCCGACTTTACCATGAAAGCCCTAACAGCAGCAGCAGCAGCAACGGCATTGTGCTTTCTGATTCTCTCACCCAATTTCCCACCTGGTACATTAGTAGACAGAAGTCATTTGTAAAGGGAAGCTTTTGCTTTCCTCAACAGAAATCTGACATTATTCAGTCTGATAAGCAGTAGAAAAAGTTTTAAGTATAGTCGGTCATATTGCAAAGTCGTTATGAGCTATGACTTTCATGAGATCTGCAAGAAGGAGTCATGATGTCTTATACCTGCTCTCAGGTACCAAACTAATGCAAAAGAAAATAGCCAAACAAACAAACAAAAGAACCCCAGTGCTTTCTGCAGCATTTTGATGCACAAAATTAATTAATACTGAAAATAATAGGAATTTCCTTTGGCATAAAAAAGTAGCCAAGGGGACTTTTCTTTTGAAATGTTTTTATTTGCTAAGATATAATGTTAGACATCACATCTACTTTGTGTTTTATTTTGATTCTATGTAAATATTTCTTTCCTCTGTGCCTGTATTGCACACATTAGAGAGGAAGGTGAATAAGGCAGTGGCAAAATTACCTAAGAAAACAGTGGAATAGCCGAATCTTTCTTCCTCTCATCCATCTAGGCTTTGCACACCTTTTCTAAATACAGTCAGTGTCATGTTGTGTTATAAGGAAACTTGAAATATTTAAAAATAGAGAAGGGAAAGAAAAAAAGAAAAGGAAGAATATGTTCTGACATTAGAGAAATAGGGACGTATTGTCATACCCTGTTACATCAGCTCTAGGTCAAATAGGCAAACCATCCTTTCAAGATGGACATGATCTCTATCCCAGTACATGAAGAGGAGATGCAGAGTAATTGGGGTAGCTGGCAATCTTGGGCTATGTGAATGTAGGACCTGATCCTCAGCATTATGGTACAAGCCACTGTGAGATTCAGGATTGGATATCACCAGCTTAAATTAGCAGTTTATCTGAGTCCAAAAGGATGGAAGTAGCTGCAGGGATAAAGGATGATGAATCACATGACACAGAGCAAATGTAACTGTGATTAATGGGCCATCACAACACAACAAAAAAGAGAGCCAACTGTGCAAAGAGATAACTACCACCACAAAGAGCAAATTATTGTCTAAGGTGATGTAATTAACTCCAAGCCTCCCCATGACTTGGATGGCTGATTCCAATGAGGCTTGCTATTGTGCCCAAAATAATGACAAGGTTGGGGATTCTTAGTTTAAATACTGGGCTATTAAGCTTCATTTTCATCCATTGCAAGGAACTGATAGAATGTCAAAGTTGAAGATATGGCAATTTGTAATAGTAGAATTACAATATAGTGTTGTGACTGGTTCAACTAGCGTTCTCTGTAAGAGAAGAATCTCAAGAAAAGCTTGAGCAGGTAGCCTTGTGATTTATGGGGTTCTTTAAATATTTAAATTCAAGACTTATTGATTATACTTTTCGTCACTATATGAAGTCAAAGTGGTTCCCAGAATGTGTTCTGTTAAAGTAACTGTGATGAAAAGTGGTTTTTTGCTCTTTATCCTCATGAGTTCATGTTCTGGATGGACAAGCTGTATTTTTCTTGTTCTTCCCAAAGAAATGCTTTAGTCCTAGGAATCTTTCACTTGCTCAAAGGTCTATTGATTCATAAGATATCACCATCTATTTAAAAGGAAAAAGGCCATATTGAGATCATTTATTAGCAATTCCTTTTTTTTCTTTGAATTAGAAAATTCATTCCCTGGAGGAAATTTGCTGACAGAAAGGAGTATTCTAAAAATTCAATACTTGAAAATTTGAAATTGAAGCAGATATTTTTGATATTTCTGTGTTTTTCCTAAGATGTTCTAAGTAAGTTAAGTAAGGCATTGCCATCTCAGTGTAGAAAGAATAAGATTTCAATGTTTTTAATTTTACTATAAAATGTAAGTGGGACTTCAAAGATTCTCAGGAGTCTTGAATCAGAATGAATTTTACTGCAGTAGCAGTATAACTTCCGTTCATATTGGCAGTTGTTTCTATTCATATCTGTAAAATAAATAACAACATGACATGTACAATTAATACTGAATCAGAATATCAAAATTGCCAACATTTGAAAATTTTCTGGGTGATAACTGAGAAAGCTGAAATTACTTGGTGATTGCAACTCTTTCTAGATGCACTGTTTGCTTAGTTGGGTTTCCTTCTGAGTCATTTTTCCTTATTCCTGTTATGGTACTACTGATAAAGTGCCATGCATAAGTGTCCTAAAACATCTTGATCTCTGAAAACATACTTCTGGTTAGTTTTATTAAACTTTCCGACTTTGAAGTGTTCTTTACTTATTAATAACTTTTTAAGATTTTCAAATCTCATAAATCTGAAGTGCACTTGGGATTGGCTAAAAGACAAAGGTGTTTCTACATCTTTGCTGAATGTTGAAATGGCACATTACATGCATCTATTTTTACCACTACAGTCATTATTTTATTATCTCCTGTCAAAGTTTAAGATTTTGAGATTACTGATATAGATATGTCACAACTCCAGCCATTTGTATAATATGTTAAATATGTTACACAACCGAGCTCATCCTCTGAGTTGAACTCTAGATATTGTAGATGACTTAACAAGATCAAGAGTAATCAAGCTGTGTAAACAAAATGTGAACTGATGTAGCTTTTAAAAGATGATGTAGCTTCTTGTAAAAGTTCAGGTTTTGTTCTTGTCTCAGACACTACAGGTATTTCAGAATTTCAAAACATTGTTTCAGAATTTAGATTGTGTTTTGAAATTTTGCAGTTCACATAATTGCTTCACTTTTAAACTTTATGCCATACACTCAACAACAGTATATAGTTCTGTCTGTAATATTCATAGGAAAAATATTAATAAAGTTATTTAGAAATTACTAATTACTATGTTTAAGAGTCATTGCTATATTAATATATTTAGGTCAAAACATATATTACCTGTTTCAATGAAATACACATTTATAGAAATCAAGGTGGCATTTTCCTGGTATTCTATCCTGTTCTCATTCAAGACAGAATCACAAATAGTCCGTAATGTGAGCAGAAGAAGAGAATCTTGGTATTCACTTATGCAGTTAAATCTATTGAAGTAACAGTTATGAAAGTATAAGAAACCATTACATCATAGTGAATATAATTGGGAGTTTTGACATTGCAAAATGAGACATGGCAATTCTAAAGCAAAATATTTCTTATTTGTTCTTGAAACAAGTTTTGAACAAGCTAATGTAACATAAGTGCCCAGTTTCAGAAAGCTGTTAGAACTATATGGATGAAACTGCAGCGATTTATGCTGAATTAAGATTTTAGCATCCGAAGCTGAATGAGAAGGGAATGCTTACATAGGCCTTTGTTTAGTTTTGCTTATAACTGCAAGATTCTCATAAGGAGAAAACTCGATTGCCAGTAAACAGTTTACTTGCATTGGTTCATCACTTTAGTTTTCTGCATTATTAATAGGCAGTAGATAATAAATGTGATTTAGGAAGGACTAGAGCATCGAGTCTGTAGCAGAATAGTGTGGCTAATGCTATGGCAGGTAGCCATCAGGTTTAGGATATGGAATTGTCAGAGGTATTCCTCTTTACATAGAAGTAAAATATGCTTCCCATTAAAGAATTAATATGGTACAGATATTTTGTTCATAAATATTAATAACAAACAATACAAGCTGGATATCCAGGACACTGTCAAAAACCCAGCAAGTTCCATGATTCATTTTGGGAAAGTATTACGGACTCATTTGTTTTTGAATTGACACTTTGGGTTCTTTAATAAAATGTTCTTCTGTTTCATACAGTATGTGCCTAATAAAGATAAATTGTAGCTGGTCCATAGAGAAACCAAACCCAATGAGAAAAAATCTGTGAAAATGCATTCCCCATTAAAACCTGAGGACAGAGCCATCCATGGAGCAAAATCTATATCCTGGTGAGGTCAGACGCAAAAATTCCTGTACACTGAATGCGGCCAGTGTTACCCTGGCATTCCGGGGGATTGCTGAGCAACTGTTTCGCGCTCTATGTGAATAGTTAATGTCTTTGACTAGGTGCAATGAAGACAGCAGTGTGTGGCCATTACAGTTTGTCAAGACTGCTGTAGTTATTTTCTACAGAGTATGTTACCTGAAAAATATAATTTGGAGGCACAGTGAAGTATAATCTCCCTCCTCAATTTACAGGTATTATTGCCATAAATAACATTTTTATTTCCTTTAACAATACAGGCTAGACCACTAATCTTCCTTAAAAGCTTTCCCAGCTTAATGTCCCCAAACTAAAAGCCTGACTCAGTGGTAATTACTATTTAGCATCCATTCCCTCTTTTGCCAGCAATTTGGACAGCCTACTAAAGGGTACTGTTAGGTTTCTTCCCTGGAGAAAATGCAATGTGTAAATTTGTCTCTCAGAATGACCTCTGAGCAGACTCTGCTCCATGGCCACAGCAGAACCAAGCTTCAAGGTTGTGTCTGGTCCGGCTAAAACAGGGTGGGAGTGGAAATTGTCACAGACAGTTCAGTTGGTGTGTTGGGAGTCACTCATGAACTCATCTGTGTTTATCTTGCATGGCCATTGCAAATCCAGAGTTCTGGGATGTTCTTTCCCAAAATGCTGCTTGCTGCAATGAAGACTATATTTCCACAGGTGCTTTAGAAACATTTCTGAAAAGAAACAAAAAAGTCTATGGACCATATACATCTATCTAGAGATGAATATTCTAAGATCTTCTGAATTCTGCCTGGGGTATCTGTTTGAAATGGGGAACCTTGTCCTACACTCATCGACCTGACACATGCAGGACATGTATGTATGCCCGACGGGCACGACAAGGGCAGGATGAGGGGATCTCGCTTGTGGAGACTCCACCTGTTTCCTGCAGACAGCGCACGTGACAGCCAGGCTGCTCAGAAGGCCTTGTGGGCTGTCAGGGACAGCAGCACATTTGTCACCTCGCTCCCCAGGCAATCCTTCTCTAACTGAAGCTGTTTGGCTGCTTATCTTGTAATTTCCCAGAGTAGTAGAACCTAATTAAAACTTTTTTTTTATGCTAAGAAAACAAAATTGCTAAAACTCCCCATACTTAGCTTTTCTATTTGGAGAGAGGAGAGAGAGCAAATAGCAAAACATAAAAAACCAGTATCATCTTCAGCTGAAAGGCAGAACTCATTTCAACATCAGCTATATCTTAAAGTATATTTTTCCCTCCAAACAATGCTAACATGTTTATTTAATCTAAAATATATCAAAACCTTCCTATTTCTAGCATAAGTGTATTCTACAGATTAGTTTTTGTACTGCAAATACTTATATTTAAAAGATCTAGAAGGTGTTTCTTTGTGTGTGTTGTTTTTAATACATAGTAATAGATAGTAATGTTGTGAATCTCTGCTTCTCACAACAACATGCAGGCTTATACGTCATGTCTAATAAATTATGTTGTTAATCCTTAGTTGTATATTTATAGTTTAGTTTATGGTTAAACAGGAAGAAAATCATTTAAAAGTACTTAAAGAAATGACAATAGGTTTCCCAGGGGCTTGAAAGTTATCAAGATTAATGTTCTTTTACAGAAATAGATTGCAGGCAAAAAAAGAGCTTCTAGATCAAAGTTTCATCTATATGTATCAAGCTGTTCTCGGTTTAGTTATTTCTGACTGAGTTATTGCTCTTCTCATTGTGTGGCCAGTCTTACTCAGGAGGAAAAGTGATTTGTTCCTGTTCAGTTTAAACCATTTCGGAAGCTCCAAAACAAGAGTGTTAATGGTAGAATTGTTCCATTATCATTATTCAGATTAAATCAGACCATTACATTGTATTCTCTTCTAAGTATAGAAATATATATGGACTGTCAAGTTAAAGAAAAAGAGAAAATTCCCTTTTTTTCCCCAAATGCATTGCAGATCAACTGCTGTCACTTGTGTCAGAGGATAATTACAGATAAGAGTACTAGAATAACTAGTGATTTAATACCCTAAAGAGAGAACATGATATAATGCCACTAATAAACAGAGAAATCCACAATTTTATTATCTATCTCTTTTTCGGTGCCCAGACTACCACTGTGCAATTAGCAGATGTTTTCACTGAGCTGTCTGCACTGGCCCTTAGGTCTTTTCCTTGTTTATTGCTACATGAAAGGGTATTTCAATTCTGTTTTTTTTTTATTCTTGTGTATATCAGTTTGTAGTTATCCACACCTAATTCAATTTAATGGAAGGCCTGCCTAATCAGAGCCAGAGCTTCACATTTCATAAATATATCAATATGGTTATTGGACTTTAAGAAATGTGCAAAAAAAAAAAAGGTACATAACCTACGGCATTCAATTTTTCCAATGTTGCTGTTTTCATAACCCATTACAGGACAGATAATAAATCACTTGTTTGAGGAAAAGAAATAAAAAAGCACTCAGCTTCCCTTCTCTTGCCCTGGCTTTAAACATGACTACGGTGCTGACATTCCTTCATCTCCGCGTCTTTTGTAGGTCACGCATTCTGTTTCACAGCACTTCACGCTCTTCAGGACTCCCATCTGACATTGATTTATCTTTATATTTTCAGTTTGTCATGCGTTCCTCTGCAGCCAGACTTTCTACGTTTCTAACTCAATGGATATAAAAAAAAAGTCATTTGAAGTGGGCTTACATATCGTGGGGTTTAGATTCAAAGCTGCTGTGTTGGAGTAAAAATCGCTTTTCAGTGTTCCTATTTTAAAATTTGTTTTCATGGGTTATGGAAGGGAGTGTCACAAAAGTGTGTGAGCAAACAACATAAAGTCTGTGTGCACGTGAGGCAAGGCAAGCAATAATTTCACCTCTCTGAAACTTTGGCCATTTCTTATGCATCTAAGGAGTGGGTTTCTGTTCTCATCCACTGGCCATTCTAGACCATTTCTTGAATTCAGAGCTTTGACACGATGGGGAAAAATAATTTTTAAAATATAAAGACTACAATCTCAATTCTAGCTCTCACAGATCCAAGCCTTATTGGAGAGAGTTCACGGGCAGCTTTCCAAGCTGCAGCACTTGACCCTTTATGTAGTAATTGGAATTAATGGTGTCCAACCATACTGAAATAAAAACTATTTGTGCATTGCTTCCACTAGGATTTTACCTCAAGCTAACCACCTCTGTGTATAACCACATTTTTGTTGCACAGCACAAGCCCAGAGATGTATTACCTGTACCCATGCTTTGCTCTGACCAGGGCAGTTCAATAGAACAGTGATTGCCCCCTGCTATTGCGAAGCTCGAGGTGTTCAGCTGGTAAGCGGTGTGCTGGGAGCAGGCTCTTCTGGACAGCTGTCTGTTGGAGCTTCTGGATTGCCTTAGTAGGTAAAAGTTATTTCCTTTTGTTTGCCTCAGACTCTATCATTTTGCTGGGAACAATACTGTCTTCTTTTGTGTCGTGCTCTCAGAGCAGCTTCTAAGAAGCACTGTAAAAAAAGGCTATTATTGCTTTATAAAGGAGGCACAGACTTTGAAGCTTAAGTTCAAAGCCTCCATGTTGAGGTGAAAAATCACTTTTTGTGCATTCTTTTCCTTCTGAAAAGGTGGTCCCAGCAATGGGGTGGAAAGCTACTTGACAACAATATGTACTGAATTCATTTACAGAAGATTTAACCTGTCTCCTAATTAGGTGGTTTTATGAACAACCAACAGAGCATTATAATTGAACACTGCACTCAGCTACTAGCATGCAGTTGAGCTAAAAGTTTTGGTACTTGAAGTATGCCATAAATAGTTTCATCAGTCAGTGGTGAAAAGAAGCTATTACCCAAGTCCTAGAAAAACAAAGCATAATAATGGAAGGCAAATAGGGAATAATTTATCAAAATCTTTAAAGAGGAAGGTGGACTCCTATACTTCAGGCTGAGATTGCTTTCATTAATTACTTCCAAAAACAAACTACAGAGATTATCTGGGTCATGTCAGGACATTCCTACCTTCACCTGCTCAGATGCACTGCAAAATTCTTGACTCGTGTGTTCTCTATCCCTTTGTTCTTGTACCATATTTATAGAGACTATCTAGCTCTAAGACAACAGGATGCTTGACTTCTGTTCAACAGATTTTACAAGAAACTGCAGCTGCCTAAAATAAAGCACAGTAAATCATTATGCACTAAAACAGGATTCTGAGAGTGACATTAGTTCCATTTATCAACAAGATATCTCTTGAACAGATTGTTCCCCTTTCCTCCACTACGGTCCTCAGGAGAAAAAAAATATGTTATTATAATATTTTGGTCTTACATTTGTTGATGTTCCCTTAATTAACACATTTTTCTTTTTCTTTTCAGGACAATGTAAGGAAAGAGCTACTTTCGTTGACAAATTAGATGTGAGACCTAAGAACAGTATTGTAGTAGCAAAAAGAGTAGAAAAAGTCTTTGAGGTGGATACGTATAACTAATTTTGTTTTCATCACACAGCTTAAACTATTCAAACTGCAGGGCGTGCCTACAGCTCTACACTGATGCCATATAGTTGTGTTGTATTTCAGATCATATGTTTTTCGGTTACAGAATTTGTTGTTGATCTCTGCCCAGGTGTGCTTAGAGTGCTCCAGAATCGTTCTTAGCCTTTATTTCTCATTGGGATTTCTTATTCCTGGTCATTTAGAGAAAATTAAATTTAGCTTTAGTTTATTTTAGCTGCCATGCACCCCTAGAAACTGAAATTGAGATAGTGTAAAGACAGCC
Source organism: Crypturellus tataupa (assembly GCA_034781795.1). NCBI lineage: Eukaryota > Metazoa > Chordata > Aves > Tinamiformes > Tinamidae > Crypturellus > Crypturellus tataupa. The sequence continues at coordinate 9,276,793 of JAWLRI010000332.1, read as the reverse complement.
TAGGCATATCTTATGCACTGAAAGCTTAGGAAAGGCATTTTTTGTAAGAGTTGTTATGTCAGCTCTCTGCTGCCTGTTTGACAAATCTCATGTGTAAGGACATTCTCCAAAACCATGGTTAAGATAGTTTACAGCTGTTTTGTGGCACTGGAGAGAGCCTGAGGATTTTTAAGATTGTCTCCGAGTAGACTTAATGGACTTGAATGTAAATCCATGTGATGTTCTTTTTCAGTTTCTAAGTCTGTTAACAAAGACTGAATAATGTTTTTGATATAAGATAAAATATTTAATGAATATGTAAAAATATTCTAATAGCTCTGATTGTTTTCAATCAAGGTAACACCACATCCATATCTAATGTTTAAATTCCCACTGAGTTGTCATAGTTTAGTTTAGACTGCATCCCTGTTTGTGATGTTACTTGTCTTGTCCACTGACTTCAAATAACTGTATAGATCAAAAATGTGCTCTACATAAGTATGTTCTGTACTATTAAAATGTGCTGTATATAAGTAAAGCTGAAAGCTTGTCAGAGCAGGTTTAATTTTTCTTCCACCTTAAAATTTGAGTGTTACATACAGTGCAAAGTTGTACCATGCAACTACCATCCTGGTTTACTTGTTTCTGACCTTCTTCCCAGTGTTTCCCCACCATAACAGTTACATTTCTCCCTAATATGTAGCTTAAATCTTCTTTTTTTGTGTATGTGTAAATTGAATAGACTTTTTACTTGTCTTATAACCAGGAGATGAGGCAGTAATTGTTTACAAGGGCCCATGCTATTTTGCTTGCAGATTGATGTTGAAAGTGCCTCTCTGCACCAGTAAATATTCTTTAAAAATGGTTTATGGTCTCTGAGTGAGGCAATTATTGATTAACAATTTAAATGAAGGCAAAGCAGAATAATTAGAAAATACATTAGAAGTGCATAATAGTGCATAATAAGGAATCTTCTTGTACTGAAGGTGAGACTATTCCATGCAAAAGAAAGCATCAACTTTTTAAAAGTGTGGTTTGTCTATGAGAATTTTAAGCCACCTAACTTATGCCACCTTACTTAACTTAAGCCACCTAACTAAGCCACCTTATGGATATAGTCTACAGACTCTGTATTTAAACTTCTTTCAGTACAGAAAAACAAGTGAGATGATAGATTGGTTTATCATACATCACTTCAGATCCATGTCACCTGAAATAAGCATCTTGTAGTACTACTGCATGCGTCCTCTTCTTAGGTATATTTACCTGAAACACAGTCTCTAGTGACTGGAAAAAAGGAAATGAAGCCTTCGATGTAAAAGTGAAAAAGAAGCATGAGGTGTAAAAGATTTATTAACTAATAGTCACAAAATTCCCCAAAATTGAAATGTCTGCAAAATCCACGAACATTTAACTGTAGAATGAACATCAAATGAGCAATGGTGTTCATTGACCAAAGCTATACCAAAAGGACTCCAAAACAAACCCCAAAATGTTGAGTCTGGGTGAGAAGTCTTAGATTCTGAGGATTATGTCAGTGAACTGAATAAGACCTTCCTGGTTTACATCAGATGGGATATTGATCAAAAGGTTTTGGATTTTGGTGTGACAAAATAGTGAAATATGCTCATAAATGGTTGCATAAACAACATTACTTGTGTTGTACAAAGTGTATAGTCACTAAACAACATTTCTCTTTTATATTTGTTAACTTAAAGGTCAACTGGCACATGCCATTGATTTTTTTTCAGATACTGTAGTTAAACAAGTTCCACAAACAAATTTATTATAGGTGATTCATTGAATGCTTGCAGTAGTACAGCAGAGTTTAATTTTGAATGCAATCAATAGACTTCCATATTTCCAAAACAATGCACAGCTAAAAGAACTCTGATACATACAGAGTGGGACCCATGGTCACTGACATTTTCAGTCAATAATGTTTTGAGAAACAACAAGCTATGTTTTAAATCATCTACAAATTCATGGTTCTTGTGATACAAGGTTTCCTACTTCAGAAATAAAAAATATCTACTGAAAAACAAATGTTTCTCCCTTGCTCCCCTAATGGAAAGAAAGGTTACAATGATGTTTATTTCTTATGGAGGAAGTAATAATCATCAGTAAAAGTAACAAAGGGTGGTGGGCAAATTAAATATTCTTATGATAATAGCTTGAAAGTGCTCTACTCATTTCCTTCCTCATTTTCCTTAGCTACAGGGAGTTTTTTTCCCCAGGAACAGATGGTATTCGGTGGTCATCTGTGTAGACTTAAAAAAAATATTCCTTTGGAATAACATATTGGTATAATATGGGTATTTCATCTTGTACTGCAAGTGAGCCGACATAATAGGGATATTTTAGCTTCTACCTCTATCTTCTACTGCAAGGTAACAAAACAGAGCTGCCTTTTTATACAAATCTGTTGAGAGGGAATAGGAAAACAAATTCTGAATATACCAATGAAAATATTTAGAGATTCTTTGAAGTTGGATGTAACTTCAAAGTCAAGTCTGCTTCAACTGGGATGTTAGATCAGATGATCTCCATAGTTTTCTTCCAGCCTAAATTACTTTGTGATTCTAAATTGGGCTATTCAGCTGCAGGTCTCTAAGACTATAAAGTTAAGATGCTATCAAAGAAGTATGAGGCATCTAGAGTTTAAAAATTAATCCCATTTTTCCAAGTAGTCTTCAAAAGAAGGTAGCTACTGTAGTTGCCCTGACACATAAAGGATATGATCCCTGGGATCGTATCTAAAGGATAGAATCAATCTATCTGGCTGTTAGGAAAAGCCGGTTGCAGTTGACGAAAACTACTGGAAAACATCATGTTTACTTTAACACTATGGATTATCTCTACCATATAAATTTTGATACAGGAATTATCAACATTTTCCACTGTTTGTTAATCCCATGGGAAGTGTTACAGAGGGCTTTCTTCCAGATCTCATCACCTACCGTGAGTTTTGCAGCTTCAAATATGAAATGTTTCTTGCTGTAAACTGACAGTTCTTGTTCCACTCTAATCCCAAGGGAGTCTTCTAAAGAGAAATGAAATGTGACAATCAAATTGTGTGATAGGAACTGACAGGTTGATTTGTAGCATTTAAAAGACATCCGCTAATATTATTAGGTGATTTGATATAGTGGGAAAATGCAATACTCTATTCTACAAATACTTAGTGCAGTTTCAGTAACCTAGTTGTATTTCATTTATATTTTATTCATTGGGCATTTTGTCTCTATTTTCAAGAAAATAGCAAATGACTTATGTCAGAATATTTTTATAGCTCTTTCTTCTAACCCTAAAACTTTTCACACTATGCTATCACGTAGGCAAATAGGTGGAGAAATCTGGTTCTCTTTTAAATGGCATATACTTAGTTATTGTCCTCTCAAATACGTTTACTTCTGTAACCATTCAGTGCTATTGTTCATCTAACATCTTTTCCATCTTTCCCATTGCGAGGTGTCTGGTTCCCTTAGCCTATATGCACACCTGGAAAGAGAGCTTGCTTGGCACATTCTAAAGATATTACTGAGTGGAAAATATTAGGGGTAAATTATTCATCCTTTTAAAAAAATACATTTTGGTAAAATTCGTACAAAACACCCCTTCAAGCTGAGGTACTTAGTGACAACAGATGGCACAGAACCAGCCCATGAATTTTTGTGATGCAACAAGCTGACCTGTTATGAACTACAGGATAAGACTCATCCAAAAAAAAAGATGATGTGGGTCACTCAACACACACATTCTCTTCCTAAATGTCTTCCCTAAAAAGATTAAGCTGAACCTATTTAAAATCTGACATAAATTACTTGTGATGTGTGAGTCAGTCCAAGATATATACAGTTGTGATGGATGCTGGCTCCACTTCACTGAAGTCAATAAAAAAAACAAATCAGAAAGAAAGAGGTTCATGTTCTGTGTATTTCTTTCCCTAGGAATTAGAATTGGTAATATACAGTGAAATGAATTATCCACTGCAGAGTTCTCTTTTCAGTGCAAGCATTATGTCTAGTCATTTTAATGGTTTACATCCACTTTATTTCGTTGGTTTCACGTGTATTACATTTGCTTTCCCCTGTAAGCAATTTCAATGAAAATGCATTGGGGTTGCCCCCAGCGGTGGAGCACGGTCATCCCTATGGTGAGCAGGGTACTGAGATGCAGCATGTCAGTTTTTCTGGTTCTCTGTCACGTTTGAAAAAAAATGAGAACTGAAAAATAATAGTGGCTTTTATTTCACTTTTAAACAACAAACGATAAATACTAAAAGAGATGACAAATCAAGGTAACAACCATTTAACCATTTTAATCCAATAGAGTATTTTGGATGACAGCATAACTAAACAGTGAAAGAGGAATGAAATTTCATTTTCCAAATCAAACTTTTTCCTTAATAGATTAAGAAAGACAATCTCTGTCTTTCTGATAAATACCAAGGTATTGCATAAAACTTGTAACATTTCCCAATGTTCAATTAATCTTTTTGTATTAATAGACAACAACAGAGAAAGAAGAAAGATCTGGGAACAGAAAAATACAGATAGCTATCATTTGAAGAAAGGACGTATTTCTGTGAAATAACATCAACCAAAAGTAAGATACTGCCACAATTTTCTAATGCAAAAAGCCGCCATCACAATGGCTTGCAAAGCAGATTTTCCTTATTTCTTCAAATAAATGAATATTCCTTATTTCCATAATAATACAAATGTCAGTTATCAGCATGTAGAAAATGTTGTTATTAGTTACCATACAAAAGCACCCAAGAGCAGAGCCCCAAATGTATATGCCATATATGTAGGTGTTATGTCTTGGAAACACAGGGAAGCTATTTTAGACAGAACAGCTAATACAAGTATCTTGCTTACAAGTCATAACTGTCTCATTTTGACTGTGCAGCATATTTGGGAACCCCAGGGAGTAGATGGCTGAATTTCTCATTAATCCCTTGAATACAGAAAAACAATTGCAACTGCAATTAGCAGAATGTAGCTTTTTTTCTCTTCCCAGGGTCCACATGTAGTCTGCAGGAAGCTGGGAACTATATTCAGTTCTTCCAAGTACTAATTACATTTCTCAGCTACAAGACTCATAAAACTGAAACAAACCTATGTAAACTTAAGTTTACCAAATCTGTAGTATAGATGTCCAACAAACCAGTTAATTTGGGGATATATTTTTAGAAGATTGATGACTGTGAAAAAAAATACTTCATATTCAATTGTTATGGTAAAAAGCTGTAGTGATTTTATCATAACATACAATCCTCTATGCTATTAATACAATTGATGCAATTGTCAAGGGCTTAGATATGAGATAAATGGCATGACAATAGCTACAGAAATAAGAAAATCACAGACAGCACAGATTTTTTTTCTTCTATCAACTAATATACAGGTAGCATGAAAATTGGCCTTGTTTAAAAGATTGCTGCTAGCCAGTCAGCTGTGTATATACATGTTGTAATACTTTAGGTCTGATTTTGCATAATGTTCAGGCATTTCCATTTGATCTGGTGAACTAGGAGCTGAAAAGTGAAATCCTCGTGTCACATATGGGTGGTCTGTAAATTAAAAGGATTTCTTAAGTAAAATTTCTAGGAAGAAAAATAAGTACAAGTTGAGCAGAAGAATGCTGGTCTAACACAAGACTTCCTATAGTCTTCCTACAATAGGCCACATTCTTAATGTCAGATGTTCTCCTGTTCTCACCTTTCTGCATTCCCATGGCACAACACAATTCAGTTATAATACATTATGTCAGGTGTGCTGCAGATGAGGTTATGAAGAATTAAGTTACAAAAAAGAATAGAGAAAATAAGAATTTTGCATATTATGCCTTGTTTTATGAAGGCCTTTTCTAACTGGTATAGAAATTATAAATCTGCTTTAAACCCTCTATCTTACTGGCTATGTGACGAGAATATTTAGTAAGAAGAGACCCCAGAGAAAACTCTGAATTCCTCCTTTGTCTCTGTCACTCCACTGATAACACAGTTGGGCTATAAGGTAGTTGCTGCTGCACAACCCACTTAAAAAGATGAGAATATCCATTCCCTTTACCCAAGTAATTACTGCAGTAAAGTCAGATTGCAAAGGAGACTAGATGATCACAGTATTACCTCTAGCCCTCCAGGGTCTGAAGTTTGTTTCACTTCAAGAGTATAAAATATAGCTTCAGCTCTTCAGAGACAGAACACAGCTAAACCATTCGAACGCTCAAAATAAAATTATTCTGCATTCAGATTTAGAGATTTAAAAAGTCTAGAAAGAAATAAGACAACTTAACTGTAATTTCATAATATTCCACAGAGTCAGTAAAAACAGAATGACTGGGACTGTACAAGTAACGCTATTATTTGAGCTACTCTTTCCACCCTAAAGTGTCATTTTCTGAGCTAAAACATTAGTCACCTTAGAAACATGAAACTGTTCTTGCACAGGAATATTTTCTAACTCAAAATAAAACAGAGGAAACTGCTTAATTATATTCAGATCAGGCATCCTCAGCAGATGTTACACATAGGATCAATCTCAAAACCTACAGTTACCGTGATACTGCACAACTGTAATTATGATCTAAATAAAGAAAGAATAAAATAAAGCACAGTGACAGCCAGAAATGCTATATAAAAGTAATTTCAGACCCTGCCACGTGACAGTCGGGATGAGCCTGCTGCACTTAAGTAGGTGTTGACAAATAGTTGTGAACCCCTGGCATACATTTGAGGTAAAAGTTAGAATTAGAATTTTGTCTTGGAGATGTAGCACTGTAAACCATAGCACAGGGCACTCTTGATTGGGGTGAATACTAAGTCTATACGTAGTTGAAAACCAAGAAACTGGAAGACTAAAGGCATGAAATCTGTATGCTGTTGCAAAATTACTCTTCTGTGACCACATGTGTCTGCAGCAGGTTTTAACCTACATGTGGCAGCAGGATATCCACTGCAACTAGTCTTTGCTAAAAGACTTTAAAATTCAAAGGAGATACTTATTTGAACTTAAGGGCAACCATATGAATGGCAGGAGACACACAAAAGGAGACAGAAAAGAGTATCCTATGGCAAATATGACACAAAAAATGAGGAGAGCTGGTCCAATTGCTTATTAGAAACTGTTTTTCTAGTGAAATGGAATATATCTTTCTGAATTGTTACATATGTCTCACATGCTTTTTAGAATGGCCATGCTTTTATTTGTTGACTTCTTTTTTTCCTAATAAAGTCTAGCACAAGTTTTTCCTAAGCATGAATGTCCCTGTAGCTCAGCGTGATTGGCCATGAAATCTGAACACTGAGAGGAGATTGCCTAGTGATAGACATTTCAAAGCACTCTGGAGGCAGATGTGTGTTAAACTCTCTTCCCTTGAAGGCAATTGCCCACAGTACTATTAACCCAATATGGCTTTTCTTAATGTGTGTTATTTAGTTTATAGATTGTTCACAAGGTGTATGCTTAAGCTGTTTCCTATAGCCAACTAACTGTTTGTATTATGAGATATTGCTCTAAATCAGTAGGTACATAAGAACAAAAGACATTGAAAATGGCAGCTGTAACAAAATGGTAAAATGTACTCTTTTTTTAGGGAGAGATGATGTCTGACTTAGGAAAGTGATTTGAATTCAGAAGAGAATAAAAGCCTGTGCAATTCTCTCCTGACCCACTTTTGAAGCAGGGTGCTCCGCCTGAGCATGCCCTACACAGCAACAGTGGAGGAACTTTCTTCATGTCAGACTTGTCACACTTGGAGTTCCAAGTGTGCCAAAGCTGCACATGCCTTATACCTCGCCTCTGGTCAAAGCAGCCAGCTGAAATTTCAAGTGGACAAGCAAGCTTCACTTGCAACAGCAGTTCCCACAATTCATACAACAGTTTCCATGTTTTGTATAGCTCAGTGGCTAAAGCGAAGAGCTATTTAAAGCTATGCTTGAGGACACTACTTTTTCGGTAATTGCTCTGGCTGTGAGTACGCTGCAGCCTGCAATATGGTATGGAGCAGCCTGAGCTAGCTGCAGGCAAGGTAACTCTTACACCATCAGCAGTCTAGGAGCAACGGCATGGAGCTCTGGGCAGCTAGAGTTGTGCTGCTTCTTGCTACCAGCAAATAATTTTGCTGGAATGTGGAAATTATTCTTTTTCATGAAAAGATTTTTATCTTTCTAAAAGTCTGCTAAAAACAGCGATAATGCTTTTCCTCTATGTAGTGTTTGATGCAGCCCTGGTGCAAGAGAATCTAATCTTAAGGGACAGGCAGGTGACCATTTCCTAGCATGAAGCTCCAGAGTCACAGAGGCGTCACCTCTGCCCGTGGCTATTCATTGCCACAGGTGAGTGGCAGAAGGTCTCAAATTGAGATGGGCATGAAGCAGCAGGAGGGAATCAGCAAGGTAGTGCTGCTGATAAAATGCTTATCATGGTATGAGGGCCTCCTGAAAGCTCCTAAACCAAGCCAAGGGGCAAAAGCAGCAGAACTGGGGACCTTTTCAATATGGAGCACCGAGTTGCATGCTCACAGATTAAACCACAGGGAAGCAGAGCCACTTGACTTCTGAAAGCAGCCGTGCACACGAGGGTTTGCTGTGTTTTAATGCAACTTCCCATGCTGCCAGCAGTCCCTCTACAAGACCCAGGGCATTGTGCAGAGAAAAGTGACGCCGGGCTGTGCAGGAGGGCAGACCACATCCAGCACGAGCTAGGGCCGGTCTGCGGGCACTGCACGAGCACGGCACATGCCACCTCTGATTGCACAGTAGCCTTCCTGCTGGCTTAGGAAGACATTTCCTCTTGGAATAAATAACTAACAGCATCACTTTGTGGGGCGGCTTTCTCACAGCTCTCAGCAATTGACACTTGAAAATGACTTTCACCAGTGACCTAAATTAAACTCCACTAGATCTGAATGCCCGCCGTTTCTAATGCCTCTGCTGTCTATGCTGCACCAGCATGATCCAGGGCTGCAAGCTGTTTGACTTGCCTGAATGTGGAAGTGCTAATACCAGATTCATTTGCACAAATATGCAGGCACATGGGACACTTTTGAATGCTGGGCTATGTCCGCTCTCCCTGCTTGCATGCTGCCTCCATCTCTGAAATAGCACGCACCATGGAAATGCAAAGCAGTGACGTCAAAACCAGCTATTTCAAGCACCTATATAGGTAAAGCAATTTATTTTAATGAGATGAAGGCAGCAGAATTATATGCTGCACTTACATGATTTGCCTGGAAGATTTTGTGAAAGCACATAGGCGCTAGTGATTTATAGCCAGAGAAACTTAGGAACACTGAAACTCACACTTTGTCTTCCCCGTTCCCATCCTGTGATAATTTTGTTGCCATGTCAAAGTCCTCTCAAATTCCTCTTCTCCATATAGCTCTCCTTACCTCCTTTCTTCTATTTTCCTTTAGCATGTGTCCTGCTTACAGCTCTTTTTGCTTCCCTTCCATTTGTCCTTTCTTCCCCCTGTCCCTTTACTTTTCTTATTCTACTGTACTTTTAAAAGCCTTTCACCTTATGCTGCTGTCAGTCTGTCTCCGGAGGCAGTAAATCAGCACTTGTGGGAGCTGATCCTCCCCTTGCTGACTGCTGCTCCCGCAAGTGCCAATCCGGCTCAGCAGGAGGCTGGCGGCCAGATGGCAGCACTAGGATACGTTCAAATCTGTGATTCTTTAGTGTGCCAGTGGAAAGGGTAGGCTGGCAAGAGCTACTTGTGCTCTGGTGTGAAAATTAATGGTGGGGCAGGTTTATTTCTTTGTACTCTGACCAAAAATCTAAACTCTACCTAAAACCTAAGTATTTTGGTTCACAACACCTCTGTAAGAGCTAAAGGAAATGTTTCCATCAGAAACTGATGCAATGCAAAATTTTCTTTTTGTCAAAAACTCAGGTCACACCTAATGACTGAGTTGTGAGAACCTGGGAATAATGTGGAGAGAAACTCAGGCTCATCTGTGCTTTCATGCTAACCAAAGTCACTGGTTGAGCTGAGTTTGCCTCAGGAAGGAAAGCCACTTGGCAAGTCGCAGCTGCAAACCTGGCTGCATTCAGGCTGGGGACGCCAATGGGAAACTTGGAGGTGGAGACTGCACATAGGATGTAAGTAAACCCCAATGGAAAAATCTGCTCCCCTTCCAAGGCTTTGGAAAGAAACTGCATGCCTGAGAAACATCAGACCTGCAGACCATGCAGACGTGAGGTGTGAGCACATGCAATGGAGTAAAGTCACAGGAAATATGAGGAAGAACTTCTTTCCTGTGAGGGTGCCAGAGCCCTGGCACAGGCTGCCCAGAGAGGCTGTGGAGTCTCCTTCTCTGGAGATCTTCCAAACCCACCTGGATGCCACCCTGTGCCACGTGCTCTGGGTGTCCCTGCTGGAGCAGAGGGGCTGGACTAGGTGATCTCTAGAGGTCTCTTCCCACCTCAGCCATTCTGTGATTCTATGATTCTGTGAAAGTCTGTTCTTGGGCAGACTTTTATGAATTATGTTTGTGGAGGAAAGCTGCCCTGCACTTGAAATTAACAACTTGTGTTCAAATGGACACAGGAATTCTGAAAGCTCATTAGCTTATTCATTAAGAATTTAAAAACAAAGAAAAAAAAATCTATCAAAAGCTATCAATTATTTAACAGCAAATTCCTGGTCCTCTGGTGAGTTCTTTCTGGTTAGGAAAAATCTTTGCTCTGAGAAGTTTCTACTGGCATTACTGTAAGAGGGGCATTTCTGATCTCAAGCTTCCTAGTATAAAGCCTTACATATGACTTTTGCAGTCTTAGAGTGATTCTAAGTTCTGTGTTATATCTTGCATGAAAACTGGAAGGACTTGCAGAAAATGAGAAATGAGTGGATTATCCTAGGCAGCAATAATGAATTGACTTAATCAGCCTTTCCTTAGGTTTTGTACATTTTATGTTGCTATAGCTTTCAACATAGGTGAAGATTAAATAGTCAAAGCAACACAGTGTACTTCAGGCCTATTTCAGGCAAGAGCTCATGTATGTGCACACTTAGGTTGACTCTCTATCCTATTTCTGGCCCAAACAATTTCCCTGGTCAACTGCTCCATCTGCCTGTGTTGTCTTTTGTTCACGATCCTTTCACTATTGTAAAAGACAACTGTTTGCTGCTGTAAACAGCTCCCTGGGATTAAGACACAACTTTGACTTGTCCCATAGCCTCCTTTGAGGCCTTAATGCGCTGTGGTTGAGAGTTTCAGGATTAGGTAGAATTCTTCTTGCCTCTTTGCATTCTTGTGGACTCCTTTTCAGTGCCAAAGAACATGAGACTTTTACCTGAACTCACCAGGAGATACTTTGGGGTTAGAAAAAAAATACAATATAAAAAAAAAGGAGACTGAAAAAAAAAGGAAAGTTACAGCAGTATTATGAGGCAGTGACTCAACCAGGATCAGCACTTCATTCTTTCCTAATCTACTTTATAGTAAAATTGTCTTTGTCTTCACTTGCACACAAGGTAACTCTCATGCACTAGCCCGAAAAGAAAAAGAAAAAATATAAAGTGTTAGGTCAGCAAAGATAAGATCTATGGTGTTTTGTCTAACCCTTCTGAAGGCTGTTTTGATGCTGAGAAGGAACAGCTTAAAAGACAAGTCAAGTAGATTTTGACCTTCCTTTGAAATTACAAGGCAATAATACATCTGAGTAGTTGAGTAGTTATCAGTTGCAAATTATTATTATTATTTTTTGGTATTGAATAAATCTCATTTTTCCAGGACTTTAATAGATAAAATGTTCCCTGGTTCCTTAAGCAGCAGGTCTTTCTGTAAGCCTGTATTTGCTTTCCTGTGTCCCTTGATAGCCCATTCAGCTCTGCTCTTATCCTCTCCCTTTCTACCTGCTTAAGTTGCCCACTTTTTTTCTCACCTATTTAAAAATAAAGGTTCATGGTACAAACTGAATTGACTGAATTGTCAGTTAGACAGTCAGTATCTAGGAATCAAGGTCAGACCTCTTAAAGCCACCTGTAATTTTATCAGTGAATAGATAATATAAAGTAGAAGTCATTGTGGAAATGTCCTTGAAATTCTCTTTCTGTTCTCATCTGAGGCTTTTTAAGATTTGTTTTTCCTGTGTTCCTTAAAGTCAGGTCTCAGTCAGGAAAGCTTTAGGATTTCCTAGAAAGCATAAGAAAAAAGTTTTAACCGGATTTCTTATTAGGAATGAGTGAATGCAGGGCAGGCCAGTGGTAAGCTCATGCTTGAAGCTTTGTCACTTCCATCTCCCTAGACAGCTCTAGGGCTCTAATCACTTTAATATCAAAGTGCTTTACAGTAAGTCCTTGATCATCTTCTAGTTTGATCAAAATAAACTTATCTTTGATCCTTCCCCATATGCAAGTGGAAATTAAAACAAAAAAAAAAATATATTTCACCAGTGTTTCTCCAGGTGAAAGAAGTTTTCCTGGCTTGGAAGGTTATTAGTTAGTGCTAGTTTTTGCACATGAAATGATACACATATAGTAGTTCAAGAGGCTGCATTGGAGAAGTCAATGTGGTATTTATAATGAGTTGTATCCTAGGGTACTGAAATCAATTCTTCCTATTAAATTTCTATGAAAAGAGTCAGGATTTCATTCCATACAATCCCATATGATTTTTAAATTTAATTTAAATTTAGGAAAGCCATGCCAAGTAATAGGACTTACACTCCCACAGGGAGAGCCAGAAAAAGAATAGTAATTTTATCATGTACAGCAAAGAATTAAATCTGTAATCAGGAAAGCTCATCATAAAATAAAAACAGAAAAATGCATTTTCAACCCCATCCTTAAACTTTGTCAAATACTTGGCATTTGCAGTTGGATGAAAAATCACTGAGCTCTAAAACATGGGATTATAGGACTTATTAACTGTTGTATAGAGGCCAGAATAATTTAAATTTAAATGATACTTATTTCTGTTTTCACAGAAGTTTCATCTGAAAGTCTCAACTTGTCATCAAAAATAAACTTTTCAGCAAAAAATTATAGCAAGGAGAAAAAAATATATGGAAAGAAGCCAACCATTCTAGGGAAAAGTGCTTTATCAGGAAAATGATATGATATTGAAAATAATTTTGAGCATATTTTTGAAGTACATTTATATTCTTATTAAACTACAGACATTAAGTAACAACTTGAGTAGGTCTTCTGAGAAAGAATATAGGAGTGAACAGAGAATGATAACTTTTCTATTGCCACTTTAAACCAACCTTTAAATTTTATAGTAGAGATATAATTACCTTGCACAGAATTATTTAAAAATTCCGCAAGAATGGAACCGTAGTCTATTAAACGTTGAAGGCTTATAGGGTGATTTCCTAGCATTTTTTCCAGTTTCATTGGAACAACTCTTGGTTTCCTCCTAACTTATGCTGTCTTTGCTTGAATCATACCGTAAATCTTTATAGAAGTTAATGTATCTTCCATTGTGTTTTCAGAACACAAACTAGTGAAGGAAAAAAATAATTGCTTTGCAAGGAGCAGAAAAGACGGTGAATTTTGTGCCTTGTGTCTAGATTTTCAAATGTAAGGTGCTCCTGCTTCCCTCTTGTGTGCAGCAGTTTGTCCACTCCGAATTGACTGGGTTCTCTGACTCCTCATCGGCGCTCAGAGGGGAGCTCCCGCTGCAGTCTTTCCTTGAAGGGAAATTAATAGCTGCTCCAGCTTCTCTGTGGAACTGCCTATTTTCAGCATACTAGTATGAATTAATGCCTCTAACATCTTCACATCTCTGTCAGGTTGGTTAAAAAGGTTGGCTTTCATTGGGAAAAGCACGTGTTTCAAAACTCACGCACAAGCACAAGATCGTGCTAGCTGTATTTCCTTAGTGAATCAGGTTGCGTAAATTTATGATGTAATAAATGTGTTTATTTTCTGCGATGATTTATATGAAATCTGTTTATGTAAAATAACATGGGATTTCATGCTGTATGCTCCTCTACAAGGAATAGTTAGGGTGATGTCTTCACTTTGGTTTTTAGTGCTTAATTCCTTAGATTGTTAGAAAGTCAACAATCTTGTCAGCTCCTGTTAAATATAACTGTGCTAAACTCTGTGGTTTCACTGGGGGCCAGTATTTTGGTGCATCTTTAAACGCCTGTGCAACAAAGGGCGTAGTCATGTTAAAAAACAAATGCTTTGATGTTTCTTAATAGATGTATTTATTAAAATGGCTTTGTCTTCTTCTCAAAAACATAAGTATAAGTGCAATTTGTCACCTCTAGCTTTTTAACCCAGTGTAGTAGTTTCTCCTTTTATTTCTTTTGAATGTCATATTTATGATTAATTCAGCTTTAAGGTTTCATACCCCTGTGGGATGTGATAAGATAATGGTAGTACGGACAGACCTAGATAGGCTGAACCAGTTTGCAGAGCATTTTCATAAATATTAAAAAGAAACCCCCCCAGATTATCAAAGCAGGGGCACATCCAATGCTTAGCATTTGCTCTGCCTGCCAGTGAAATGTTTTGGATGCTTAGGTGCAACGAGGCACAAATTAATCAGCTTTGACTGAACTACATCCTAGCTAAATCCTTATCTTCTGCAACATTGATTTCAAAGCCTACAGTATTTATTTCATGTATCTTATTATTATTCAAGGCCCTTTGGGTGAATACCCTATTCCATAAAAATATTGTGCTTTTTTTTTTTTTTTTTTTTGAGAGGAAAAGGGAAACATGTGCTAAAGGGGGAACCTTTGCAATTTGTTTTGCTTACAGATATGATGACTGAGTTGCACTTTATAAGCTAGAAAAGAAAAATTCCCAATGTGCACAATTATTTCCTGGCAAGTAACTGTTACTTTTATTTAAGTAGATAGCCCAAATCTAGAGCTGATTCTCCTAAAAAGGGCCATTTTCCCTGTATTTACTTGATGCATAGCAGAGACCTGAGTTGGTTCTTATCCTTTCCCTGAGCTCCACTCATGGTACTTGTGATAAAAGCAGAAGCTGATGTCAGAGAATTCCTGTTCTCATTAAAAATGAGCAGAAAATTCTTGGAGTGTTGATGTATCTGAAAAATCATGATGTTGCATGGATTCAAGTCTCAGCACCGACTGACCTGTGTGTTTGAGAAATCATAATTTTTGATTTAAGCATGCCTACAGCTAGGCTATGCATTTAGCCTGTCTTCATGTGGCTTCTCCGGTGTACAAGTGGGATTATACTGAAGGTTTTCTTTCAGTTTAAGCACTTCTAGAACATAATTGCCTCTCCAAATTCCTACTGTCCTGAAACTTGGTATAACTTTATTTATTTATTTATTTATTTATTTTTTAAATACACCTACCCTGCATTGTATTTGATTCAGATAAGGTTCAAAAGTTGGGGGAAGGGAAGACACTGGCAGATGTTATATAATACCCTAAACTCTGCTCCCTTTCTGCTCCCTTAGGAAGCAGAGTTAATAAATAAATCCTATTCATTCCAAAACCAAGAGCTATCATCAATCCTACCTACAGCAGAAACTGTAATCCCTGGATGAGCTGCCAGCAAAGCACAGATGCAAGAGAGCAAGGACCTGAGATCTAGATATCATTCCTAGGCCAGGAGAATATTTTAGGAAACACAAAGAGGAGACAAAGCCAGAGAGATATGGATAGGAAAAAAATCACAAGGTCTGAGATTAAGGGATATAGATAGTAGGAATTTAGGTAGGCTAAAGTCAGATATTAAAGCGACACTGAATAGTGTTATTGTGACAGCTGTGACAATAGAGGAAAAAAGTTGGGAAATAAGTCCATGGCCCCATGGACAATCATCCCTCATATACTTGAACATGTTGATCAAATCTCCTCTCAGACTTCTTTTTCCCAGACTAAACAGGCCCAGCTCGCTTAGTCTTTCCTCATATGACAAATGCTTCAGTCCCTTAATCATCTTTGTAGCTCTCCGCTGGACCCTCTCTAGAAGCTCCATGTCCCTCTTGTCCTGGGGAGCCCAGAACTGCACCCAATACTCCAGGTGCGGCCTCACCAGAGCTGAGCAGAGGGGCAGGATCCCCTCCCTCGACCTGCTGGCAACGCTCCTCCTCATGCAGCCAGGATCCTATTGGCCTTCTTGGCCATAAGGACACATTGCTGCCTCATGGTTAACCTGTTGTCAACCAGGACTCCCAAATCCCTCTGCACAGAGCTGCTTTCCAGCAGGTCAACCCCTAATCTGTCCTGGTGCCTGGGGTTATTCCTGCCCAGGTGCAGGACCCTGCACTTGTCCTTGTTGAATCTCATGAAGTTCCTCTCTGCCCAATTCTCCATCCTGTCTAGGTCTCTCTGAATGGCAGTGCAGCCCTCCGGAGTGTTGGCCACTCCTTCCAGTTTGGTGTCATCTGCAAACCTGCTGAGGGGACACTGTGTGCCCTCGTCCAAGTCATTGATGAACAAGTTGAAGAGCACTGGGCCCAGTACTGACCTCTGAGGCACACCACTGGCCACAGGCCTCCAACCAGACTTGGCCCCATTTATCACCACGCTCTGAGCTCTGCCATCCAGCCAGTTCTCAATCCACCTCATCATCCACTCGTCCAGTCCACACTTCCTGAGCTTTCCTATGGGGATGTTATGGGAGACTACTTCCTGACTTCTTCCGACTTCTGACTTTTCTGAAGCAAAACAATACAAATTTTTAATTTCACACATTACTATAAAGCTATGTGATGTACAAAAAGAACAAAGGAGGTCTAAGAACCACTAAGTTTGAAGCAAAAATTATTACAGCAAGAACCTATTTTTAAAAATTAAACTAAGGTAGCCCCTACTTACTCACTAGCACAACCAAGATGGAAGCATTCAAGTCATGACTAATCTTTTAACTCCAGGCAAGCTCACTCACATCAAAGGAAAGAAAGTGAATACAGAGCATGTCATAAAGATCCTACTGGAGCAGGGCAAACAGCTCCTTCATGAAAGCTTCAGGAAATTTCGCTAGACTTTTGCCTTTCCAAACTAAGCAAGGAGAGAAGAGTGCAAATGACAAATAACCAGAGGTTAAAATAACTTAGGAGGTTTGACACCTGTAGTTCCTAGGCTAAAGAGTGTCCCAAGTATATTATACTGAAGTATTGCAGCAGCAACAGCAGAGTTTGAAGGAACCCACAACACTTTGTTATGGCTTGTTACAACCTGTTCCTGAGGGCACTTTCCTCGGCTGTGAACAACATGGGTCCAACTCTCTTCAAAGGAAGGAAAGCGCTGAACCCAGATCTCCCACACTGTGGGTGAGGCTTAAGTCATTGGGCTTTAGGGCAAAGTAAGGAGAGCACCTCCCTTTTTGTCCCTGAAGCTTTGTCAGCTTCTTTTATTATATGCAATAAAAAAAAAATAAAAGTGTTATCTGGGGTAAAATGAGCTGTCATTTTGACCCCAAATGAATATAAGACTTACCAAAATCTTCCAGTTGAATAGAACAAACCCAAGCAGCAGGATGGGCAGGGGTCTGAGCGCCTGGCCAAAAGCCCTGCTGAAAAGGCCCTGGGAGTCCTGGTAGAGAGCAGGCTGAGGGCAAGCCAGGAGGGGAATTGTGCCATGGGCTGCACTCTGCAGACCAAGAGATGTGGTTACACCAGTCTACTCACACTCATTACGACTGGAAACATCTGGAAAAGCGAATTTTGTTGTGTTCTCCCTACTTCAGGAGAGACACTGAAGAACTGGAGAGAGTTTAGCGAAGGCCCACCAAGATGATTTACAGGATGCAGAACTTGGCAGATGAAGAATGTTTGAAGGAATTGAGTTTGTTCTGTGTGGAGGACAGAGCTCAGGGAATTATAATTGCAGCCTTCCAACAACTAAAATGTTTTCTAGAGAAGATGGAGATCTCTCATCATACAAATGCAGCGACAGGACAACAAGCAACAGGCACAAGTTGCTTCAGGGGAAATTTCACCTGATTATATGGGGAAAAAATGCTATTAAGATTAAAATTAAAAGAAGGTTACCCAGAGAAATGGTGGAACCTCCCTCACTAAATTACTTGTCTTGACAGGGCCCTGGATAACAGAAGTTAGCAGCAGATGTCCCTTCAAACCTAGACTTTTCAATGATTCCATGACTCTCAAGAGTTTTGTTCTGGATAGAAAAGACAAAACAAACAAAATTCAATGCTATTAGAAATATATCATTTTTAATTAGAACTCCAAATTGAGACTATCCATGTAGTTTTAGTTAGACTTACTCAATGTGTTATCTCCCAATGCACCTTCACGGAGAATTTTAAAACAGTTATAAACTTTGTCAGTAAACACAGTTAAAAACAACTAGCTGATTTTTGATGTCTTGTACATTGTGTCTGTCATAAGGAGGAACTGGTGATGGAGTCAGACATTTATTTGTTGCAATCCTACTTATAAACCATGTATGCTGCGCACTGTTTCTCTGAACACAACAGGAGGCAAACTGTGGGAGACGGTTTCTTTACTCTCAGTTCCAAGCACCACTCTTTATTTTTTTTTTGCTCTGGATCTTGCTGCAAGTGGCCCTCAGGCTGCCAGATTTCCTTTTTCCCTTTCTGTGCATTTCTGAAACGCTCCTGCCCCTCACACAGATCCACCCACTTGCAGTAAGATTGATCCCTGTATTTTCAGGACATCAAGAAGTTAAGTAGTTCATGGTATTCCATACCATAAGCATACATTGTGCTCTGGAAAAAAAAAAGGTGAAGACTGGCTACTATTACTAAAAGCAAACAAAAAAAACCCATGGGATTTTTGTTTGTTTGTTTGCTTGCTTCTCTTTGCACAACAGGCCTGATATTACATTAAACAGCTTCCGACTGATGGGGTGCAACTGCAAAATCATGTACTTACATGTTTGTAAACCACTAACCCAATCATTGCATGATAGTGACTGCAATATCAGCACTGTGTAAAAATCTCTGTATTCCTAATTAATTGCAAAATAGGCAACTTAAGGATAATCAAAACCAGACTCATCTTCCACTTGTATTATTTCAAGAATAAACTAACTGGAATGATTTTTTGGAATAAATCTATTCACCATTTTGGGCTAGGATTTAGATAAAAACAAAAAGTCATCACTGAGAAATTTTACAGGTAAAAATTTGATGGGAGAGGAAATAAAGAAAATGGCAGAGCCATGCTGCATTATAAGCAAATCACTTTATAATTCATGCCCACCTGATGAAGGTGCACTCCACTAATAGCTAATAAGAGTTTATGAATGTTTAGAAACATATAAAAAGGCAAACTATACAAAAAGTAAGCTATATTTACAAATTTGCAGAAACATTCAACATGGGGCAGGAAAGAAGCATTATCATTGCTTTCAGCTCCATCCAAGGCAAACCCAAATATTTTGGAAATTAAAGCAAGATATCAGTATGGTAAGCCAGTATTGGAAAAAAACATGATATCCAATCTTATGAGGAATCACTCAGGCCTTAGAGACTCATGGCAAAACATACGAGAAAATGAAAATGTTGGAAGTAGCAATATATTTGCTCACACACTTCAAAAGGGAAGAGGCATCAAGGATGATGTTCAAGAGAGCATCAAGGATGTTTGTAAACTTGAAAGAAACTGCAGGAACAACCAATACTGCGATCCTGCCTTGTGGTTAGAAACCAAAGAGGCTCAAGGAGATTCACTTAACAACAAAACAGGGATGGGGAACTTTGATCCCAGTCTCTAGGCATTTACATTGAACAATGTCCAGTGCTAAAGGCTTTTAATCCAGCAAAGATTTAACAAGAGAATTCCGAGTTGAATTTAGACAATTAAAACATTTCACTTGAACAGAGGGATGTTACACATGTGGTGGACTCTCCATTCTCTGAACTCTTTAAGAACAAATCAGGTATCTTTCTAATGAAATTCACTTCAATAAAATGGCCTTCAAGCACTTACAAGGGGATGCTCTACGATCAGTGTTAACATTGGTCTGGGTTAGGTCACTGGAAATGATCGGGCTTTTTTTGTCTTAAAGTCTATGAAACATTGACATTGAAACACACCTAAGTTTACTCTAAGCACAGTTTGTAAATAATTATTTAAAAGTTACTAGGCCATTATTGCCATAGTAAGAGTTATTTTCATGTAAATGACTATTGTTGTAAGAGCATTTTGACCACTGTCCTTGGACACACATACTTAAGGAATTACAATTTTACTGGGATATAGGAAATAGAGAAATTCAGTAGTTGATTGGTTCAGTGCAAGCTGCAGAGGATCTGATAAAGAGGCTACAAAGTATTCACATAATTCCCCACTGACATATTGGCCTGAAACCCCAGTTGTTTTTTGAGAGTTAAGAACCTCTAATGTTCTATCATTTTTTAACTATTGGGTATATTACTTTATGAGATTGAGTGAGAATAGTATTATTATCTTTTCATTAAACCCTCACAAACTCATAATACTGAAGGACAACAATGCACATGAATTTTATAACAAAACATACATGTTTATTGCTTTCCAATTTCCTCAGCACTTGACAAACTACTTGATAACCATTGAATTTTCATTACTTTCATTGATTTGATCAACTCTTCTTAGTTCAGCACATAAATAAGGTGAAGAGTGAAGAGCCAAAATAAAATTCCCAGACAAAACCCTTTATAAAGAACTTCCCATACAAAATCTTCCAGCATAATTATGCTACTATAGTTATGATTGTATAAATTCCCCTGTGGACACTTGTATTATAAAGGCATTCATACAAGATTAAAAAGTGTCCACAAGGCATAATTATACTGCTATAGTCTCTGGTATATTTCCTCATATAGAAACGACCTTTTAAAGTTGAAAAGGGAGGTTATGTGGGAGAAACAGAAAAAAACAACAACCCTTTTATTTCCTAAAGTCAAAATTTTATGAAGTTTTCTCCTCTTCAGTTAGAACATACAGCACAAAAAAAGATCACCAGTATGAAAACAAGGGTTCCCCAAATGATTCGCTTTACCGACCTCCTGTCAAAGTATATTGAGCCAAAATGGTATCACAGTAACTCAAGGACATTCACCAAGGCTTGGGGATTTTTTAAAGATCTAGGTCATTTCCCCTTTTAATACTGTTGGTACAATTGATTTGCGGGATGTGTGATCATCGCTTCGGCAAAGACACTTCTGCAAGCTGTACTTTAGTACTAGACTGTTTTGTACTACTGTGTAAGAATGGATCCGGGGTCTCCATACCATAATGAGAGAGGAAATGACATAATTACAGTAGTTTTTGTGTTCTCTATATAAAGATGAAAATAATAGGTCTGATCTTACCCTAGTTCCTTCGCTTTGCAGCTATGTGTTTAGAAAGTATAACTAGTATGACTTCCAATTCTCAGAGCTTGTTTAAACTTACAAAAAAAGCTAAAAATATGTCTATACAGGAGTTAGTGATTGAGGTATCCAATCATAATTCTTTTCAGAAAGGTTTATATAGAGGGTTAAAAAAAGTCTGCTACAATAAACTAATTTTAACTCTGCATTTCCCTCAGGTTCTCATTATGAAAGAAAACTAAGGTTGTCTACATGACTTCAACTGCATATTTTCTTTCTTAATATAGTTCATTTTATTGAAGTGCAATATTTTCATTACCTTTTCTAGGTTTCAGTGATTTTTTGCACAGCTAATGCATTTCTAAAATGTTTTAATAAAAATATTCTAATATGTTCATTCAGATTTTTACAGAGCTTCTTGGCAGAACATATGCCTGGATTTCTTTAAAGTTTTTAATTTTTCAAAATGTCACACGAGCTCTGAGAATCACACAGACATATTTTTTGTAATCAAAATATCCACGGTGAAGAAGTTACACCGCTTTTCAGCATCTTTGTACCATCATAATACCACAAATGGTCAAAAGCAAAGAAGCTGATTTCTGATTGCTAGATCAGAAATACACATTATATAGGAGGACTAGAACCCTCATATAATGAGGACTTCCTTATATAATGAGGTCCTTCTTGTGAGTCCCAACTACAGCAAGGCAGATTTCGATGAAGTGGTGACACTGTGAAACAGCTGAAAGCTTCGGGGTCAGTTACCCTGTTGCCTGTTCAGAAAATGACCCTTGGGAATTCAAGTGGCTGTGGTATCGAGTGTGGTCACCTGCACACAGGAGACCTGCGTCCAGCTCCCCCTCTGCCACCCGCATCCAGGCCAACGTCCAACGTCTTCTGCCCCATGGCAGCACGGCCTGATCACAGGGCTCGTGATTCGCATCATTAGTGCCATCAACGTTCAACTGCCTTTTGAAAATACTGCAAGTTCTCACTAAGTGAGAGTGGGAGCATCCTGCCTGCAACAGGCTGAGGGCTTCACACTCACCTGAGCTCTGGGATGTTGCAATGGGCGGCCTTACAGCTGTTGACCTCACCTTGGCTACTGTATATACAGTCACCATTAGTTACAAATAGAAGGTTAGGGAGTTTTCTTGATTTCAAGCAAGACTTCCCTAATTCTAGCCTTTACATAAAAGTTTGATTTTAGTTATATGGTGAATAAGAAGCATCTGTATTGTTAGTTTCCAAGAAGATTCCATCTAGGCTAATTAAAACCACAAATTCCTTACTGAAGCCATTAAAAATAATTTCCCTGAAACAACGGATGCTTCCCTAAAGCTACAGAACATCCATCTTACACCCAAAGATCAAATAAGGTCAAGAGAATGCATTTTGCATGTATATACATCAGATAGGTCGTCCTTGTTTGTAGCACAAGGCACATGCTACGGCTGAGAGGGGGAACCTTCTCCTCCATCATCTCTCAGTGCTTTAGCAAGTAAACTTTGAATAAAGCTTCACAGCAGCTGAAAGCACCAACCTTAACAATGTGCTGGGGTGCAAACACATGCCCCTGTTTAGCTTGCTGCAAGGTCTATGCGCTTCAGAGAAGAGCCACATGTTTGCTTCCTCCCACCGCATCTCCTCTGAGGGCTACAGCTCTCCCTTCAGCATAAGTGAGCTCCAATGCAAAGTTGTCCTGCTCAAAAATTTCCAGAGATCTCCTGGTCTTTTAGCTGGTCTCCCAAATCTGGTCACACTGCAGTGCACAAGCCTCCAGAACAGCTTATCCCAAGACTGGAATCTTAATACAGTTCTTCTTAGAACAAGTTTCTGGAGATAGAGATTCCAGGAAGCCTCCTATACTTCAGTAGCTAGATATAGAAATATACACTGAACATCCATGCAATTAATAGAGATGTCCTTTAAATTCTCTACCCCAGAGCTCAGCTTTACCCTCAGAGCTGTGAACAACACCTTCGTGTTTGGTAAATAGTGGCAGCTGTGTCTGAACTGTACATAGAAAGACAGACTTGAAAATACTGTGTTCTTACTACAACAGAAGACACTGCTGGGCAAACGGTTCTTCTGCAAATGACAGACCAGAAAAAAAGAGCAGCAAAACCTTAGTGTTCTCTGCCATAGGAATAATTTAGTTTTATGTAGTGGTAATACCATCAAATTAACCGGTCATGTTATAAGGACTGTAATTTACAGATGCTGATACGTGGTCCATCAGCAACAACACAGGCTTTAAAATCCTACAAATTGCTTTGGGAATTTTAGAGAGATTGACAGTATCTCCATTTTGCAACACCAACTTTCTGAACACTTTGCATTTGTCATGAAAGGTACGATAGTGCTGGTGACAGCTCCCAGCTAGCACCGGTCCCTGTTGTGAAAACCACTGCCTACACAAAGAACTCGAGATGGTCTCACCATCTCTGGATTTCAGACAGTTGCTGTATTGGAGACCTATTCCTACCTGGGACAAAACACAGTGGATCACAGAATCCTGCAGCATATACAAAAACAAGCTCTTCACAATTTTGCAGGCTGTGCACATGGACACATTCTATCACTTTTCAGTAACTCAGGCTTATATTATCGTACGGACTTTCAATAAGATGAGATAGTCACAGTATTTAAACCTTTAAACAATCTAGGCTGCAAATCTGCCAGCCTCCTGTTCCTCAGAATGTTTCACCTTGGCTAAAAGCTACCAGTTCTGGGGGATAAGAGCACTGAGGTCCATGCCTGGCTGTAATGCATTCCACCAGACAGCCTTTATGAATATTTTAGCTGAACTTTCTTCTGTCCTTGTTGTTCTTGCCAACCACATGCAGAACAGTTTAGAGACAATAGCAATTCCCCTGGGTTTTACATGCAGCACTATTCAATATCCAACAACAAAAAATCCTCCCTGTAAACTCAGTTTCATCTCATATTTTCCTTCATTCTAATCTACAATTAATAGCAAGAATTTGTGCTGCTATCTGAGGAACTAGCTGAAATTGCCACATTTAATTAGTACAGCAGAAGCAGCACACTGGAAATAGGGCTTCATTCACTTTAATTCACTAGTTGGTCGCCATAAATACTTTCCTGTAAAACATGGAATTTTGAATACTCCACAGACATTATTTCTCTTTCATGAAGATGTTTGTTTACTTTGGCAGTGATTCTCTTGGGAGAAACTCTAATGACTTCCACTACCAAAAAAACCCCAAACAAAAAAGAAACAGAAACAGCCACTAGCGAGCAAGAAAATATTAGTCTAATGTGCTGGTTAAACTCCAGGGCAAAAAGGGAGAAAAAAACAGTCAATCACTGGCTTACATTCTTCCAACCAGAACACAAATCCTTGAAGTTTAGCAGGCAGCACGGCCCTCATGATATAAGCAGGTCTTTGAATAAGGGACAGAAGGCTGCCCATCTACCGCGAATTTTAAGACTGGGGTCTAGATTTTTAAGGAAAAAACACCATAATATGGGCATGGGGAGAACAAGATAGAGAAACTCTGTCAATCCAGAGCACTCTCTGCTTTTAATTTCAGTCTGACACAGAATGATCAAACAAAGGTTTCCTTCCCAATTTTGTTACATCTGGATCATGATTTTTTCTTTTAGTGAGAAAAGCATGAGGAAAATATGTAAGCTACTGTGAATCAACAGAATGCTCACTACCAAAAGGAAAAAAACTTGCCTGCCTCCTTACGGGAATGTATAGAGGTCATTATTCCCACAGTTTAAAAAAATCAAGAACAGAAAAATAATAAATAAAACACACTGATACAAAACTGCAGACCTCTATTTTTTTCTTCTCCTGTGAAATGTAAAACCACATCATCTACTTTGCTATATGAATAGTCTGCAGCCCCAGACCATTTTCCACTTTAGGGGGGAAAAAAGGCCATTAACGAAAACCAACTTTAAGGTTAAGAGGAAGCAGCTCTATCAAAAGTGCAGTTAGTCATGTATTTTTGTTTCCAGTTACAACAATGTGCAGTTCCTGGAATGCACGCAGGCCCATTTCAAAGTTTAAGCAGAGGAATGAAGCAGATATATGTCACAGACCACAGGACACCAGGCTGTACTTCCCTAAAGCAGCCTGACCATAGGTAAGACATAAATAGATAATAAAGTATATAGATCTCCTTACAGCCCTTGGGACTAGCTGGGGACAGAGCTACTTAGCCAATTTGGAAAAATGAGCCCAGGGAAAAAACAGAGATGAGAATGATGAGAATGGTGAAATGAAGGAGGAAATTAATAAAGAGGGGAAAAAACTGTGTGTGGGGGTGAGGGCAGCAGCTGATATTAAAACCTTGGTTTTCTTGGAGCTTTAAAAACTTAGAAAAGGAGTCACATGGACTGGTAAATCACGGGAAACTTCTCCAAATAATGTGAGCTGTGGAAAGAATCATCTGATTCTCTGTGCCGAACCACTGCACAACACAAAGGTTTTCGAAGCTGTAGCCATGTTTTACTTGTAACATGCACAGATCTGCCAGAAAAGCAGCTTTTAGTAGTGATGCGAGTACAAAGATAATTTTCATGTTAACGTGTTATTTGCAGCACATATTTAAAATCTCAGCCACTGTGATTTTCCAACTAAGGAATGGGAGGTAAAAAGCAGATTCTGGCAGCAGTCACAGTGTTAATTTCTTTTTATATGTTAGGTTCCTGATACACTGGTATTTCAGTATTAACTTTCATAATGAGGAAGCAGTAAAGCAATTCAGCATTCACGTAAGAGTCTACATACCATAGTTACATTCTTATCAGTTTCATGGTAACAGGCATTTGGTGGTGTCTAATTAGAAAAATATACAGATTCTGCCCTCAAAAAATTACAGTTTCTAAAGAAACTAACCCACAGACTGTTCAGAGACAGACAGCATCTTGGCACGGTCCTTTTCATCTCTTCTAACTGCTAAAAGGATTTTTCTGCTCGAGCAATAAATAAATAAATAAATAGTGCACCATGCCAAACCAAAATCCTCTGACACACGACCCTCTCTGCAGCACTGGCAGGTAGCTGGTGTCACTCTCCTTGTTTTATAAAAGAAAAGCCCTGAAGTTGTAGGTGGCAGTGCCTGGAAGAGGTGATAACCGCTCAGAACTCAAAGCCTTGATCATCCCTTTCATGTCGCCTGCATTCCAGGTCCATCTGCTTTGGAATCATTACCCTGTACTTTATTGCAATTTGTCTGTCTATTTTCTTTTCTATAGCACTGCTGGTTCAATATGGCACAAGGAATTGAGCACACAACATGAATTATGATGATGCAGAACACAAGATGTAAAAAGTCGTTCACTGTCTTTGGATCCCTGACTGAAATCCTGCAGGGCTGTCAGCCCTGGCTCCACCACAGGCCTCCTAGGTGAAGCTGATGCCTGGCACATTTGCTACAAGAAATACACAGAATCGGGTTCATTAATGGTTGCACAAAACATAGGTTAGAAAGATTCAGCTTTACCTAATTACTGACAGCTCGTTTTGTAACAACTATTTTTTTTATTTTACATTGTATATGTAGTATATATTACATACAGTTTCACATTCATTTCTCCTGAGTGTTAGTTATCTAGTTAAGGCTGGTCATTGCATGTGGCTCACCTGCAAACATTAAAATCTGCTTTCCCAACTCACTCAGATTAACTAAAGTGCCCTCTCCTTTGGGCTCATGCACATGAGTTTCAATTCAATAAACACCAGGGAACATTGAGTCAAAGTACCCCCTTGTTCCATAGGTTCAGGAAAGACAAATCTAAGAAGTTCCTGAATTGCTAATGGCCATAAATTTGGCATCTCTTTTCAGATACTCTTTTTATTGCTTTCCTGCTGTCGCATCTCAAAAAAAAAAAAAAAAAAAAAAAAAATCTAAAGCTCTCAAACTTCTCCAGTCAAGGACCGCATTTAAGGAAACCAGGAAGGAATTGAGTGATCACACAGGACAAAAAGTAAATTAAATGGATTAAACTTATTAAGCTAAAAGCTCCTGACATACACCAAGAGCTGAGAACTATAGGGGTCTCCCATCACAGGCTGTGAGGTCTCTTGATTCGGTACAACTGATCTTATTTTTTATCAGAATAGGAAACAGTGAGCATATGTCACCAGACCAAGAAGCACCAAAGAACACGTGAATCCTACAGTAATCCGTAAGCTTTTCTCGTAATCCAACAGAGGGACAAAGATTAAATTTCTCTCTCTAAAGGTGCCTATATTAGGTAGCCTTCAATAGCACCTGTCTTTTATGTTTGTAGAGGAAGATTCAAGGTGGATAATTAATTTTTACATGCTTAAAATTAGATGAGATCCATCCCTTGAAAGTTGTTTTAATAAACTTGGAAATTGCAGCTGTAATTGTGCTAGGCAGATACCACAGCAGAGATAAAACCCACATGGAAGCCCTGAGTGTTCTTGTACTGGAGCCAATTTGAAAAGACTATCTGGGACGTGGGCAACACGGTAGCTGTTTTGAGGGAAGGATCACTGGAAATGGGCTCAGGTCGGAGGGAAAGGGCACAGGAGCGGCCCAGTTCAATACCGGCAGCCACACGAGTTCCTGCGCGCTGCACGGGAGCAGCGGCGGCTCTAGCTGCGCCCGTCATTGAGGCTGGAGGAGGCAGCCTGGGAAGCGGCTCTCCGAGCCCCCGGGTGAAGGACAGCCTCTGTTCAGGCCTGCACTGGGGCACCTGGCGCATGACACACGCGCCCAGGGAAGCCAGGTGCTACCAGTTCTGCAGCTCGCAAGGGAGGTTTATGAGAAGGACGGCAGCCATGCAGCAGCTGATGGGCTATTTGGGGCACATCGGCCGGCAACATTTACTCAGCATGTGATCACCGGTAGGCCTTGGTCTGCTTTTGAGCACTATCTAGATGGCTACAAAGCAAAGGAACAGAATGGCCTCCAATATAATGGATTGTCCGCAGCAATTAGCCACAAATACAGCAAAGATAAACAAGGAAACTACTCTTCTGTGCTGCAAATATACTGCCATGCTAACTGCATGGATACACATGCACATGCACGCACACAGGTCTACCCCTGAATCTCATGATCAGCAGAGACGGCGGTGGGCCCTGAACCAAACTACCCTGCACATTTGAGCACACAACACGCGGACGCGGACACGGGAGCCGCTGCCCGCAGAGCCCCGGCAGCCGCAGGACACGCGGCCGCCCGCGCCCTCACCGCGCCGCGGCCCCGCCCCCAGCCGCCTGCGTCAATGCAAATCAGCC
>JAWLRI010000332.1:9223056-9248214 GCA_034781795.1 Crypturellus tataupa | reverse complement strand
TTGCTGCCTCATGGTTAACCTGTTGTCAACCAGGACTCCCAAATCCCTCTCCACAGAGCTGCTTTCCAGCAGGTCAATCCCTAATCTGTCCTGGTGCCTGGGGTTATTCCTCCCCAGCTTCAGGACCCTGCACTTGTCCTTGTTGAACCTTATAAGGTTCCTCTCTGCCCAACTCTCCATCCTGTCTAGGTCTCTCTGAATGGCATCGCAGCCCTTGGGAGTGTCGGTCACTCCTCCCAGTTTGGTGTCATCTACAAACCTGCTGAGGGTGCACTGTGTGCCCTCGTCCAAGTCACTGATGAACAAGTTGAAGAGCACTGGGCCCAGTACTGACCCCTGCGGGACTCTACTGGCCACAGGCCTCCAACCAGACTTGGCCCCATTTATCACCACCCTCTGGGCTCTGCCATCCAGCAGGTCCTCAATCCACTTCACTGTCTACTCATCCAGTCCACACTTTCAAAGCTTTCCTATGAGAACGTTATGGGAGACTGTGTCGAAAGCCTTCCTGAAATATCTATTGCAACCTTTTGCCTAGCATCCCTGGTCATTTAATTCAAAAGAAAACTAAAATGCTATTGAAATTGGTGAAAAAGGTAGAAGTGTTATTTGATATCATTTTGCCTGTTTTCCTTTGTGTTTTGATTATTGCTTCTCTCCTAGACTACATCCTTGACATGAACTTGATCATTGCTATTCCATTTCTGTGGTTAATATTTAGATTATGTGAGGCAGAAGATGGATTTTACCTATGTCTTTAAATCTTAGTGTCCATATGACTTTCAAGAAGCACCGCATTACTGGCCTTTAATTAAAGTCTTATGCACAGGTCGGTACTCAACAAGAAGCAGAAGGTGTAACACTGAAGGGTAACACTACTGATTTTAAGGAAAAAAAAACAAACAAACAAGCTAACAACTCCCCCCTCCTCCTTCCCATAGTCCTTACTAAATGCTTACCTTTGATGTATGGCATTCTCTTGAGAACAATATGCACAGAACAGGTTCAACAACTTTAATTAAGATTATGCTAAGTCCTGGAGTTTCGAGTGATCTCCTCCTTCTCTCTCTTCTGTTTGCCTGATCATTTGATTTAGGAATCTGTACTTTCTTACAGAACTTACCCAGGCACTGGGGTCTTCAAGCAGGAACTTGCTTGCTGAACCCCAAACGCCTCAGAAGGCTGATTCCAGGTGCTCATACTGAGGCAAACTCCTACTTCCCTCAAAGGAGTTGCCTAGGAGAAGGCAGCACACTTTAAATGAAGTGATGACTGACATTAGGAGACAAGCAAGGCAATTCTGAGCAGTGAGCAGTCCCAATTCAGCAAAGTGATTTTTTTGCTTAACCTGTTCCCTGGGAAGAAGAAAGATGCACTGCACATTATTCTAAATTGATAATCTATTCTTTTAAACAGAAGCATTTGGATGGTTGATGAAGGTTGAGTTTCTGCCGACCGAACAAATGCACATAGGTCAGAACTCATTATCCTCTTTCCCCGTGAGAAATCACTTATCCCATCTCTGCAGGGAAAAATACCAAGTGGCTATCCTGAGTTCCTTTTAAAGAGAAATATTAAAAATGCAATAAAAATAAAGGCAAGGGATTTAAAATATTAATTGCCCAGTCATTTTCTCTTGCCTTACTTTCATGGATGAGAACTCTGCTTCTGAGGAAACAGAAGAAAGGCAGCAGGTAGCCAGTAGCAGAGAGTCAGAGCTCTCACTTGTCACTGTCAGTGCCTGCTGTGAAGGGAAAATGCCGGTCTGCCAAGAGCCAGCGAAAGCTTCAAGGTGGCAAACTATTCCTAAAGGCTGTGAAACTTTAGAAGGAAACAAAAATACGAAAGGGCAAAAGCAGTGAATTTTGTGCATGTGTACTCAGAAGGACCCTTTTCAAAAATCTTTGAACTTCTTTTTTTTCAAAATAATTTTCAAAATATTTTGTAAAACACTGCTGTGCATTCCCGATGATGCTGGACATATCTGCATGTTGCTCGGATTTTGTGCAGCAGGTGTTCATAAGGGCCTGATCCTACCTGTAGCCAGGTCAGCAGCCCACAGATCTTGTGTGTGGAAAATTTGCCTTGAGAGGGATAGCAGTAGATCTGAAGGAGGCCCCTGTTGTTACTGGGTCATACAAGCACGGTAATTAACAGAAATGGATGTCTCAGATAATGAGACTCAGAAAATCTAGGCTTTATGTTTTATTCAAGGAAGATCTGAACATTATTATATAGTGCCTAGAGCACTGGACTTGTACTACGGGTGGGCACATGCCACATAATCTTGTCCTCATATCTGTCTCCTCCTGCTCTTCCCGCAGAAATATATGGCAAGGAACAACATGCGTAACAGATAACGAATTTCTGAAGTTTCACCAAACCTTCAGTAGGATTTTTTCTCAGCTCTTTTTATTGGACTAACTCCATTCATATAAATCCACATTTACTATTGCATTGGAGCAGAATGCATGTTTCCTGACTGCAAATAAATGAGAAAGCTGTAGGCAGAAAAATCTATATCTGGAACACCGTTATTTAAGCAAGTTGGGGCATTCTTGTCTTAATTGGATGCATGAAGACATGAAGATCTCTCATTCTCACAGTGCAGTGGCTCACAGCTAATAGCTCTCCCAATACTGGCATTGTCTCCTCTTAATCTCAACACACGTCCTTACTTCTCATGCTTTGTAACTAGTTCTGTTGTACATGCAGCCAACTGACTTCTTCCTTAGTGCAGCAACTATTGCAACTTACCTGCTTGTTCTGGAAATAGCTAACCTTCCCTTTCCTGATTCTTCTTCTCAGGTCCACCAGTTGGAGCACATCCTCTTCACAGTTCTGTAAGATGGATGTGATATGCCTCCAAGGCACCTTATTCCAGCACATTCGTATCATAAATTTTATTCTTCTCTCTGCTGGCTATCAGGGACTTTATTCAGCTCCTTTGACAGACTCCTGTGCTCTGAAAACTGTGAAGGCCTAATTCTAACTTCATCACTAGTGTGAAATTTTAAGTAGCTGCATTCGGCAGCACAGTGGCAGATTAGGAGGTTCCCTCTGTGCAAATTCAACACGCAGTGCTACAAGTCTTGAAAACCTTCACTTTATTTGATGAGAAACAAGAAGTCATTGAAATCACAAGGAAAGAGTGGAAGGTGATTTGGGACTAAGAACGGTAATCTAAATCCAATGGAGATCTTGAGTATGAAATTGGGATGGTCACTAGAGTCTTTTCTTGGTGTCCAACATTAGCATAAGGCATAATAACAGACAGACTTGAGATTACAGAAAAAGAGAACTAGTAGAAAGTCAAAATAACATTTTCACTAAAATATTGATGAAAATATATTTTCTGATGTTCAGTGTTAAAAGTTAATTTCAATAAAATTTTCCAAACAGTTCTAATAGCAAGCAATAAAATAGGGTGTATTGAACTAGAACAATGGAAGTGTTTTTATGATACGTTATCTAAGGATGAATTAGAAGTATGGGAGTTCATTCGCAGACGAATAATGACTTCAGGAATAGAAATGTCACTGAAAAATATTTAAATAAATGGGAGTTGATTGATGCAGCTAGATGTGACAGTGCAGAATAGACAATCTATGTGCTACTGTAGAGACAGATGCAGTATATACAAAGCAATGTTTTGTTTTCAAGACAATGACATAACCTTTTATCTCTTTTTTATTTTCTTAAGGATGGTTTCTCCATATATTCCCCAAAAATTCCTTAAAGTGACAGCTGCCCATCTCATGTAACAAATTTTTGCATTAAAGTCCATATGTGGCACTGATTTTTAGTAGCAGTTTTCTTTGATGTTAAGACTGCTTGATTTATCTTTTTTTGCATAACTCAGAGAACACTTTCCATTTTGCCACATTTCCATCAGTCAGAATAATCTTCAAATTTCCAAACAGGTTTGTGGGTAAGGGCCAGAATTAATTTAAAAAGAAAATGTGAAGTATGCCCTTTGTATAGCCCACACTTCTAGGAACTGATTACATGCCAGTTCACTACATTCCTTCACAACCATGGCATATTTCAAGGGTGATTAACGGGCAATCATTTTTGATTAAAAGCTGAACAGAATTATGTTAGATATATCTATTCTGAAGCAATTGGAAGGTAGATAAATACTGTTGTCTAGTATTTCTAAGCAAATAATTAGGCCAATCAGAATACTCAGACGTCAGATTATGAGTAAAAATAATTAAAAGTAGCAAACTGAATTATTGGAGAATTATGGTTTTCATGTTTTATAAAATAAGTCATGCCTTTTTATCTGATTTTCTGTAAGGTTTAGCTTAAGTAAATTTCAGAAACAGCATTTAAATCATGCAGTTCTTTCATAAATTTGCCATTCTATCAACTAAGTTAAAATGATAATAAAACAAAAATACTAGGAAGGTTCACACTGCCCACCTTTTACAGTTTTGCAGGAGAAACTGTGATTAATATTTTGTAAATAAAACAACACATCCAATACAATATTTGCATTTTTAAAAAACATTGATGTATGTTGTTGACATTTTCAGCAACCTATATATATATTCACTGAGCTTGACATCTGGTCTTGATTGCATGTCAAAGGACAGGAAAATAAATTAGTGTTGGTAACAATTCAGTGTTTCTGAAACAAAGAAAATGAATGTTCAATGTTGGAAAGAAATCAGCAAAAATGCTGACTGAGCAGCATTTCTTAGGATCAACAGAAATCAAAAGACATGTTGATCAGGAAATGATTTTCTCTCTCACTGAAAACGTCAGTGAAAACAAAACTTTGATTCATTTTATCCTACCATACTAAAATCCAAATGCATTTTTAGATTATAAAAGCAACTATTTTCAGGAAGTTCTCATCTACTTCTAGATGCAAATGATTCATAAGTGTTTTTATGATAAATTATAAAGGGTTTGGACTTCGTGTATTCTTTTACTTATGTAAGTTTTGAATTGTAGTGTTGTTCATCTCTCTGATGTTTATCCGATGAACATATTGAAATACAGTGACTCTAATCCAAGTAACAGGAGAATCCACAGAAAATATTTGGTTTATGATTTTGAAACCATAAGTATATATTGCAAAGTTAGTTCTGCATGCCTTTATTTTCAGAGAATTGGTATATGTTTTTAAAAAAATACTTTCACAATTTTTTTCCTCATGATTGTAAAAAGCCACAGAATGAAAAATAATCTGAATGTCCTTGTATTTGAAATATGAACATTTTCTGAAAGTTTTACCTGAGAATAAATGTCCTTCAACCTTACTTGTATAGTAGCAACAGCTCGCTGGATGCCACCTGTGGTGTGAAAGAATCATTTAAGGAACATGATTTCAAGAATAAGTAATTGTGTTTTAGCCTCATATTCTGACTCGGCCTTTTTGGAGTGTTTATAACAATTCATCTTACATAATATTATGTTTCATTTTCCAACACTATTTGTACATATTTTTTTAAATAGTTTGTACTATCTTGGATAACAGCAAACACTTTCTCTACCAGTTTTGTGTTGAGTGGTTTTTATTTGCAAGTGTGGTATAACCGAGCTCAATTTCTCTTTCCTATAAACAGCTTTCAAATTTTGTGTTTTCCAAGCAAAAGCTTATGATATGTATTCTCTCTTATACTTGAAACTTATATTTTTCTAGTGAATTTTCTTTATTAAGTCTAATCTGTTTTTTTCCCCCATTTAAATATTTCCATCAAAAACTCATTTCCAGTTCATTAGATTATATAGCTTGATCACCTGTTTACAAAACAGTTCAATTCATTTCTAGTGTGTTGCTCCAAGAAATGCTTGGATTTTGTAAGTAAATATCTTGCAAATCTCCTGTCCTTATTCTCCATTGCTATGACAATATATGCTTTATATTCTTTTTTTTTTTTTTCCCATGATATCAGCAATAGCACACATCTTTAACTTGTTTGTAATTTTCCAGGATCTGCAGCTTCTTCAATATTGCTTTTTCACTTGATCAATTGCCTTGGTAGGTCTCTCTGGCAATGCGTGTTATTTTGTTGTCATTTTCATAGTCTGCTTAGGTACTCAAAGATGATAGCAAGTATGTGGTAATGCAACTGTTTCCTTTGTTGGACTGCGGAAAATATCTCCCTAAAGTATGACTTCAGTTGGTCCATACTTGGCTTTCTGTGTTTTCTTTCCAATTTCTGCCCCCTTCTTGTCAATGTATGGAGGTGCAACTTAGCTTTTGGGGCTTCAGCCAGCATTTCACGTGCTGTAACAGAAAGGAAGAGTCATCTTGTTTTTCATAAATTGCTATATAAATTTGCTTGGAAGATGGAAAACTGTTAATTTCTCTTATAAAAAAAAAAACAATTGGAGATCATATGTCTGATCCCTGTGGGAAATGCCCGAAACAGGAAACATGGTACACACAATAAACAAAAAAGTATTTTAAGTATTTCAAAAATAAACAGAAGGCCCAAAAGGGGGTATTTTAAATGTTCTGTATCCTTACCTCCCTTAATGTGAAAATGGTTTTCTTCTCAGTCTCTCAGATTTGCACCCACACTGGAATAGCTTGAGAAGGTCACAGAGTACACAGAGCAGAGGACGTATTTTAAAGGCACTTCTGTTGTTAACTATATTTGGAGTCAAAGAAAGCATCTTTTCACAAAATATTTTTTGTGAAAATTTTGTGTTTTTAGGCATGATGCACCATGAATTTTTTTCGCAACTGTAACGTTTGTCATATTTCTAACTCATGTCATTGATATGTCCCTCGTATGATAATTGCATTTCAGAATAACTTTCTAACATTTGGCTTGTAATGAGCTTCAGAAGCAAACCTTCAAGTTTTCAGATAGAAACCTCTGAAACCTGCTTAAGAAGTGAAGCCTAGTGTTGTACAAAAGACAGGAGGGAAGTCCAAAAATGATTCAAGGATGCTTTTTCTGCATTCAAGAACTTGCAGTTAAATGGCTTTCTGCATTCTGCATGTCATGTTCATAAGGAAATAAAAGCACTTGGGAAATACCCTTATATGAAGAAAAAATATAAGTTTGAATGAGATTTTAAGGCACAGATATGTATTATTAACATCCCAGGGTGCAACAGAAATTAGTAGCACTGGGTCTGATTGGACATCCATCATTCCCATAATTCTTTCCTTCTTTTCCAGACAGCAGTAAGAATAATGGTTATAGAAATGAATAGAAAATAACTCCGCCCTCCTTGCCTATTTCCTTGGTTACATCTTGAGCACGGAAGAGCTGAAAGCCTGGTGCCCAGAGCACGCCTCTGCCTCGTGGCGCTGCTGCCTGTGCCGGTGTTTGACGTCCGGGGCAGTCACTGTCGCCTTGGGTGAGACAACCAGCCCTGCCAGCCACATGGCAGCTTCTTGGATCCTCCTTCAGTGCCATTCCTCTGCCATTCCCCAACACACCTCTGTGTCCACCCCAACACTCCTCTGTGTCCACCCCAATAACTTCTGGGCCTCAGTGCTATGAAAAAACCCTTGACCTGCCATTTCAAAAGATCTTAAGAAGCGAGCAGCCAGTTTGCCAGGCCCATCTTCCCAGATGGAAAAAATCTTACAAGTTATTGTGGCAAATATACATAATAATCTATTAGGAAAATATTTTCTTAATTCTCTTTCTTGCCTTATTATACTCTTTATTATTATGTATGGCTTCAAGTCATGTGTAAGGATTAGGTGCATAGTGTTGTAAGGCTATAGGCATCACTGGTAGGCTATAGAAAAACAGAAAAATGATCAAAGAAGTGCTCTCCTAATACCTGGGTAAAATACCTGGGTTTATCACTTCACACATGGGAGATTCATTCTTTAGAGGGAAATTCAGTTGTTTCTTATATAAGCAACTAGATATTAAATACGCGTGAGCAAAGAGAAAATTCAATTTGATTAATTACTGTTAGCTCATATTTCAAATGAATCATAATTTTCGGTCATTTGAAATGGTTATGCAATTAGTTATTTAAAATGAGTTTTCAACTGTAGGCAATGCACATGAAAGTAAATGGTAATTTTTGAATGAAATCAGAATAATTCTAATTACTGTTAATGATGGTTTCAGTTTCAAAAAAAGGCTGTGGGAAAGTTAGTATGATCAATTGTTCTTTATTAACTGGATCAAATATAAAATCTTTGTACTGGTAATGGAACATTTCAACAAATTATGGAAATATTTTTGACAGATAATACTAAAACATTATTGGGCATTCACACAGTGATTCCTTTATTTGAGCATTTCATTTGATTGGCTTCACAAGAGTACTTTGCCTTACAGACGGAAGTGTTCGTCTCAAAAATGATGTGTGTTCTCACAGGCAAACATTTCTTCCTGTTGAGAACAGCAAAGACTGAACCTCCAAAGTGAAATAATTTTACAATATACTGTACAGACACGAATCCCAATACAGCCTTCAAATACTGTCTTTCAGGAGAATCCTTTTGTGAATGACCATGGATTGGGAAAAATAACCTCTGGATCAAATACTGATAATGAGGCTTTGAATGACAGCTAACATGAAAAACACTGGTGAGCTTCTCATGATGCAGCTTTTAGGGATATATCTTTGCTCAAATGGAAAGAGTCATTTTCTTTCTTAACCCAAAATAAA
This sequence comes from Crypturellus tataupa, assembly GCA_034781795.1. NCBI lineage: Eukaryota > Metazoa > Chordata > Aves > Tinamiformes > Tinamidae > Crypturellus > Crypturellus tataupa. Next base: position 9,239,601 of record JAWLRI010000332.1, on the reverse strand, counting down.
AGCAATCTTCTTTATTCAACTGAAAAAGAGAATAATCTTTCTGAAAGAATTATAGTGATAGGTTACATGTTTGTATAAAGTAGCTCAAACACCTTTGATTGATAGTGATAAACTGATGCAATTCAGTTATCTCACAGTATCATTTAACAAGGAAATGTAAGTTCCATAAATTAAGCAAAATACACATAATATGTCTTTAATTATTTTTCACTTATAAATATCTTCCACATTACACCATTATTTGGTTTGTTCTGTTTTGGTCAAATATTAATTCTATACATACTTGCCAATATGTTTGTTGTGTCCTTATCCTTTGTAGAAAGAAATTAGAGAACCTATAAATTAAATCAAAATGACAAAAGTATCCTAAATCTACTTCAGGAATTTTCCCTGTTTTCTGGATTTTGTCTATTGCATGATGATTCTTCAGTGATCTATAAAAGTTAATAGGCTAGAAAATGGGCTGTGCCATCTGTTCCAACTGCAATGAGTTCATCAGTCTTTACCTGAAAATTTGAGTATAGTTCTCAAAGATCATTAGTTGGCTGTGAATATATCTGGCTCATCTGTGCAAGAACTGTTATCAGTTTTGAATCTGCCATACTTGTAGTTCAGGTTCTTGTAAAGAGAGCAATATCAATATTATTATTCTGCTGAATATAATCAAGGGCACTGTGAAGAATTTTAGCAGCTAAACTAAACCAACTATGGTTGCCTCTCATGCATTTCGAACAAACTTTGAATACTCATCTAGTGAGATGAGTTGCACATACTTCTAACAAGGGAAACCTCCACTGAAAAAAGCCTTGCTCTGCAATACAATGATGTATTCTTTATCCTACTATTTGGAGCCATAAACAGAAAGTACACAGTACTTTGAGTTTAGGGGATCACTGTGAGGGAAGAGAGAAGGAGAATTTGTGAAGCAGGAGAATTATTTGGAGACACAAAAGACGAGTTTCAAAAATCTTCTCAATACATTTTCTTTTTTTAATCAATGGCTAAGCACTCCAATCATGGGGTGACACTGAATGTTTTTAATCAGCTCATGTGACTGCAATATTTTTATTAACATTTATTAACAATAAACATTTTCTTAACAGAAAATAAATTATACTAGAGAACTGAGAGCTTTTCCTATATGTATGTTTATACCTTATTAGTAATGTCTTTCTTTTATACATTATTAGTATCACTTTCTGTGTTCCTCGTTAAGACCTTTCAAAACAGGAGAACTATTTATAATTTCTCTCTTCATTGCTAGTAGGCAAGGAATGTCTACCCTCTGCTCTCAGTTAGAAGAAAACACTATCAATCCTGAACCCACCCTTACCATGTGGTCTGACACAAAAATGTCATTTGTGAGGATTACAAATTTGGGGATTTGTAGTAATGTTTTTGCTCTTAAAATGCAGGAAATTCTTAGTATAAGGAAGTGTTAGGCACATCCTGACAGCTGCCATATTTGGTTTAATTATTAGTATAAAAGGTTTTATTTACTGTCAGGGGGAGCTTCTATGCAGAAGCAGATCATGAATTGCTTTGGTCCAGGTCCTATTGTAAATATTTACATTTACTATTAGGCTTGGTCACATTCCTTCAACTCTCCAAAAAACAGGTTGCATCCAACCTGCTGTCTTCTTCCTGATTTGGGGGGGATTCATCTTTTGGGAAAAGTCTAAAGAAATCGTGTGGCTTCGGGTCAGCATCACATTAATCTGTCTCATACTCAAATATTTTATTTCTGAGACACTGCACTATAAAACTCTTGTTATTAGTTTTCCCTGGTCTCTTCCCTGCTATTCAGACCTCATTTCCTAAGATTCTTTTCAGGTCTGAGCTCAAGACCATCAGGTCTCCCAGTCATGGTCATTCACGTGTGCTTCTGCCTATCTGCCCCCAAGGCATGTAAGTGCATTTCTAAAAGGAGCCTGGTGCGAGGATGCCTTAGCTAGGACATAACAGGAAGAGCACTTCTGCTCGATAACATGCAGCTTGGTCCTGAAAGCAGTGCAGTCACACGAGGTGGAATAGCCTCACTGAGCACTGGGGCTTATTCCAAAATATTGCACTCATATCCAGTGTATGGTGTTGAGACTTCTGAGAATCATAGGCTAGATAATAGGGACTAAAGGGTCAGTGCTTTAAGGAGCTTCCTAGTATATGCTTTCTTAATGGAAAAATCACTATTTAAAATACACAAGATAAACTTTGGATTGATTTGCCATAAAGCAGTGCAAAAACTGAAAATAAGCAGTTTTCTTGCTATAAGCTTTGCTATTAGTTTCCATAATTTAAAGCAACTCCCAGGCTTACTGCTGAAGTTTCCCTTATTTATGTCTCTCATATTACACACATCTTAGGAAGCTAGATTTTCTTTATTTTTGTGTGCTTTAGTATTTAGGAGGACAAGGTCAAATAACTCAGAGTCCATGGAAGACAAGGCACAGCTCCTAATCATATCTGTACAGGATCACGCCAACTATTTTTTTAGAGGCAGAGTGACAGACAAGAACGAGAAGCCACTAAGTCAGGAAAGTAGAAACAAAATGGAGTTATGCCAAAACATAACATTTTTCCTTCCAGGCCAGTATTTCCTGATTTTCAATAGCAAATAAGGATAGTACATAATGCATTTTTGAACAATATTGAGATTTTTTCTCCTTATTCACCTTGGCCAAGATTGGCTAAGGGAGGCAGGAAAGGAAGTGGCAAATCACATCCAATGCCAAATCATCACCTTCCCGCTGCAGATATTACAGTCTTATTTTCTTATTCTAGGGGATTGTTTGCGTTCGGATTTAACCAAACCATGCCTTAACCATGCTCCTAACTCAGATTCCTCTGAGGGCAAAGAACACGTTTAGGTCCAAGCAAACATCTTCAGTCTGGGCATGGGAGAACAGCAGGGGTTAGAGCTCCTGTTGCTGTGGGACTTCAAGGGACATTCCTTTTTTTAAGCTTTAAACAAGCTCAGAGAGCCCCTATCTATCAAAAATAATTAAAACATTTTAAAATGTTCTATTTTATGTTTAAATTCTATGTTTAAATGAATTCTAGTGCGATGATTTAAGAATATGTTTAAGGGTCCCTTAAGAAGGTTTCCAGGATAAATGGGAAGATGGAACACAGACATGGACATGTGTGATCGCATCTAATATTACGACTAACCTATTCAGGTCATGAATATCTTCCTTCAGATTTGTCTTTTGGTACTCTAGTATCAGCTATGGACACTCAGGACAGGGCATGACTTGGGCTCAGAAGACTCAACCAGGCTTTTAGAAGATGTCTTTGAATAAGCACTTTCTTCTCAGTTGGACCTTGAAATATTTTCTTATCAAGAAAACTGCAGTGATAAACAAATACTTTGTCATCATCACTTAGTTTATTAGCTTTGTCATTTACTATAAAATAATGTCTGGATTTCATGAAGTGGGTCCTCTTCAATTCTTCTGGAACTTACAAAAATCTCTTGCCATCATTGTATTTTTAGCAAAGAATAATGAATAACTGATAGGATGAAATATAGTGCTACATAATTGGCAAATGGAGAACGTTTTGCAGAAATCACTCAAACTGTTTTGAATTTCATTTCTAGTCATGGTTTATTTAACACTAGCAGAGTGCTGGAAGACTTTCACAAAAGATTGATGATTCTCTAGAGCAATTCCTAAGCGTAATATTATGTCTTAAAGAATTATGTCACTTTCTTTAAGGGTTCTGAGAAAGATATTACTATGCATCAATAAAAATTCAAGTTTTACCAACCATCTGTATTGCGTAAATCAAGTAGAGGGTAAGGGTTTCCCCAGAAAATAATTATGGAATGGAATGAGATGGCCCAAAAGGCATTTACTGTACTAAAGTGTGTCGGTAAATGTATTATACTGTAGCTACAATGAACTTCAGAATAAATTTTAAGGACAACATTTTCAAGCATTTGTGCCCAGGGCCCTGTTTACATGTGGAAAATGGTGTTTCTTCTCCTTTGAGTCAGGACTTGTCTGTAAGAGAGACGTGTACCTGCTGAGTTTGAGGTGTGATATTTAAACTGCTTTAAAACTGATGGGAAATACTCTTCAGCTTTGTTCATTCCCTTGGTGTCAAATGAACTTGGTGGATTAGAAATCTTTCAGCTAAACTGAAATGAAATAACCTGAAAAACTTGTGTATATGTATGTATGTGATATATATCTGTTCATATAGAAATATTTGTACATATATATGGACTATATATGTATAGATGGAAAGAAGAGGTTGTGATGAATAAGTAAAGGCAAAATTAATGTCAGTATTATTTTCCATGTAGAAAAGACCACAATCAAATTAGTTCAAGATTGTTAATTTTACATTTATCTCCATGCTAGGAATATAAGATAGCATCCTGTCTTCACTTCCCTGCATTAAGGATACCAGTATATCTATGTCAAAGTAATATCATATCTAATATGTGCAACATGGACAGCTAAGCAAGAACATACCCAAACTTCTGCTTCTTATCTCCTGGCTTATGCCTGAGACTTCTGCTGTAGCTCCAGAGACATGAGACGAAGACACATTCCAATGCATTACAGTTGTTAACATAGATTAGAGTTAGATCTCTATTTGTAGTTTTGAAAGTATATAAATTTGTGCTTCATAAAGCAAAAATAAAATTTCATCTTGAAAATGTTAGTCAAATTCCAACTTCCTTTGTGGACACAATATTTACTGTGTCACTTAAGAAAGAAAAGACTCTTTAAAATAAGGACTTACCATTGAAATAATTACTAACTTTCAAAAACAATAAAGAAATAACATGAGATTATTATCTATGTTTTGATAAAGTTTATATTTGTAATTGTAAATTTTGAGTAGAATTTGTTTTTGTAAAATCCAGGAAGAGGTACAGATGTAGGTAGGAAACAAGCTCAGGTGGGCATCAGTTGGATATGCAAGTATCCATCTCCTCCTAGAGGATGGCTAAAATACACTTGAAGCAAAGATTTCCAAAGATGGTGAAGGCTGCTGACACAAGTCCTCATCAGGAAGTCCCCATGGCCAAATCTCCCACAGGCAGATGTGTTACCCTGCGCTACTTCCCTCCTGGGATACAAGGCTGGCTGTTTCACACCACACCAACACCAGGAGGTGCACTAGGACCACCATATAATATCATAGACGCTGATGAACTATTATTTTCTTGCTGGAGTGAAAATGAAAAAGCTTATGAGTAATAAAGGGTTCTCCTGTCTTTAATCGGTTACTCCAAAGCAATGGTATGCGATTGCCTCTCAACACTTGTACTACCGGTTGTCTGTCAGGTTGTGATGGCCGCACTTCGGTCTTATCAGAAATGCCATGATGTGAGTCCTTCTCCTAGGAATGTACTAACTGCCTACCAATCTCATTTAATTTCCTGAAATTTCAAGACCATGCTATACAGCCAGGTGAAGCATGTAGTGATGTTAAGTGCTATTTATTCAGGCTAGGTTGCAATGCTGATATGACCCCAGATGGCCTGTTTTCAAAATTCAGGTGGTAGCTCTTGTCTATAGGATTAGTCTCAAATATTGTGCTTTTTAAATATTAACAGTCATCAAAAACATGCCTTTCTCAAGCTGATACTTCATTACTAATGTTAAATGACCCTGACTGTCACCGTGCAGCCCAGCAGCCCAGTTGTGCAGCAAAGTCACAGCTGGAGATCTAGTCTCCTGCTCTGGGAGACCCAGCTAACTACCATTACTTTCTGGTGATGTCCCCTCTACCAAAAGTCAAAGTCAAAAGCCAAAGAATAGAGCGAACACCAAAAACAAAACAAAACAAAACAAAAGAGCATTAGCTTCAATTTACTCCCATATTCTCACTGAAACTTAAGTACAACAGTAATAAGCAGGAATAGCATTTTTCCACTTGCAAACTGATGGAATCTGCTCCAGGACCATTGTGAGCTGGCAAGAGTGAACCCCTCTATTTTGGTTATATTTACTTTAGAAAATAGAATTGAAACTTAAAATCTGTAGCCATAGAAAGTTGTCTGATATTTCTGTTTATTGGTCTATTTGAACAGTGCAGTAAGAAACAGGTCTGTTTAAAATGCTGTCTTTTACTTCGTTTCCCTCTCTTGCATCTGAATAGAGAAAATGAAGAATAATTGTGAAAAAGACTTCAGTAGCAAAGACCTAAAAGATTTCCTGTCAGAGAAAAAATGTATAATCTAGGAAATTATACAATTGTTCTAAATTTCACTTTTGGGTTTTCATTCTTCTTTGTGTGTAGGCTTGGCTCATGGAAAAAAAAATTATAGATATTTATTTCAAAAACACATGGTTCTGGTAAAAGTGAGTAGGAGTCTGATAAGTCATCTACGTGATAATTTCTTAAATGTATGCAACTATTCAGCTTGAAAATTTCCAAACTTCTGAGGAAACTGTTTTGTCGTTACTTAATGTCCAACTCAGAAACTTCTATGAAATGTTGACAAAAGTCTGAGAAGCCCACACTGACATTTTCCAAAAGAATGTTTAATTTCTGTATTAGAAATGCTTTTAGCTTCAAAGTATTAGCAAGTCAAGTATTAATGACTTATTTAAAATATAAAATTAAAATATAACTTTTAAAATCAATCTGATATTAGATGACCCAAACTGGTCTATTTTTCCATTAAGGGTTTATTTATTTATGAAATTTAACTTAAATAGTGGATAAGAGCATTTCTGAAACCTCAAAAATTTTTATGGATCCAAAAAAAAATTTTTTTTACCCCATTTACCCCATGTATTTATCCTAAGCATATTAGACTGTGGTGTCTTACATGGTGCCTGTGCAAAGCTTATTATGACAGGACAAAGGCGTGAGCCTTTTCCAGGCAACAAGTTTCTGACCCCAAACCTAGAAAATTCTTCAAGATGAGAGAGAAAATAACTCACAGGAATAGAGTTTAGTGCTCTGTGATTTACTACTCTATTTCTGTAGCCCAAAGGTAGGTTCACCCTCAGCTAGGTTAACATGATCCAGGTAGTCTAGAAGGCAAATATGTTCTGGGCAGTTGTCAAAATAAAACAAACCTAGGACTAATCTGGCAATATAGACTCAGGAGATTTCCAGTGAATATTGTAGCAGATAGATTAGAGAGCTGCACTGAACTATCTTTGCTCATTTCGGTCCTTTTCATTCTTGACCACCTAATCACCAAGGCTCAACTGAGAGGGTTTTTTTTTTTTTTTTTTTTAAGGGGCGGTGTCTTCCTGGCATTCTGTTACTAAATAATAAAACCTTGTGAGCCAGAAAACCTGTTTTTCAGTAGTTCTAAAGTTATGATACGTGTTCACTATTACTCATTTAAAATGAGTCAAAATGTATCTGCCACCTTAGCCATGAAGGCTTCCTTCTACTATGACTTTTTGGGAAAAAAATGAATAGTGAAAACAGACTATATAATAGCAATGTTCCTCTGTATGGCACATCTAGAAAAAGACAACTGTGAATTTATGTGAAGACTCCAATCTTCCTTGGAAATGTAACTTCAACTAGTTAATTCCATTAACATGCCATGGCATTAACATGGCCATGACATGCCACATGCCTAGAGCTAACAAATGCTGCAACAGTGGAGAGCGCAAGATTTTTTGACCAGTAGTATAACTGCAAACAAGCACATAGCAAAGAGGCTCAGACTGGTTTACAACCTAAAAGAGCCTATAGATTTTCCTAAGGCAAAGAGAAATCACACTGCCCTGGGTTAGCCACAGGCTATTAATAATTATCCACTTTCTGTTGAGGGTTTGCTTACCTATTTTTTTTCAGCATTTTAGCTAGATCATCAGTTTTCTGCGTTAACAACACAAACCACCTAAGAAAAAGTTCCCTATAGGAGAAATGATCTCTTTCCTAATTCTGCGATCATTTTAATGCTGGCTGTTCTTTATCGTTCATATCTGAATTCAGAACTGGTCAAGCACAGGTAAAGTTAATCTTCTCCATAATACAGGGTGACAGATGTGCCTGGATGTGACCCTGCGCCACGTGCTTTAGGTGTCCCTGCTGGAGCAGGGCGGTTGGACTAGATGATCTCTAGAGGCCCCTTCCAACCTCAACCATTCTGTGATTCTGTGATTCTATAATACAAGGAAGATCAATCCCATCCCCATGCAAACAGGATTTATCACTTTTCAGACATTGGCTTGGGTCCCCATGGTGCCACACCGGAGTAGGGTTGAGCTGAACCAGTATGGACCATATGCAGGGCAGACACAGACTTAAGGCTTCAACAGACAAATTTAGGTGATTTTTAACTTCTGTGTGTGCTGCAGACATTACTGCTCCACAGCTGTATCCCTCTGCTAGAGGTTATGGCCCTGACAGAAGAAGTGGCATAAAAAAGTGACTTCATCCGTAGCAGGTAATGCTAAGCTATCAACTGGGATGGTTAAGGAGCAGACAGATGCCTCATTCTGTAACCCAGTTAGTACAACAGTGACATTTTTCTCTAAATGTTTTTGGAGAGGCAGCCTAAAGGTCTCCCATCTCTCTGACAGCACTCCACTAGGCAAAAAGGTTTTGTTTTAAATAGTTACATTTGAGGTAAAAACAAGAAAGAATGCTAATGAAATCATTAAAAAGCAGTTGAATGCTAATCGATTTTGTATCATTTTCTGTAAATCTGAGAGTTGACAAAGTAAGAATAACAGAAAGGTTGACAAAATGAATAGTACCCAAGTAAAGCAGGTCTGACAGCTGGCAACACCCACAGGATATTCAACATCTGCAATATTTTAAGTGTGAGCCAAGTATGGGGTCAGCTCTGAGACCATGACAGAGATCAACTCTACCATGACCTGGCAGTCATGATAGATGAACACAGAATTATTATTAACATTGTATTTGAAATTTGTTTTACTGATTCATACTCTTAATACACAACATTTCATTATGAATGCATGGAATTTTTGGACAACAGTGAAAATTTAAATTCCACATTATTAGAACAAGTACCGGAATAAAAACGCATCTAAGCTAGAGTTATTCTGTTTCAAAATCATTTTTAAAAGTGTCTCCCAGCTTAGTTTCTTCCAAAGTGTAGTGTAGGTTAGCGAGCATATATTTAGCACCACCCAGAGGTTTCCAGTGCTGATAGTTTTGAAGGTGAAGCCCTATCATTTTTAGATGAAGGAGACAGTATTTCTACACTTCTTTTTTAGTGTCATGTATATCATATTTTACAGCATATTAAACTGTTACATTTTAAGGACCAAACTCTAGTCCAGGATCAGCACAGTAGGAACTAAATCATTTCTAATATCCTTTTCTTTTTAAAGGTATGAAAGTCCGTATTCTACAGGGAGAGTACAATTGAGACTTTGCCCTAGAATGCAGTATATATATTGGCACATTTGTATACTTTCTGCCACTTTTTGTCTATAACAGATTAGGGTATTTATCTATGCCATACAATGGTGTTATTTTCTTTTCTACATTCCCATTATCTACAATATCATCTATATGGTTTTTCATCAGTCTCTGTAAAAGTCCATCCCTCTTTCCTGCCAGTCATTGTCAGCACCTGTCCCTCTCCCCTGCCCCCAGCATCGTCACTCAGTCTCTGCTGGTACCTGATACTTGTCTTACAGTAAACTAGGAATGAGGGTTTCTCAGTTTTCACAATTGTGAGAGAACTTCATTGGCAAAAATAGCTGTAGATGCTACTTTATTAGCACCAGTAGCCCAAAACATTGTCAAAAGTATTTATAGCTGAGGTCATTCAATATCATAAAAGAGACGAATTTTCAGCAGCAACTGCCCAAACTTTCCACTTTTTAATGTTAATTGCACTGCAAATTTGAGTAGAGCCACAAAGGAAAAGGAATAAGGGAACATTTTATTGTTCATTGTTACTGTATTTAATCACTGTCCAGCTTCTAAGACTTACAACATCCCACTGTGCATGGTATTGTATTGTTTAAATCAATAAACAGAAAAATCAGGATTGTATTTACATATCTTGTATAGGTATTGCATCCTTTGTATGCAATATTCTTAGCGATGGAAAAGGGGGAAAAGGTTATTACAGGAATGTGGAAAATTGGATTTGGAAATTTAAAAAAGTTAAAATTTTAAAAGTTTTACCCATCATTTTGTGGATGTTAATGTTGCCTAAGGGGGTGATATAAAGCCCTTTGCCATCTAGAGATTGAAAGCAGAGGTGAAGTCTACAATAGGAATGCTCAGCTGGAGTGGTTAAGGTTCATTTTTTCTTCTAACCAACTTTCCTACAGGCACAGTAAACCTCAAAAGAGACAGAGGAAAAAGGTACTGTCTTAAACTGACATAGGAAAATTTTGTGAGAACTTTTCTGTCAAAGTCCTCAAACTGGACTAACTAATACCAACAGAGTATGCCTCTACTCATATCAAGTACATATGAAATGTCACTAAAGCAAAAAAAAAATTATCTCTCTTTTATACAGACATTAATGACTACACCAATCTCGGTACTAAATAGCTAAGAAAATTGTTATGTAGCCCAAATTTACCAATCTAATAAATTTTAAGAAGAGTAATAGATCACCAGAGTCAAACTTGCAAATTAAGCATCTGTATTTCAGTTAAAAGTTCATCTGTCAAAACAATTTAGCAAAGAAGGCAGCAAAATAGTATAAAAGGGGGATGGACTGAATTCATTCAAAGATCTGTGAGTATGCAATAATTTAAGATAAGATGAATCTCTTCAATGACTTCAAGAAAGGGAAGACTAAGACTGATATTTATAAACAATTTTTATTGTGGTTATAATAACATATCCTCATATCACGTTAGTGAACACATGCCTTTCCCCTCCCATATTCTAAGTCCTGTAGACAGGTTACTAATGATGATGTCAGGACACTATTAACTTTCTTGCCAGTTCAGTCTCAATACAGGGTATTTCCACTAGGCCGTTAGTCTTCTCAGAAGCAGAACCCACCGGAGCAATAACAGCATCCCCTGCAGTTTAAGCATTCCAAGAAGATCCAATCTCCCTTTTGCTTTAGAGCAGTTCTGAAATGCAATGTTGATGGCTTTAAGAGATTTTTAGGGTGAGTTCATGCCAAAGTCAACATTATATATTGGAAGTAGGCCAGGATAAAATTAACATGAAAAAGCAGGTTATCCATGGACTAACATTAAGATGTTTTAAAGTTGGAGACCCCAGTTCTGGATGTGGTTTAGTAAGAAAAAAGTATATTGCATCATCTCATTGGAGCTTGTCAATCATATCCATATGACTGACTGGCATATGGCAAGAAGATGAAACAGCCAATATAATAGTTTGAGGTTGTAGCAACATTTATAAAATTATAAATAAAAACATAAGTACTTCTTTTAAATTTGCAGATCAGTTAACAGAAAGAGTGTTTCTAGAACTGCTTTTATTGCTTTTATTTGAAAAGATGTATTCACATATCTTTATATAAAAAATGTTTTTATTACCTAAACCAACCAACCAAACAAAAACAGGTAACAACTCTGCACTGTTAACTTTGAAAGGAGTGAAATACACCAGAATTTTGGTCCTTGCTCAGCATTGGAGGTCAGCTCTGCCAAAAGAGAACAATGAACAGGTATGCTCTAACAGGCCAAATCAGAGGAATCCTACATTTTACAAGAAGCATTCTTGTGAAGGAATTGTTTTTCATCAAGCCACTCCTATGCAGGTTGGTAAACCCAGGCAGGGACATATGCAGCCTTCCAGTTTGCAGCAGGAATCTGGGCTTAGTCTTTGCTGGAGTCTAGGGTACTCTGTGTTAGAAGGATAGCTGGGAGGTCATTCATGATTGGAATATGTTGGGACTATCTAATTTTTGCCAGTTGTTTACTCTGAAAACAGATACAGCTTTCACTATAATCTCATTGAGTGTAGAATTCAGGTCAATGTATTCAAGTCAGCTTGAATTTTACTGCCTCTAGAAACAGAAGTGTCTGACAAGCTCCTTTTCTGCAGCCAACACTCACTGAATGAATCTGAGTCTCCTATGGAAATCTGTGTGTGTGGAGGAGTCAAAACTCAAAGAAGAAGCTATCCAGGCCCCCAGTGTAAATTCCCTTCTACACTGGTGTGAAAAAGACCCAAGACCCTTGGTAGTCCTTCTAGACAGCATTTGCTTTTTTAGCCAGCTAGTTATTGAACCACTTTGTAATAAACGTCAAGATTTGGTAAGAAAATTCTCACAAACATATGCTGCTCAGGTGATACTGGAAGAAAATCTAGTTACAGAGTACTCCAAGAAATAATGTTGTTTTTCATCTTGTTTTTTATTCTTGCTAAAGGAGTTCAAGCTGATTGACAAATTACCTAAATGCAGATATGCCAACCAATCTGAATACAGAATCGCTCTAGTTGAAAACTATAGCTTCATTTCCTTCTCTGATCCTGGTCCAGAAAATATGATCCCTCATTTCTAAACTGTACATCAGAAATTCCTTTCTAATATTTTCCTGAATTACTGATGGAGTTCAGTTATGGATTACAATAAGGTTCCTCTCTGGGAGGACTCTGGAAATGCAAAGCTGCTGTTGAGGGTCAGCTGAGATTTTTCATGGTATAAGATAATAGATAGTGTGCTTAAAAACAGTGATTACAACTTAACATGATCATACCTTACATCCAAGAGGAAGCTACAGAAGCTTAGGGGTTGGAGTGCCTTCAGGTAGATTGGGGAGATGCTAAAACCCCAACTTTCTGAACAGAGCTATGTTTTCAACTCTTCATTTGTATGTCTGAATAATAAGCATGCTAGTGTGTTAGGATAAGCTAGTAATACCTCCATGGCAAGAGAAGTGAGGCTGAGGAAAATGGAAAACTTGGGACCAAATTCTGCAGGCTGTTAATCAGACAAAATTTTATTGCAGGGAACATGGAGAAAAAGATTTAGTCCTCGTTTTGATCAAGAAAAGTTTTCATTTCCATGGCTCTCAATGTGATAATATACAGCAAAAACACTAAAAACAACTAAAGCGCAGAAATAAAAGAGAAGCATACAGAGCATTTGATTGTCTCCTGTTTGAATAACCACTTTAGATTATTTTATTTTATAATTTTGGCTTTGGTACTTGACAAGCATTTTCAGATGTCATCAGATTATCCCCACAGGACACTATAATATTTGCAGATCAGGAATGAACCATAATTTATATCTCTTAAAGAACACATACACATTCTAAAGAGTCCATTTGTCTTCCTCTGAATATCCTATATGGACAAAAAAAAAGGAATTTTGCTGTTTTTCTTCATGAATCCAATTTCCACCCAGGACAGTGTACCTGCTTTTGTAAACAGATGTACAATTTATCCTCTTACTTCTGACTTTGAAATATATTTTTCTTGAAAAGTATTAACTTTTTCACTACTGCTTTAGCTTTGCAGGAACAATCCTTAAAATCTGATTTAGTGTAGTTTCACATTTATTCACACCAAAAACTGTGGTACTTCTGAATAAAGTCAAAATTAACATTTTCTACAGCATAAGGGAAGGGAGGAAATCTACTGTATAAGCTGACACCAAATAAAGTCTAAGTGAAAATAGAATGTGCCAATGTGTTAACATGCTAGAGTGTTAAACGAGGAAAAAAAAGCAAAAGGTGAAAAGTAAAACACGTATATGCAGTTTCTGAATAAATGTGATTGGAGAATTAGAGGAATGTATGGAAATTGGAGAAAGAACTCTGATTAGTGCATGCATAAAGAGAACAGTTGGTGGAAGAAAGTAATTTACAAAAATAAAATTAATAAAGTTCTGGTTTTCTAGTCTTTTATTTCTGCTTGTCTCTTGACTAGGGCTATATGAATAATTATTTATTTAGTTCAACAACCAAACGGTAATATTTTTTTAAAAAAGTCAATTCATATCAAATTCATTTTAAATTTGTTGATTTTACTTTCACCACAGCAGTCATGTAACAGTCATGCAACAAGAAAGAACCATTCTTTGCCTAGAATATATGAGTAAATAAAACAAAGATCACTGTTACCCAAAACTAGCAATCTTCTCCTCCTATCTCAATGCTGATCCATAAGGGAATTAACTCAGATAGTGAGAAATTAACATTCTCTCTCTTTTGCCTCAGGTCTCCTCCCTCCCATGAGCAAATATGGATATGCTTTTTCCATGCTAAAGAGTGTCCTGGGATTGAGGTAGCTTTTCCTGTTGAAAATTCCTGTTCCATTTTTGCATGGAATAATTAAATATTTGTTAAGCCAAAAGAACCATGATTTTGTAGCCTCACAATCTGATATTTATCAGTGGGAAAGAGGCTAGGAGTCGATCCTCAGCTTTCTTGGGTGAATATGTAACTGCAAGGCTCTTGAACCACATTTATTCAGTCACAGGTAATTCAGTATTTTATGTAAAGTTGAACAAAGACATACAGAAGCTTTAGAGCATCTCAAATGTTCTCAACAAGGACGGTTTCAGTACTCACTTGGAAAACCAAGGTTTCAATCCATTAAGGAGAGACTTGGGCACAGTATGATCTCCTGAGGGAATTCTGTACCTGAAGAGCCTGGAGCATTCCCAACAGTGACTGTCTCCATTTGCGAAAAGCAAGTACCCTCTTACCTGAATCTAGAATCCTCCTCTCAACCATCCAAAATCAAAACTGTTTAAAGATTTCAAGCCAACTGAAATGGAAATGAAATTCGGTAAATTTATTTTTTGTCAAGGAAAAAAATCCATCAGCTTTACTTCTTACCTTCATCTTTCCTAATCAGAAACCCTCTATCAGAGGATTTCGCAGGAGACAAAATCTAATTTGTAAATCTCATTCCATTTGAGATTACCTCAAATCTCAGTTTTCAGAACAGTCTGCTGTAATAAGAAAAAAGAAAAACTAGATTTCCTTGTTACTAATATTGGCAGAGAAGAATACTTCTTTCCACGGCAATTTCATGTGATTAGAACTTGCCAACAATGGAGGCACAATAACTTTGCTATATTAAACCAAAGGGACTTTCTGGATTTTTTTTTTTTTTTTTTAGAATATATTTCCATTCATTAGAACTCACAACTGCTATTTAATTTTAAGCCTTTTAAATATACTTGTAGAACTGGAAAAAAAAATACCGACTGTAACTTTTTAAATACCTTGGATTATTTATTTACTAGATGCAATAACAATATAACAAAAAACTATAGCATTTTCCACCTGTTTAATAGTGAAGGGAACTGTCTCTTTTAAATCAAAAGCTCTTTTCTTTGTATATGTGTAGGTTAATAGTTCTGTGCCTGACAGCTGTGAGGAGCCATTGCCCGAGTAGAAAGGACTCGGGTAGGTCTGCAGGAGATCAGCGGTTCCTGCTGCTCACAGACACAAGTACACGCTGAAGCAAAGTTATACTTGGTAGGCATTTATTTCATCCTAATGTTTCAAATGAACCACAGAGAAAGATATTCTTCACCACTGGGTTATAGTCCTAGTTTTGCTCTTCAACATCTTAACAAGTGACTAAGCAAGTTCCTGAGAGGCCTCTGAGGTTGCTATAGAGGAACTGGCATTTTCACCCATATTTAGCTGTAGAAAGGAGATTCTTGCTGGGCAGCTGAGCATTTTTCTTCACCTTAGCCCATTCCTATGGTATCAGAGTTGAAGAGAGCTTTGACTATTACATTTGTCTAAAAACTACACAGATTGCTGTTACATAGCTCCATAGCTAGACCTGATTCTGTGAGTTATTTACCTTTCACCCTATCCCTTTATAGTCTCACTTGCTTGACTTATACCTTAGTACCTAACTAAATGAGGACCTTATTCAGTAGTTGTTAGAACTGCCTGAAATTTGACTCTCTCTGAGGGTATCTCTATATCACAGTTATGGATTTCAGTGTACTCTGGGCACATTCAAGCAGTATCGGTAAAGTCCTGTCGTGCATATGTAGTGTGGACTCCGTTTCTGGTTAATTTACTTTGCTTCTCTCTAGACTTCACAGTGTATACTGATATCCAGAATATTACAGTTCATCTACTACCAGTCCCTAAACAGGATTATTTTAAAGATGGCTCAGATATACTTGTGCATTAGCACATGCACTGCCAAGGAATTAAATTAAAAATGAGAAAAGACAGATTTATGTAGATTATTGACTCTAGGGTTTATGGGAATGGAAGGCATCTTCTGTACTCAGAGTGTTAGTGATGACTCCAACCTCAGAAATGTCCATAAGCATACAAACAATTCATAGAATATCATAGAATATCATAGAATCTTTAAGGTTGGAAGGAACCTCTAGAGGTCATCTAGTCCAACCCCCTGCACACGTAGGGTCGTCTAGAGCACGTGGCACAGGACTGCGTCCAAGTGGCTTTTGAAGATCTCCAGAGAAGGAAACTCCACAACCTCTCTGGGCAGCCTGTTCCAGTGCTCTATTACCCTCACTGTTAAGAATTTTTTCCTCAAGTTCCTGTGTAACTTTTGACACTTCAGTTTGTGGCCATTTCCTTTAGTTCTATCAGTAGCCACCACTGAAAAGAGGCCAGCCCCATCCTCCTCACTGCCTCCCTTGAGGTACTTATACACACTGATTAGATC
>JAWLRI010000332.1:9210130-9222956 GCA_034781795.1 Crypturellus tataupa | reverse complement strand
GGGACACTGCTAACCACAGGCCTCCAACCGGACTCCGCACCGTTGATTACCACCCTCTGAGCTCTGTCATACAGCCAATTCCCAATCCACTTCATCGTCCACTCATCCATCCCACACCTCCGGAGCTTGTCCAGGAGGATGTTGTGAGGGAGAGTGTCAAAAGCCTTGGTGAAGTCCAAATAGATGACATCCACCGCTCTCCCCTCATCTATCCAGTTGGTCATCCCATCATAGAAGGCTATCAGGTTAATCAAGCATGATTTCCCCTTGGTGAATCCATGCTGACTAGTCCTGAGCACCTTCTTGTCCCCCATGTGTCTGGAGACAACAGCCAGTATGAGCCGTTCCATCACTTTTCCGGGGATGGAGGTGAGGCTCACTGGTCTGTAATTCATAACTTTGGCAATTATCCTGAAAAAGTTTTCTGGCATTTGGATTGACTTGTAGGTGAGTATTTCAATTATATTCCTTTCACTGATATGCCTGTTTCCTTTAGTTTCTATTTGCTACATTCTATTTATTATTCATTAATAGAAATTTCAGACATTCTCTCCCAATAAATAAATAAATAAGGTAAATATACAGTTAGCAACAGGCTATAAAGGAATATCAAAATGATGTATTGTGCCTGAGTCCAACCTAGGGACTGGTGTGAAATATATTGCAAAGTCTGAACCCTCTGATGGATAGTATCACTAAACCATTTGAACTGAACTCCATGCCTTAAGGAAGACTGGAGGTATTGTTGAATCAGCATAAAAGTTCACTTTATATACCTTTCTGCTTGAAAAATAAACTTTATTTTAGGCCACTTTCACACTCTGTAAAAGCTGATTTGGAGGAGGCTTTGCCATGTGCCACCTCCTCTCCTGGTGCTGTTAGCACAGGGCAGGTTTATGCTGAAATCCAAAGGTGCAGTTGCCATCTTGCAGCTATACCCCAGGCGGCTGTAAACTAGCAGGGTCTGATATCATAATATGGGGCTCAAGACGAAGCTTGTGAAGCTTGCCAGCGACACTGAGTAAATATTTAGGGCAGGTATAAATGGAAATCTTGAGACTCACTTGACTGTCGGCTGGACTGAGCAAGCTGCGAACTGAGAACTGGACAGCTGTATTCGCACAGTGTTTATCTGGCACTAATTAGGCAGTGGTCTCTGCAGGACGCAGGATTTAGACACGCTGCTGTGCTAACAAGGCTATATTGTCCCCGTCAGGTCTGGCCTGTGCCCAGCCAGCAAGGAGGACAAGCAGGGACTACAGATGTGCCAGAACGTGTGGGTAGCTCCCTGGCCCAACGGTGGCCCTCCGCACCTTGGAGACTGCTCCTGCCCCATGTGGTTCCCCAACAATGGGCTTGGGAGCTTGTTATGTCTCAAAGCAGTGTGGACACTTACTTTGCACAAAAATATGGGGGAGATGAAGAGAAGCACGTTATTACAGACTTCCAGAAAACTGGTGACAGTGTGGGGAGAAAAAACCTATGTAAATGTCTGTAAATTGGCTACGCTGATCTAATACAGTTACCAAAATAAACTGAAGAAAACTTCCAAATATCAACATGCATAAAATAGTGTGCTCTGTGACATCTGGTGTTATTTACTGAATAGTTTTGCTGCGGTGTCAGTTAAGGGTTGAGACCAGTATTGCTGACTCCCTGTGTTAGAGATTCGTTAAAAATCTGCTGGCATTTAAAACTGCCAAAGGGGTGTAGAACTTCAGTATTTGGAAGAAATTGCACTTGGGCAATGTGACATACTCTTCAGAGCAGGTATGAAATTCTCCTTAATACACATAGGATTTACTATTTCTTGCTGTATGTTTGTTTTTCACTACTGGTTCCAGAGTCCTTAGGCCTCTACATAAACCTCATTGTGAAAAACTGAAAGTCAATTTGAAACTAGAAAAGGTGCAAAAACTGAAAAAAAAAAAAAAGAAAAAAGAAAAAGAAAGAAGAGTAAATTAAAGATTAAAAGGCTAGAATGAGAGAAAAGAAGGGAGCAGCCAGCAGCTTGGGAAACACTAGGCAGTCCAAAGGGATGCTTAGTCTGGAGGACACAAGAAGAGAAATAGGCTCCACAGGGCCCAGAATCACACTGCTCTTTCCATCAGCTCTGGACATAGGAGAACTGCACAATGCATTTTTGCAACACAGTGGATATGAGCTCATTCCTCCCACAGCACAGAGGCTGTTTGTCGGGAAGAACTGAATAAGCGGAGTGACATACACAGACCTATTTGTGCAGAATTCATTTATTCTTTTTTATTCACATATACACACTCACACACTTGACCTCAATAAGATTTGAAAAGTAGCATTAATCAAATTGAAAAAATAATTCAAGATTCTTCTCCAACTGCTAATGAGTTTGTGTTGTTCTGGTTATAAGTATCCATAAAAGACATGTAATTCTCTGTTAGGCAATAATTGAATATCTGTGAATTATTAGTATTTTCATTCTGCTAAACTCTATTTAGGCAGCACCAACAATGTATTAAGTTCTCTTCAAGCTACAGGTTCTTGTAGCCATTTCCAAAATCTACTAATCAGTATGACCAAAGAATTTGTGACAAATGTCGGAATGCGCCTCTACTGAAAATACAAAAGTATGGCTGTATGTAATGGGCATCAGGTAGAATTAGTGCTGTCCAAATGTTTGGGGCTTTTTTTTTCTTTTTCTGAAATTGAAGTTGATAAAAACGACTTTTAGAGGCAGACCAGTAAGTAAACAGAATTAAATTGTTAGAGAACTCATCTCCATCTCATGTTTTCAAGTCTTGCTCTCTGTTCAGCATTTTTAAATACATTCCTAAAACAAAATCTAAATCTCACTGAAGTCAAGAGAGTTTAAGTAAACAATAAGGCGCTTTCCTGAGTTGATGCATAGGCTGCAATATACACGAGTGTCAACATATTTGCAGGTTCTTCTTCACTGCCTAGAACATTGGACCGGCATAAACCTATGTGACCTGGGCAATAGATAAACTTTTTTCTTCTAGTGCAGATATATAGAATTTTGTGATTGTTCATTAGGTAATGAACCTACATGATCTGTAGCTATACTGTATGCACCCACCACTCTCAGATGTAAACAGGTCATGTTGGTTAGTGTTCCATCAAATCAATGCCTATCTGTTAAGTATTAATAGTGCACAGGACACTTAATGAAAATATGTTTAGAAGTAGCTGATCTAAATGAGTCCCTAGTAAGAAACTGGCTATTATTATGTACTCTGTTCTGCATTGAAATATCAATCTTCTTTCAGCCCTGTCCTCCAAAGCTCATCAGATATTTAAAGCATCAAATGACCTGTCTGGCTTTTACCATTCTACACAAGTTATATACTTTCACAGTAGATCAAAAGACACTAGTGAAATTATTATAGAGATTAAAATTAGAAATATATTGAAATGAATGTTATGTTTCTTTAAATGTAACCTTTCTTTCCTCATCAAGTGGGTATTGGTAAAACCATTTTCCTCCTCCTGAAACTTAAGAGTAAAGCTACTAAAAGAAACTAAGCACCATTCATTATTGCCAGCATCTGTAATTGTTTGTATTATACTTTATGAAAAAACTTTATATAAAATGCCACATTTGAACTCCAGACTATTAAAAGTGTCAGCTCTATTATATCATTTCTGAAGACCAATTTGCCTTTTTTTTCAGAAGGTTGTAATGAGCCAGGTTCATTTTGCTTTCTACCATTTATCTTTTCAGCAGTAATGGAAAATTTCCCCCTCAGGCACAGCAAGCTATTCTTATCTTAGACAATTAGGTAGAAATGAAAGGGATCATAAAGGTGAGATTTCTTCACAAACAACGTAATGTACTTTATACCATTTAACACTGAGGAATATCTGACTGAAATAAATTCTGAGTGGTTTGTGAAGGCAGTGTGTGGCTAATAGCCAGCTCTGAATAATGCTTTGGCTTTTTAACACATAAGAACGAGGGTAAGCAGTCAGGGTCACTTAAAGATATACTTAGTCTCCAGCCCCGCTTTGACAATGTTTTCTTTTCAACAGATTGAAGAAACTACAATATCTGATAAATATGAAAAGAAAAAGAAAAGGAAAAAAAGAATTGCTTTGCCTTTGCAAAGCAATTAATTCATTAAATAAAAACACATTTGGACAACTTACTGGCAAACCTGACTTTGAAGCATTTACAGGCAAGTATTATTTTATCTTGCACTTTCTTTGAATTTATTTTATGGTTAAAACATACATGATGATGCAATTACTTAGCCTTTATAAGGTCAATTAGAAAGAACCAATGAAACAGTTTATATTGAAAATACTTGCAGCATCCCTTCTGCCCAGCAAGCAATGATACATAGTACCTATACCTTAATGATACCTAGCACATAGGTACTTTGAGCCTTCTGATTGATCCTTTTGGTGTCTCTATGGCTGTGTTTAAGTGCTGTAGCAGAGTGAGAAAAATTTAATTATTATAGTAGGAATTAACTTCTAAGAATTTCCATCTCTAGCATTTCAATCTGGAAAGGATGGATGAAAGGAAATTGATCAGATAAGGTTTAATTACAAATTTCCAGGGCTGGTATTTTGGGGGACAATTCTTCATTCTCTCTGCTCCATCTTTTAAGAGATCACTCAGCCTTTTTGAGGCTAAG
The DNA here is from genome assembly GCA_034781795.1 of Crypturellus tataupa. Taxonomy (NCBI): domain Eukaryota; kingdom Metazoa; phylum Chordata; class Aves; order Tinamiformes; family Tinamidae; genus Crypturellus; species Crypturellus tataupa. The sequence continues at coordinate 9,218,316 of JAWLRI010000332.1, read as the reverse complement.
GATCTATCATATAGCCAGGATGCAAAAGGGGCAACTTTCCATGCAAGGGGAGAATGGTAACTCCCACTTACTGTGTTTACCACATGATCAACACAATAGGCTTATAATAAACAGTAATTTAAATGATTCACCCTTTTCTTTCTCTCTGGATAGTAGCATTTCTAATTTACCTTGTGCCTGTAAGTCCAATAAAGTCTTTTATTTCTTTGCAAGACAGAACTATTGCTGCTGATCATCCCACTTCAGTGCTGTACAAGCGGCAGGCTTGTAAAACACTGCAAAGCAATCTTACATCACACAACAAAATAGTAGGGGTCAGAGTGTGGGCTGACACTGCCACACCAGGCAAACGTATCTGCCAACATATCAGACTAAAGAGCACGCGAGTGGTAAAGCTGCAGCAGGAGCAGGGTTGTGCCCTGTTCATTTTAGTACCTTTTCTGAAAAAGAAGTATTGGCACCATTGTTAAAGCAAATGGTTGCAATTAAACTTATAACTTAGACAAAATTACTTCTCTTTTCATAGAGAAAAGTGTCTAAATCTAGCAAGTTCTAGCTGAAGTTGTAGAGTTTCAATAGTTTGTGGCTCCCTGGTGCTTTCTAATACCCCTTTCCCGCCCTTCAGATGTGCTGGGAAACTGCTTCCCTGAGCACTTTTATAACTTAGGTCTTTCAAACTCAACTTAAATAGTTCAAATGATAGAGGTTTGGCGTCCTGGATCATTTTCACTGAAATAGGTCAGAAATTGCTCACCTGAGCAGTTACCTCAGAGAATCTGAGGGGCTTCAATATCGAACAACAAGGGGAATGAAAGGTTAGTGAAAGGAGATGAGTCGCAAGCCCAGCACTGAGCACAGCCAAATGACAAGGTGTGTTCTCTCCATGTCTGGTCAATACCATTTTCCTGCTTGGCCTAAGGATTGTCTGTGCATTTTCACATGTATCAGACGGAAAGTGCCTGGCCAAGGTGAGAGTGGGCGGTGAGACCATCTCTGTGACTGCGTCCTTCTTAGATTGACTTAGAAAAAAAAGGAGTACCAGTATATATTTGTATATATACTATATGCAATTGTCCAGAAATTATTTCCCTGGAACCTCAAAATAAATCCAATTTGCTAATTATATTTTGGGGATCCGCAAAGTGAGTTGACCAATCTGGAGTCCAGGCTTGTGGGCAATGAGTAAAATTCTGCTAGGAAATTAAATTTAATCAAGAGGACTGTATGGCAAAGGGAAAAAAAAACTGACCTTTTAAATTGAAACATCTCAGAGCTTTGACTGATCAAAGTACTCCAAAGATCGCTTACACCAGAATACCACAGGGAGGGGGTTCATTATGACATTTTTATTAGTACAATAAAGTCTTATTTTTTTCATTTTAAAAGTTTCCTGATTCTTTCTGCGTTGAATATATAGTGGAATTCTGTATATTGGTTTACACGCTCAAAAGAAATTTATTTTTACATCTTTTCTCTCTCTCTAAATTGCTGAACTGGGAGATGATGTTAATTTTACCCTAGACTCAATCTTTTCTGATATATAAAAGTTTTATGTTGGCACATTCCTCACATTTGTCAAAAATACCAATTAAGAAATGGGAGCTCATGACTCAGGTTTCTCAAAATAGAGTTAGAGAAATCCTTCCACTCGTAGATGAATCAAAAGGCTGCATGTACATTATTTGACATTCCTAATTTATAGGATTATTACTGTTGCCAGTTTGACATTTTACACTTCAAATAAATTCACCCATAGGCACAAAGGCACTTTACACAGATTTCTTATTTAAACAAAATGTCACCATGAGAAAGAGACAAGCTTAGTAAAAATTACAGTCATCCCATAACAAAAGGAAGATGAATTTTGAAATAGAAAGAACAAATTTTGACGGGAATAACACTAGCTGTCATCTGTAGAAGTGGATCAGTTTGGGAAAACTTATACAAACTTTACTTGAATGAAATATGTCTCCTAAGTTTTCTGCACACATTCTTCATCCATCAAATTAAGAAGAATGAGTAGCAGTGAAAAAATATAGTGTGAAAAATTTAAAGAAAACATCTAAATAAGGAGTCTCTTAATTAGGTTATGGATTTTTGTTTTAATGAATGTTCCTCTGCCCTTCTTAAACTAAAGTAATAAGCACATAACAGCTTCTACTAATATATCTGCAGTGACATACTTAGTGCTGCACACACAGCTGCTTGATCACAGGCTTATGATGATGCTTGGGAGTAGAGGATAATCAGACAGCAGGGGAGAAGGCATGGAAACGTGCAGAGAAAGGGGAAAGAAAGTTGATATGATCTAATGTAGCTAATAAGGTTTCTCAGTGAGAGATTCATATAATGAAACTGGCTCAGATTTTTTTACTTCCACCACCCCAGCTTTGCCAAAACAGATGAAATTCATGGACAGAGATGAGAGATGAAGTTTGGGAACAGAGATGAATGAGATTGGAATGAGAGAGATCTATTTGGTTACCTCGTGCTTCGGAAAGTCATTTTGTGGCCATATTTGCACATTAATTAATTATAGAAAAATATGAGACTGGGTTTAAAGAACACCCAGGGGTTCTTTGATTACTCTCAACAAGTGCTATTTTCACATTTGAAGTAAATCTGAAGATCATCAAATACATTGACCTCACATTATATGATGATTTTGTGACAAAAAAATCCCTGTGAACTGAAAATAAACATGATCTGCAATCATTTCCAGAGAGATTTGTTTACATAGGAGTCTTTCAAAAATGTGTCTTAAAAGACCCAGTAAGTAGCCTTTCTAAAAAGGTGTCTTCTTTTATTCCCATAACTATTGTTCGTCAGAAGAAAGAAGGTGACTTACAAGAGTTCTCTTGTCATGAACACCAATGTTATCCTCCATCTCTCTCTAAAAATAACAAGCTAACATCAAGTAAGATAACTGCTCTGATAAAATACCTTGGAAATAAAATGAACTTTGTGTCATGGTGTGATCTTCCTGATGCTATTGAAGTTTTTGATGGACATCAATACTTTTGCCCAGACATCAATATGACTTTCAGAGATTATGCATCCACAAAGATTGCCCTCTACATCAATGAGCAATTAAAAACGTGTTGAGGCTTGATATTGTGTCTCCTGTTCATAGGGCAGACTTTTAAAAAACACTTGAAGAACATGTCCTGGGCAAGGCAGAAATCTTGAAAGACTACGAAGGGTTTTCGTAATGTATCAGGTGACTAGCAAACACTTCTCTGCCACACTGAGAACAAATTATTTTTGTATCTTCTGTGTTGTATACCTAATAACTATCACCAGAAAAGGTAACAATCTAGCAGTTAGTGAAAATACATTGGAAGTCATGCCTATAAGTATGGAAAAGAAGCAACAAAAACATTTCCAAACAGACCAAAAAAGCACATGCACACACATAAATATGACACTGACATATCCTGATGTTATAAAATTCATTTGTATGTTCTAATTATTCTTGTAATGTGCAACTTTAGTTAAAGGCCTCGTGATTTATATTGAATAATTTAAAATAAAATTCATATCTGATGAATAAACTATACACAGAGATAGTTTTGAGCATAAATATTAAAAGTTTGTGGGAGTAATAAAAACTTTTAGTAATTATTGATTTTTGCTTTGCTTTTCTGGTTAATGTGACAGCCATTTGAGTCAAACCAGACATAAATGAGATACAGTAGAGACTGGCAAGAGTCTATTAAGAACAAAATGAAATAAACTCTCAGCAATGAAGCTCCAAGATTGATGTCTTTATGACATTTAATTATTTCAAAAATAGCTCCATATCTCAAATCAACCATGACACGAACATCCACAACAAGTTTTGTGCTTTTAGCATCAGTCCCACTACAACATATATTCACTCAAACACTAGCTGAACCTTTCCACAGCCAGCTGCAAATCAGAGCTGCTCTAAAGCTACTCATCTTCCCAGGGCTCGGTATGCCCTGTTTAGCCTTAGTCTCTGGAAAGTACACCAAGGGGAGCCATTAGCACACTCAGAAAGCGGGCCCATGGTCTTATGAGATCCGTCTCCCCCTAGGCAATGCAGCCCCATATCAGATTTTGTAACATGCAACTCTTTATTTCTTTCCTTCTATTTCTCTTTCCTAGCCAACTCTTTCTTTCCTCAGCAAATGTGGTGCTGAAATGTCTCTTAAAACATAATAGTCTTCATGTGGGCACGTCTTCTTGAGGACAACTCATACGGCTATTATAATTGAAATGTTAGTAGCTAATCAACCATATAATTAAACTTGATCAATTCACCATCACTGAGGAAAACAGCAGAGTGATTAAACAGGTATCTTTGCTCAATCAGCAGATGCAGTACTATTGTGCAGATGAATTGCGATGGTCCTTCCAGTGGTAGAACTATCTTTAGGCTATGGAATCTGTCTGGACTTTTTTTGGCTAGTCTGTAGCTTTCCACATGGATATGGCAGAGTCAGAAGGCAGCCACTCAAGTCACAGAGAGGAGGAAAGGGGAGTGCTTGACAGAAATTAAAACATTGCAGACACTGCTCCAAGAAGGATCAGTAATTGCCATCTCACATTCTCTACTACTTCATGTATGCATAAATTTTTATTTGTTTGATCTACCTAAATTGTAAATTTGCCAATGGCAGCATCAGTTGCTTACTAATGCATACAGTTTCACTATGTGATCCTCACTGGATTATTGGCTATACACTTATTTAATAAATAATAATTTGGAGATACTATGAATACTGAGAAGTAGTCACAAGGATCTGTGGTGAGATAGTACTAAACCGTTCAGCTCTTACTTATAGTGTTATTGCCTCTTATTTTTAAATCTGCTATTTACAGAGCATATGGGTCTAAACCAGCTCAGGCTGACCCTATTATTTTGACATTAAATCACAGAAAAGAGCTTCTAGCATCAGAATAGTAAAATGAAATGTTGAGAAATCTACGGATACGTCATTGCAAAATAAAGTTGTCAGCTTCTGCTTAGAGAAACATCAGATTTACATTAACTTCAACAAGTAGTAAACAGCACTGACAAGTGAAATGTTTCTCATGTTTCATCCCTGAGTGGATTTAGAGGAAGACAAATGCTACTGTCCCTGGGAAGTTCAAATGCAGGTCACGATGCCACCAGGAGGGCAAGCCCATTTAGTGGAGGCAAACACACTGTTCTCTTTGCTGTGCTTTACCAAAGTGGACCAGTTCTGAACTGATTTACTCCCACAAACTGCTCCTTGTCCTCTTCCTCCTGTCCTCAGGGACAGGTGCCCTTTAAACATCAAGCTAAACACGGGAACAGGAGCCTTGTCGGGAGCCATCATCACTTGCCATCAAGGCAGAACCTGCTTTCTTTCACCCTGAGATGACCTTCACCAGCAGGACACATTTTTACTCAGAGGAGAAGCACTTTGTGACTCCCCAGAGGCTCCTTCCCACAGAACCACATTCTTATTTCCACACAAAACACTAACATAAATATAAAAATCTCTTTCTTCTCTCATGATTTTCCAGAAGGAACTGCTAGTAATGATTTTTACTTGTTAATTTATTTTTAATCAGAATCAGATTTCACAAGGGTGTGAGAAGAATCTTGTCCTCCTGGATGATCTGATTCTCATGTGGCCCAGAATAAGAGCAGTTCAGTGCTCTGGCTTTGGTATGCCAGTGTTGGTGGAGCACAGTTGACAGAGCTTTGGCCTCCTTCTCTCTCTTCATCTTCATCTTCATCTTCATCTTCATCTTCATCTTCATCTTCATCACGGAGTCTCTCTCTGGAGATACTCAAAACCCACCTGGATATGACCCCATGCAATACGCTCCAGGTGTCCCTGCTTGAGCAGGGCAGGTTGGACTAGATGATCTTCAAACCATTCAACCTCAACCATTCTGTGATTCTGTATATTCAGTAGAGCAGCCAGATTTGAATAAAATGTCTAAACAATATAATAAATAAATTTAAATTTAAATTATGCTACCAGTATATTAGTTTGATACTTTGGCCAGTGAAAAGACAGATCTTCAAAGGTTTCCAGTAAGTCAGTTTGATGCCTTGGCCAGTGGAGTTCTGCCATGCTAGTATTAAGTGCGAGGTCATAGTTCACATCTCATATTTTAGGGATTTTATATTGAAATTTGGAGGTGTATTGATGATGTCATTATTTTTAATCTGTTTTACTGCTCGGCTGTATGATCTCAGTTATGCTGAACAGATGTTCTTTGAAACTTATCCTGTTATTCTTAATTTGACATTTTAGCCGTAGCTGAACCATTCTAAATATGCTTGGAGAAAAAAAAGTTTTCAGGTTTTCTCTTGAATGTAGAGGCTGACATTACCATTGATAAGCAGCATAGGGAGTGCTGCAGGAAGCCAGAAACAAAAAGGCTCCCACTACAAACGCTGAGTCTTTTGGTACTTTTTTCATTTCTTGAACTATTTCTGGCTTCGGCACTGTTCTTGGTGCCATTGTATTTCCCTCTGGTTCCATTCATTTATTTATTTTTATCTACAAACTAAGACATGTTCTTTTGATTGCAACATCTCTTTTTTCTTTCTTTTTTTTTTCTCCAATAAATTTAAAATTTATAGTTCAAAATTATGATGTACACAAGTTTAAACTGCATATAAATATTTTTCTGGTCACACTTTATGCCTGGTGTTAGGACAAAACAGTTCTAAAAATCCTTGATAGTCACAAGGAGGTTTGTGCAGACAGGATGGCACCGGGTGTTCTTTTATCCAAAGCTAATATCTTTGAATCTGTTATTCTCTGTTCTATCAAGAATTGTGGTTTTCTTAAACAAAATCCAAGACATCTCTAAGAATTTTACTGGATGTTCAACTTGGGTATCTGCTACTGTTGATAAATAACACAGAAGGCATTAAGACATCATGTTGTGGCCTTTCACTACAAATATTCTAGCAGAAACCTTTTTTTCCCTTAGGCATATGAAGCATGTATAAACACAACAAAACAATAAGGTTAGCATTTTTTAATTTTTAAGGTTAACATTTTTTCTCTTTTATTTACAGAAGTTTTCAAGGATTTCTACAGTAGTTCTTGCAAAATTCTATTTCTTGAATTATGACTAGAATGTACATAGAAAAAAATCTCTAGAGGCTACAATGTATGTTGCTTGGAAACTGAACTCCATGAAGCTACTGCTATTCATGTTGTTCTGCATAAAAATGAAACTGGAAATAAGCTCTTAAAATGACACAATCCAATTTTGCTGAAAAGTTTAGTCAACAAATATTGCAAAGCAGCTAGTCCAAATGTCTGCACCGAAATATGGAAAAGAATAGTATCTCTGGTTTTCATAATACAGATGTCATGCAGGTTTAGATTTTAGCATATCCACAGATCATTAAGGTCTACAAGGAGAAAGAATAAGGACAGGTTACTGACATAACTGCCTACATAAGCCTTCCTTAAAACGATAATTATTTTATGTAATTATCATCACCTAGTATCAGTAGGAGTCTTAAAGATGTAAAACAGGGTACAAGAAATGAACTAATTTTAAGTCTCATAATTTCTGGTAAAAAATCAGGGATATCCAGTTCAATGATAACATCTTATCACTGAAATTTAGCAACCTTTCATAAGGCCTACGAAAGCCTCAGGAAAAACAGCTTTTTTGCCACTGAGAGATGTGGCCATTCTTGTTCTCCTGAGTACCGTTTGTATTCATTAACGTGACTGGTTTGGAAAACACTTGATAAATCTTTTGTTTCTAAGCTTGTGAAGTTGATTCTGCATTTCTTTTATAGTTTTGCAGGTCGACTTCTACCCTGACCATTGCAGACCGGCTTGTGTTTCCATGTGTTCCCTAATGTTGGCTTAACACTCTGCTCCTACGTTGTTGAAAGAAAAATATATATAGAAAATGGATCTTAGCTGACTGTCACTGATGTTGTCCTTCAACCTGTTAATTCAGAATTTATTTATATTACTTTGTAGATGAGTATAGGCCTCAATCATGTGACAGATATTCCTTAAGCAATACTTTGCTTTACGTCATGAAGCAAATCATAAGATCAAATCATAAAACAGCTGAAGTTGGAAGGGACCTCTGGAACCCATCTAAGCCAAACCCCCTGCTCATAGAATCATAGAATCATAGAATGCCTAAGGTTGGAAGGGACCTCTAGAGGTCATCTAGTCCAACCCCCCTGC
>JAWLRI010000332.1:9184985-9210030 GCA_034781795.1 Crypturellus tataupa | reverse complement strand
TGTTCTAGGCCCCTGATCATCCTCGTGGCCCTGCGCTGGACTCTCTCCAGCAGCTCCACATCCTTCTTGTACTGTGGAGCCCAGAACTGGACACAGTACTCCAGATGTGGCCTCACCAGGGCTGAGTAGAGGGGTAAAGCAGGGTCACCTAGAGCACGTTGCACATGATTGTGTCCAGGTGGGTTTTGAATACTTCCAGAGAAAGAGGCTCCACAACTTCTATGGGCAGCCTGTTCCAGTGCTTTATCACCCTCACAGTCAAGAATTTTTTCCTCAGGTTTAGACAGAACTTCCCGTGTTTCAGTTTGCACCTGCTGCCTTCTGTCCTGTTGCTGGGCAGGCTCATCCTCTCTACATCCTCCCTGCAGATACTTACACACTTTGAGAAGATCGCCGTGGTCTGCTTTTCCCCAGGCTGAACAGGCCCAGCTCTCTCAGCCTTTCTTCATGGGAGAAATGCCCCTGTTCCTTAATTACTATAGTAATTTGCTGGACTCACTCCAATAGTTCCGTATCTCCCCTATACAGGGAGCACAGAGCTGGCTGGACACAGCACAGAGGTGGTCTCACCAGGGGTGAGCAGAGGGGATTCCCGCCCTTGCCCTGCTGTCCACACGTTTCCTCATGCAGCCCTAGATACCATTGGTCTCATTTGCTCAAAGGGCATATTTGGCTCATGTGTTTGTCAGTTAGAAAATAAAGTGTTCTGGCAGGCAACTTTTTTTCTCCAGATTCTTTATTAGTGAGAATTACTGAGATTATGACTATCTCAACTTGCATTTTGCATTTTGTGAAAAAGCAAAGAAAAAGGACCAGAAAAAGTATGTGCTGCTCAGCTGCAGTATCTCTATACAACAAACTCTGTTTTCACAGAAAACTAGATAAAATCTACCACTGTGTACATGTACATAAAATATACCATATTCATTCTTCTTGTCTTACTTGGAGGCTATGCTATGTACTATATTTATGTAATCCAATTAAAATGCCTTCATGCTTTAAAGTAGCAGTATTCCTGATATTTATAAGAGCAGTACATTTTTGTAAAATCATAATTAGTTGGCCATATTTCTAAGCAGTCAGCTATAAAGAGTGATTATAGATTATGAATTTTAATGCAAAATTATGTTAGTCAGAAAGAAAATATTGCATTGCGTTGTTGATAAATATAATAAAATCCTGGTCCCACCGGCATTTAAGAGAGAAGTAAAGCCAGGATTTTATCTAGTACGTCTGATCTTATCTTTCACATGCATTCCCAAATAGTTAATTTTGTCCTTGCTTCTTATTATCATTGTGGTGGTGCCAACAGACCTCAGTAAAGAGCACATCCTGATAGGCACTACCTTTTCATGTGGCTTGTTAGTGGTACCTATGTCACTCCATGGGCTACAGTAGCATCATGACCATATAGCCTTATAAAGTTGCATTAGTACCAATTCAGTGCCTTTCTCCCATATAGATTGTGCAATTGAGTTTAAGGCTGGAACTGTGGAGTTCAGTCCTTTCTAAACATACATGATGGGTTTCTCTGTTTTTCAGGGTGGCTATATGAGGTTCACAAGCTGCTTTTGGCAGATGTTCTAGCCTGTTCTGGTTGACAGTTTCCATGCTGGATTCTGCTCCTAGATGAGCAATGTACATACTCCCATGCAAGTTAGAAATGTGTCAGGGAACATAGAAAAGCAAATCTTTTTGCCTTAAAGTTAATAGGCATGGGTCTTCAGTGCTGTTAATTTTAAGGATTTAATTTAAACAAGTTTCTAAGTAGCTTTAATGATTACTTTGAGCGCATTCCTAAAAAAAAAAAAAAAAAAAGCTTTTGTTCTTGCTAAAGCCTCAGGCAGTCTCTTTTGTTGCCTAATGATGTCAAATAAAAGCGATCCAAGTTGGAGAATGCCTTCTCCCACTCCTATGCATTTGGAGAGCCGTGAGCTTCCAAATGAGCTACAGGAGAGGCAGCTTATGACCCTGACTGCTGCTGTGGTGAGCCCACCCAATGAAACAGAATCAAACTTCTCAAAGAACTATGTCAGGAGCTCTTCATCCCAAAAATGCAATCTCACACTAAACCGTCATCTGGCTTTTGCTGTAAAGCAAATACATGACTGTATTGCTAAACAGAGCTGAGAACAACCTGGAGATTCCAATGTCATATAAAAAAGAAAACTAAAAAACATCTACAACAAAACAAAACTGTATCATGATTGGAATCACTTTTGTCACTAGAATAGCTCATTTGTAAGTTTCCAAAGCAAACCCAGGCTTCAGAAGCAATGCCAAATTAGGTGTCCCGGACCTTGAAGTTCTTGATTTTAATCACTCAATGGTTCCATTATGAAGAACACTAGTTTTTACCTGCCCTTTAAATTAGGGCATGTCAACACCTGATATTTCTGAATGGAGGAATGCAAATTTAAAGAAGAATAGATATTCTTGAATATGGCCCTGCTCAGTCATGCCTTCAAACTAAAAATGAGGCAGGTCTGCTCTGGCATGCGCTTCCTCTTTCACAAAAGTGATGATTTGTGTTGTTTCATCTGGAATCTGGATTATTACCTACTAAATGCTAACTAGGATCAACTGGCTATACCTTATAAATCCATATGCTAACTTCAGCTAGCAACAACATTAAACCGTTAGCAACTTTCCATATTGCAACTTAAGTCTTTGCTGTTTTACAGCCTTCTGGACACTGATACTTTTTTGTTGTTGTTCAGATCTCTGTTTTCTGAAAACAACACTTCCATCCATCCACACCATGGGTACATTATAAAGACAGCTGGTACCATCAACATAAAGAATACCACTTCTATTCTGAATTCTACTACTCATACTTACTTTAAAGACTTTTTCTTTAAGCAAAACAAATATAGCTTTTAGACTGCAGAAATTTTGGCCATATGACCACATGAAGTCAATATCCATGTCTTGTCCAACCAAATCACAGAGGAGGTCCATTCATTATTATCAGTGTCATATTACAGATAGTAAGGAGGCAGTATGATTTTATTGCTTATCAGCTGGTCCAACCACTTATGTCAGTATGATATGAAAGTGAAGCATAATATTTGATTGAGTGATCTGATAGGGGGTTTTCAGTGGCTCATGTCATAAACCAACTGCAGCCCATGCTAGCTGCCTAGATGTGAAGGTTTACTGGAAATGTTAGCACATTATTCAAAACACTTGCACACTTTTCAGATTAATGCTTCAAGTTAATTTATATGCATGGCTATATCTTGAGGAAGTTGCTTGGCATATTTTCTGATTTTCCTTATCATTCAAGACAGTCCAAATGCATTTGCAGAAGCAGCATCTAAGTCCTCCAAGTACCTAAAATTCTTATTCAAGCACGTCAGTAGTACCAACTCACTAACACAGCAGAGTTCCTGAAAATCCATCTGTTAACCTTAGACTTCATATGCAGGCTGCTAAAGTTACTAGCTTCATGCAGTCTGAAAGCAATTTGTGATGCCAGTGTTGAGGTTGCAGGTCATCTTGCCTAGCTTTGATGTGCAAAACAAAACAAGCAGGATAAGACATAAGACACTTTAGAGTGCTGCAAGGCAGTACAATAGAACTTCATTTGCCTTTACTTGCTTTCCATCGTGGCTGCTTGTCAAAATCAGCAGAAACTACTTGGATAGCCAAGTCTTTTCCATAAGGCTCTAAACTACCTCATCACACCAAAGGTTTTTATCAAATTAATTAAAGCTGCCTAAAGGTCAAGGTTTTCTCTTGACAACATTGATTTGTCAAGGAGTGAAAATATTTCAGCTCTTTCACCGTTTGCTTTGAACCCACAATTCTGATCTATCTGATCTATAAAATGTCACATCAGTCACTTGAGAAAAATCTGAAGAGAATTTTGCCAGCCAAGATAAGTAGAATTGTTTCCTTGTAGTTACTATATTCTGAAATTCATAATAAAAATGAAAAGCTGGAAATGTGACCAAAGTGAGATGTAAATCAAAACCCACCTTCATTCATTAATAAATGCATTCAAGGAGGTTATTATCTTTTCTTTTTAATTACTAAGCTTTTTTAATCTGTAGAGGTTTATATTTTAAACTCAGTATGTTTTTTGACAAAGAAGGGCAAAGAAGGTGGTGAAGAGGCTGAAGCATAGACCTTACAAGGAATGACTGAGGGAGCTGGGATTATTTAGTCTGGAGAAAAGGGGACTCAGGGGACACCTTATTGCTCTCTACAACTGCCTGAAAGGTTGTAGTGAGGTGGGGGTGGATCTCTTCTCCAGAATAACTACCAATAGAACAGAAAATAGCCTCAAGTTGTGCCAGGGCAGGTTAGGTATTAAAAAAAAATTCTAAAGAGAAAGTGTAGTCGAGTATTGGAACAGGCTGCCCAAGGAAGTGGTGGAGTCACTGTCCCTGGTAGTGTTCAAGTAACAGGTAGATGAGGTGCTTAGGGACATGGTTTAACAGGTATGGTGTTGAAGGGCTGACAGTTGGACACAAAAATCTTGAAGGTCTCTTCTAATCATAATGATTCAATGATTCTATGACACAAGCAAGGAGTGTTTTCCTGCAGACATGCCACTGGCTACATTTTAGAGGTGTGATTATTAGTCTTTAATTATCTTCTCTTTGTCAGCTTGGCCAATTTTCAAAAATAATGCTTGGTCACCATTTTTGTCTTCTCTATGGAGAAAGATCAAAAGGTCAGAGTAAGTTTGACTAAAAGTAATGTCTTATTAACAATCCTCCTCCAGCTAATTTGTCATATTTAAATAACCTATGAAGTAGCATGTATATGTAACATGACATATCACTTAGAAGCCCTTTGAAATGATACCTTAGGGAAAGCTTTCATTTTTAAAGGTGTGAAAAAGTTAGTTCAAATAAAGGATCAGTATATGAATCAGTTTTCAAATGAAATAACCAGCTTAATTGTGTGTTTATCTTTAAATATACACATAATATAATTGACCTGAAGGGGACTTGAACATCCTTTGAAAGACATTAAAAAAGTATTAATTCAGTCAAAGGGAACTAGGAAGACTGAGATGCTATAGAGTAACTGTCATGCCACAAATCTAGGGAAGGGGAGGCTGAATTCCAGCACATTCCAAAAATTCGTTGCAGGTTGGTCTCCCCCACCTACACAAGTGAGTGTACCCTGGGCTACTGCCATTCTCCATGCTGTTAATTGGTGAATACTTGCCCCTTCCATGTAAAGTAACACAGTGTCAACAAAAGGGACAGAAAGAACAGGCTAAGATACATTTGGGATGATTTGTCAGTTTAAATCCTTTCAGTCAGGTTAGGACTCCGTTCCCCTCTCCCATGTGGGGATATCCACAATGCTGCTGGCTGAAGGGCAGGAAGGGAGGGCTGCAGCCCTGCAGTCGCTGTCATTCTTGTGAGGTTTAGGCAACTCATGATTTTAAGAGTAGTTTTTGGTTAATAATGGATTGTAGAGTATCCCCAGATGATATCTAGAAGCCTAACACTTAGCAGGGTGGGAATGAACCCCCACTCCTCTCTTCAGTCTTTACTAAAAGATAATTTGTGTGGTATGTTATTCCGTGGTAGTTTGTGCAATTTTAATACTTCCCATTCTTCAGAAAAGGAGACTAACTGAAGACTGTGTACCATCAGACAACAAGATAACTTTAAATGAGATGCTGCAATTCTAATCTTGTGGATATAAGTTGTTGCCAGTAGGCCATTAAAAGAAACATTTACAAGGTGCTAGTTAGGCTGAGCTTCATGCCCACTGTAATGGGATCATTAGCGCCGTCTGTGTTTTTAGTCACCTCCTGTAAAACAAGCCTGAGCAAGATCAGTTTTGTCAGTGCTGGATATTCAGTTTGTGAAGGGAGTGTTTTCTCACTATGGTGCAATACCCAGAATCAATATGAACCATAAATATCACAGCCATAAAAAGACACTTGGCTGAATCCAGTCATGGCATGTTGGGCACAGAATGTGTAGAATTTAACCGAGTGTTGTCCCACTTGCCCCAAGAGTTAATCTGGCCTGTTATGTTTCTTGCCCTGTTAACATTTATTTGTACCTAATAAGGCATGAAATCATTATTCGTGGTATATGTCCTAACATTTAATCCCATGGTGTCATATTTTAATTGGACACAAAGAGTATCTAAATGGCTCTAATTCCCCCAGGATGTGGTTATCCAGTAATAATCACAACCCTTGAAGTTCACTTATTACTTTTATTAAAATAAAATCCTTCATGATTGAAATGCTACATATTTTCTAAATTGCATCAAAATGAATTTGATGGTTTAAAAGAACAGATTGCAAATTTAGTTCACACAAGACTGCCTGTAAGTAGTAACTTACAGAGCACCTTTCACATTTCAAATCCCTTAGCTATAAAGTGATAACATTTCCTATATTCATGAAATGTGGCTGAGGACATCGCATCTTTATAGACCCCAAGAGGGGCGTGTGAGGATAAGACCAATAAATATTGTTTGAGACTCCAGACTTTGTTATATATTACAGAACACACGTGATCAGCTGGAAACAGAGCACCATTTGCTGTCACCTACTAGACCCTGGCTGATTAAGTCACTCCATGCTAATCATGAAGAAAAGAAACTGCAGAAGAGAAGATATTACTCAAGCTTCAGTTTAGTCCCTTGGGCTACATCTTTGCCAGGAAATGAAACAGGGCAGAGCCCATGTTCTACATCTAAGGACAGGAGCTCGCATGCATAGAGCTGAATACTCTCCTCTCTACGATGGCACTCAAATAGGCAGCTCATGCTGCTCCTCACCCAATGCAGGCACTACCGAGGGTGCCCTGGGGGGCACCCCAAGGCAGCACCCTCCATCTGACATAGGGCGAGAGCATGCCACCACCTGGGCCCCTTCTGCTCCCGTGGATGGACATACACAACCATGGGACAGGATAGTCCAAGGAGCCTCCCTGTCACTGGAGATGAAGTCAGCTCTGGTTGGAAGCCAGCAGCAACAGCGGCAGGAAAAACAAAAGACTCAAGAGCTGACCTAACCAAAATTACTGAAAGAATGTAAGTAAATGGAAAATAATGAACTGTGCTAGAACATACAAGGACATCAATTGTAATTCAGAATACTCTCCTCAAGGTAAAGAAACACTAGGAAACTTTTAAGGTCCTGTGTTAATAAAGATGGCTCAGAGAGCAGATAAAGCCCCAGAACAGCCTGCCCATCAGAAAGCAGCTCCTCCTGAGGGGCACATTGCCTCTCCGTGTTAACTGCAGCACACCCAATCCTGACAGCTTCTAAGAGGCAAGGCAGGAGGAAAGGTGGTATTTTGTAATAGGCCTTTATAAAGTACTAAAATGTAAATTTAAAATGCTCATTACACTTGAGTAGCTCCACTCTACTTAAATATTGGCTCCAGGTTTACTTCATTATCCTCTTACCGGTAATTAAGCTACCTAGGGACAATCAGCAAATAAAATGCTGTGGTGGAGGAAATTAGTTTAGACTACAAAGCTTTCAATGAAATTATTGTGCAAAATAGAAGAAAGCAACAGCATATAAAAGGTATTTAACTATAAATAGTGTCCAAAGGCTGCAATATTTCCTCTAAGTGAAATATATAAATTGAGGGTTTGTGAGAGTCCCTGTTCATTTCTCTTCAGGGCAGTTTATTAGGTAAATGTCAGCTCTTCATTCTTAGGAATGTCTGCTCAACAGACAAATCATTTTCTGAGACTTTCAGATGTTTGCAAACCAAAGAAGAGTGTGAAAGTCAAAATCAAGGCAAGGATTGAATGAGGCCTAAGTCTTCTCTCCACCTCTTCTTTCAACCCATTGACTGAAGAATAGAAAGATATAAATGCAGGGAATCACCTGTTTTCTCCCACCCTGAAGTGGAAATAAGCAAGGGGTTGGAGTCAGGTCATCCTGGAAAAGAAGCCAGGAACTTGGTTGGGCACAGATGCTCTCCCCCTCTCTCTGTCTCTGTCTCTTTCTATATCTCTTTTTTTTTTTTTTTTTTTTTTTCCTCCATTTCTTTCTCCTGTTATGGCTGATGTGGGGAGGCTGTAGCATTCTCTAACATTGAGTCCCAAAGTCCCATGCAGGGTGTGTTAATGACTGGGCCAACTGACCGTGTCTGAGCAGAAGGAAAAGTGAGCATATGTGTTGGTTTTGTATCCTAAACTCTAAGAAAGGAGGAAGATAGAAGCATTTAAGAGGAAGGAAAGCAGGAGGGAGGAGATTTTATTTCATGCAGAAGCAATAACTCCTACAGTTAAAATATCTCAGTTCATTTCTCTGAACTAGATTAGAGGACAATGTATGCTCCTTCTATGACTTATAGAACTTGAATGCTCCTTCTTATCCAGTCTGCAAACACTGATCCCTGTTGGTTAATGGATTCCTACAGATGTGAGAGAAAAATCAGTCATTGGAAAGCAACTAAAAACTTTAGAAGTAAAAGCCTTATCTCACAAGGGAGTATTATATAAAAAGAAGAACCTATGCCCTTTTAAAACTCTCCAGTGCTTTGCACAAGTGAGTACCTTCCTGACAGAATTTAAAGAAAATTGAGCTCTGACCCTCAGAAGTAGAATCAAATCAGGTGTTTTCATTAATTCATCAGTTAAGGAGGAGCTATGAGCGACTGGTGTTGGTAAGTATGATGGCAGTGTCTGATACCACAGGAGAAAAAGATATAAAGACAGAAACTCTTCCGTGGGACTCCTGAGTAATTAATATGTTAATGCATTTCTTTTCCCCACAGAAAACACAGCTCCCCCTAGAAGCTGAATTTGTTCACTTTCACACTGCTATGGGCAAATTGAAGACAGCTGGCTTTACTCAACTGTGATTTGTCTTCTTGATTAATTACTTTCTCTGTTTCACGTTTTAGTGGAAGGTATTGTAGTCAAATTGCTACCACTATAAGTATGATTTTATTATTGGGCTAGTACTGTGTAGCCTTAACTTTTTAGCACAGTGCTCAAGTGAATCTCCATGATAATGAAGGTACGATAGCAGGGCACGAAGATCCACCTGGATTTAGGAACTGTCCAATTTAATACACCAAGGCTTTAAAACAGAGGTGAACTTAATGTGATGTCAGTTCTTTCCCTTCATAAATATATATATATGTATTTAAATCTTTGTTTATATTCTCTACTGTACTGATGGCATTGCCCTTACTCCAATTTTATTGTTACCTAAAGGTACATGGTATATTTCTAAAATACATAACTCCTGTAGTCACACAATTATAACTTTTTTTCTGTTTTAGTAAGTTTTATGTTCTCAATAGTACAATGAAAAATTTGCAAATATCAATCCTAAACTTCAAAACCCCCAAAAGTAAATGCAAGAGCATAGGATGTGTGAGGCTCGCTTTCTCTCCATCCTACCTTATGATACTTGCAGAGATTGGCTTTTTATTTATGAATACATCGGGTAGATGAGGCTGAATATGCAAGTTTCACTTATGTTAACAGGCAATTTACAGCCATAGCTTAGAAAATACATATTATGCCTGGGATGTTCCCATTTGAAAAGGTTTGTGTCCTATGAACACTATGAATGCACTTAATTGGAAACATATCTTACACGGCATATTTCAAGAGTTCTCTGAGAGACACTGACGTGAAATTATACTTATTATACTTATTT
Organism: Crypturellus tataupa; assembly: GCA_034781795.1. Classification (NCBI taxonomy): domain Eukaryota; kingdom Metazoa; phylum Chordata; class Aves; order Tinamiformes; family Tinamidae; genus Crypturellus; species Crypturellus tataupa. The sequence goes on along the minus strand of JAWLRI010000332.1, from coordinate 9,200,402 downwards.
CATGATCAGGGTTTAAATTTGTCAGAAAATACTATTTTAGAAGCCTTACATAGTTTTCCGTATCTGTCTTCACAGGACTATTTACACGTAAAGAAAAACTGGTTTGCTTTTTATAAAAATAATGGAATGATAAATTTAATGGATTTGGGCATTTGAAGTAAAATATGCTGAATTATTCTTTAAACTGAGGAACTGAGAAAAAAGTTTCTGATACTGGGTAAAAAAAATAAATATTCAAATCCAGATGATCTACATTTTGGAACTTAATAAGTGACATTTAAAATAGCATATGAACTGTTAAATACATATTAGTCATACTGTATTTATTTTTCTCAGTTAAATATCATAAGTGGAAGTTTACTAAAAACTTTAAATACACTTTCAAAAATGATATTTCATAAAGTGCCAGAAGTTTGCAAGGAGAATCCTTGCATCCTGCATTGCACAAGCTGAAATGCTATTTCAGACAGTAATATAGCAGTAAATATTTTCTCTAAAAAATGATTAACAAATATGCTACAAAGTGTATCAGTTTTAGTTTTCTGAAGAAATGAAGTGTTTTCTAAAAACTCTCTAGGCAGAAGCTGTTCTTTGATTGACAATATAAACAAGACTTACTGGCACTGAAAATGGAGGAAAATAAAAGTTGAAATACGCTACCTTGCTAATCTTGATGCAACCTTTCCTGGGATAAAATATTAATATTGCTTTGCCCAACCAATACCTCATAAATTATAATTCTATCAAAATCTGTTAGCTGACTTACTGAAAAGCTGCTATTCATAGCATGCAAAATCTATTCTTCTGCAGGAAGAACATAATTTCTTCACAAAGGGTTTTTTTTTCTTTCAGTGCACTGTATTTGTAACTCTTTTATATTGATTTCTTTTTTAATTTTTAATGTAAACAGAATATGGAAAGCCTGATGATAATCAAGATCTATTATTGCACTATATTTAGTTTAGAAATAATAAAAAAGATAAATAATGAATAGGCTGCAAAGGCTTATCTTTCTCCCCAGCCTGCTCTATGTAGTGCTTTGTTCCATAGTTATTGGCATTTGCAATAAAATGTATCAGTAAATTTAGTCAATTAAAAGTTTACTGTGATTCAATAGCAAGGTTTATCCCACTTGTGGAGCTCATCGGAACTTGGAAACTTCATTAATCTTGCAAACTCACATTTCTCTTCTTTAATAGACTTCACGTTCATAAATATAAAGCATATGATTGTGCCTATCATTTCATAGCCTTTTCACTGCTGCCTGGCTGATTGTGTCTTGACAGCATTTTTAACAGGTTGCCCATTCAGAAGAGCAGAATGTGAGCTGGGTTCCTGGAACCAGCAACTGTTCAAGAAGGCTACCAGACCTTGCTGAGCATGGAAGTAACAACGCACTTGAACACGAACTTATCAGTCACTATCACTGGTGCAAATTTACAATAATAACATAGAAATTATTTCTGTTTTATTCAGAAAGGTTAATTAAGAATTAATCTAGTTCAAGTTGCTACAGGTTACTGAGAGATCAGAAAACTAGGGAACTCAAAACTGAGAGGAGATCTCGCTACTCAAGAAGATAGCAGACAGAATAATATCAAAAACGTGATTAAAAATAACAAAACAATGTAGCTTTTATTTTTTCTGTGTAGATGTATATCCTTAATGCACACTGAAACTGCCATCAGCTGACATCCCTCCACGCAATGCTATGGACCACAAGCTTGACAGATGAGCTTATTTCTGCAGAGAAGGACCTGGGCATCGTGGTGGACGACAGGTTGACCATGAGGAAGCAGTGTGTCCTCGTGACCAAGAAGGCCCATGGCATCTTGGAGCGCTCTTAATGTAGGTCGAGGGAGGTGATCCTGCCCCTCTACTCAGCCCTGGTGAGGCCACACCAGGGCTGCACACCAAAAATTCCACAGGAACTTAAGGAAAAATTTCTTAACAGTGAGGGTGACAGAGCCCTGGAATAGGCTGCCAAGAGAGGCTGTGGAATCTCCATCTCCGGAGATCTTCAAGACCCGTTTGGACACAGCCCTGTGCCACATGCTCTAAGTGAGCCTACGTGTGCAGGGAGGTTGGACTAGATGATCCTAGAGGTCCCTTCCAACCTTAATGATTCTATGATTCTTCCATCCTCTCAGTGAGAGGTTGGGTGCCCTACTCATGGCAGTAAGTTAGTTGTTGCTACCTCTCCAGGAGAAAAGCATGGACATGGTTGACACTGGCTGACTGTAGATTCCCATTCCAGCTTACTTCACCGTGGAGTTTGTGTGCCTTACCCAAACACCAACATCTCTGGAACAAATGGAGTCACACTGACAAGACCATCCAGGAAGGTTTGCACTGTCACTAATGGTGCTCTGATGGTACTTGGTGCCCCTATTTAAATACTAGCATCATTTTAAAAGAATTAAGGAACATTGCACTTTGGCAACATTGTCAAAGATGTTCTGTGTTAAAAGGGAGTACCATGCTTTAAATTACCTAGAAGTAAATCTGCATAGTGATTTACTTGCCTAAGTCCCATTTCAGACACTTAAATCTGATTTTAGGTGCGGGTGAGATGTTTTAAAGTTCCTATTTATTTCCTCCTTGTACTAAGTGTCTAATGTCTTTTTGTACCTGAATTTTTGCTCCAGGATGCATGCAAAATAGCCAAAGACTTGGCAGCAAAAGCACTTTACACCTTGCATACAGTTATGAATCAAGACAGATACTGTGTGATATGTCCCACAAGGATAATTTTGGTAAGTATTCTCAAGACTCATTCATCCCACACATAAGTGCAGGTCACCTTTTTGCCCATAGTTTGTATCCTTCTTTGAGTGCTTACCTGGGTTGTGTAACACCCAGCCTAAAACCCTTTTTTTTTTTTTTTTTTTTCTTTTTAAATTCCCCTTTCACTGCTGTGACTATTAAGGACCAGTGTATCCCTGGAAGGGAAACATTCTTCTCGTTGAGCTGTTGCACTTCTACCTATATAAAGGAATTAAAAAACTTTGGTTTAGAGCCATAGAAGTAATAGTGGTTGGACTCCCTGACTTCTGGCTAATGTCCATGGGAAAAGACCTAAAAGCAAAATTTACAAGTAGAGACTGTAATAATAATAATAATAGGGCATTTTATGATCCATACTTGCCTATATTCAGCAGCTAGACTAAAATAGAATTAGAACAGAGGAGAGGAAAGGGAATGAAGAAATAATATTTAGAATCCAAATATGTTTTTCTTTAAAGGAATCAAGAACCTTCTAGATAGTGCCTTTTAATTTCTTATTTTGATATTCCTATAAATTCTGTGATGGCAACAGTCTCACTCATGCTAATATCAAGGAGCTTTTTTTAGTAAATGTGACATATCTCTTACATATATAGATGTTTGCTGCTTATTGACAATTTTTTGTGTTGCTGTTAGATGAAAGTCACTCAGGAACTTCCTTGGCTGATTTCTGTGGGGGACTCCAGCAGAGAAGATAATTAAGTGGCAGCTTCATCGCTTCCTTCTGACCTTAGAGATCTCTTCCTTCAATGCTCACTTTCTCAGCTTGCTTGGGGAACACATTGAATCATTTTTGTATACAGGCATAAGAAGTTAAAGTCATGGGGACGCAAGGATTTGCTCATTTTGACTACATGAGGCTCTCTGAACTCCAAAGTAGTTTTCTGTCTTTGGTGAAAGTGTCACACACAATTTGATTTTTCAAATTGGACTTTCATAAAGAACAGATCCCTGCAATGCTTGCTAAGATTCTGTAAAGAAGATACTGTTGTAAAGTACAACAGTACTGCCTCCCTGCTATGCAGCACGAGAACAACTTCATTATGTATCATTAAAGCTGGCTAAAAATTTCAGCTACCTTGGAGTCTGCCTTTAATGACTGTGTTTTCATCTGAAACTGGAACACCACCATATTCAAGCAAATACTGAAATTCTATGTGAACTTCTACATAAACTACATTGAGACTTCTCAGTGTAGCTCCACGTCTCACAAACCATACCCACAGCTATCAAATATTGTAGTTTTTCAGTAAAAACATCAGAGGCCTCAGGTTTTTAGAGGCAGATTGAGCTTCTTGCTGATCACATTAATTAGGCTTTCTCCTCTCCTGTTTTTAGTTCGTAATGCTGCCAAAGAAAGTTTCAGGTGATCTGTTGCTGATTTTGTTATTCTTTATTAAAGTGGTGAAGACAAAAACAGTATATGCCATCCCTCTCCTTCCTTCTCCTCTTCTCCTTCTCTTTTTTTCCCCTTTCTTTTCCCTCTTTTCCTATTCATTTTTTTCCTTCTCTTTCGCTCTTTCTTCTCTTCCTTTTATTTTTTTTCCCATTCTTTTCTTTCTAGGAAGGAAGCTCCATCAACAGTATTAATTCCTTTGCTTTGTTTCAGTGGCAATAAAGGATTTGTACTTGCCTGTTCATGTAGGCTTGCTTTTAATAGGTGCTTTTCTCATTCACTCAGGTGGTGGGATATGGATTCTTGGTGAAATAAATTTCCTCTCAGCTGTTACGAGGAGCTGTGTCTCCCGCCAGCCCCAGCCCCGCTGCAGGGGACCGTGAGGCTGGCACCAGTGGGATCGCCTTCAATCTGCCCACGGGAGGCAGCGCTGCAGCCCGACACGCGCTGGGCACTTTGCCTGCAGCCACCATCGCGGTCGCGGCTGCTTCACACGAGCCACCGCCGCTCAATGAAGCCTCGAGGCCGATTATGGAGCAGAGTGACTGAATGGGGTCAGGGCTGTCTCCAAGGCGGCCACGCTGTGGGAAAGCAGCATCAGAGGCTGGTGCCGCGTCCCGCACAGCTACCGCCCTGGCGTTTGTCCCCTGCGCATCCCACTGAGCGCCCCACTGCCCTGGCTGTTTTCCCATGCCCCGGTTCTGCTTAGCGGTGGAAGTCTTGAGCAGCAAGCTCCTGAGCACAGGGGAAGAATGCTGTCAAATTAACATGTCATATGATTAGCTGGTGCTAAATTGTATCTCTAGCTCTGTATTTATCCGACAAGCAACCTTCAACTTTACACAACACATACTCGTGAACTCTTTTTATTCCTTCCTATTGTTTATGCCAGACTGGAGACTCGCTGTGGGAAGCAGCACAGAGTTGATAACAAATACAGCTGAATAAAGCTGAGCATAACAGGAATCTCCAGTCTGAACTTGTCCAGCTCCAATACTGTATTTATCCACTTTCGTTGCCTTTTAAAAATACCACACAGGTTGCTGAATCTATTTTATATTTATCCCTATACCAACCAATATGTATTTACCCCTGGCTGACCAATGCACAGATCAGAAATCTGCTTTAAAAAGCCTGATATCTAGGGAACAGAATTATTTGCACTTCTTTCCTTTAGTTTGTATGCTCTGTTGCAGGTAATAACACCTGCTGGTCTCCATCTCAGTAATGACTATACTTCAGGGATGGGGGAAGCAAATTTTCTGAGTAAATCAAAGGATTTTCTTTTGGAAATGTCTGTGGGTGAGTGTGTGTGCAGGGAATAATTTCTGGTGAAGGACAGATCTTGCTGTGAAGACATATAATTCACTGTGCAGAGTTGGAGTCCTATCCCAAGTACACCCAAGTCCCATCATCACTATAGGAAGAGAAATCCATTGAGGATTCTCTTAGCACCAGCCCTGGCACAGCCCAGGGGAAAAATATAGTATGGATGGAAAAAAATGTAGCATGGAATATACTACTTGGAAATACTTTTTTTTTTTTCCTAGGGAAATCTTCATATGGACAGAAAGATATGTGTATACATCACCCCAGTCTTTGGCCTACTCTCCCCTCCTGCTAGATAGTTGTCAGGTAGAGGAAGTCTGTTTCCATGGGGTCTAAGAAGATGAATGGCTTTGCAAGAGCAGTCAAAATCCTCTTCTGCATTCAAACAGCACAGCCACTGTGTGAAGATCTTTGATCAGGTGTAGAGAGGGGAAAGCTCTGTCATAAGGATGTCATGGCTTGCCACAATGTGGGAAAAATAGTCAAGCTATTGAAACTATGAAAACTAACAAGAAAAAAACACATAGAAATAAAATACATCTTTGGGGAATTAAGTATATGAAATGTCTGAGCATAGATTCACTCAATAAGAAAATTGGAAATGCTACTATTCGTAAGTATGCACTCTTAAATCAAATGGTGCCTGAACCTCATCTAGAACATTTGTCCCCAAAATAAATAGTCTCCACTGCCCACAGCTCTTTCAGAATTAGCATTTAACATCTTTGTATGCAGAATTCAAGGGGAATTTTTTGCTTAAAAAATAGAATAATAGAAGGAGAGATTATTAGGGGAAAAATGATCATCAATTTTTTAAAAAAGCCTTCTTTTTATTTTTTCCTCACTGATACTATAAAAATTTATCATCATGAAACAGACTCTCCAGGGTACTGAAATCTGAAGTCCTTGTGTGTCCTTCTGAAGACCTGTGACTTGCTACTGGGCTGGCAGTATTTTTCAGTAACTCTATGCAACCTCCAGTTCTGCCCGAAGCCGCAGCAGATGATCCCTTTCACACTGTCTCTTGCCAACTTCCCTTGCTCTGCCTCTGTTTTAAACAAAGCTACCAATTCTGATATCCCATTCCAAATAATACCAGACATGGGAGGCCACTGCTTGATGCTTACTTAGCCAACTAATGACTGGAAAAACAGTGTATATAGATAAGAATTGATTGCACAGGAAAGATCTCTTTTATATTTCTTAGGAAATTTTAGGGAAAAGACAAGATCTAGAATCTCTTTTCCCATTAGAGAGGAAGAGCCTGACACCCCACTTCAAACCAGGGCAATATTTTCCTTTAAAAAGACAATTGTGGTTTTGTTCAAGGCACTTATACGTTACAGTCAAGATTTATATTCCAGTGAAAATGTCCATGAACCTAGAAATATCCTTACTGCACACTCCTGCTGTGTGAGGGAATATTCCCATTCCCAAGGTAGCTTTTCATGTTTCAGAATAGGAACAATGATTGTTCTTAGGGAGTCTCCCTTTGCTTCCCTGTCTGGTGACAGGACTCTGGGGATCTTCCACTTCCCAGAGAAGCCACCAAATGAGGAGGTCCTCCATGACATGGGGCTGCTGGAATAAGCTGAATCACAGTATCAGCGAGTATTGATTTTGAAGAATATTTTCCAGTGCCAGTTGATCTGACGGGTTTTCATAAGCTGTTTGCCTGCTGGTCACCCAGTCAGGTCCAAAGGATCATGTCCAAAGCTTTGTTCTGCTAAAGATTTAGCCTTAATTTTCCCACAAAGGAAAAGGAGATGCAAACATAGATAGTCCTCTACATTCACTTACTACACCAGGCCATTCCACTACAGCCATCTTTCTTCAACTTTGATTGCTGTGTTTTAACCAGTTTTAGCCAGTTGTCATATTAACATGAGCATTTTGTCTCACAACCCAACCCAACACAACACAACCCAAATCTTTTGAAGAACATGAGAAGACACTACTGAACAAGTGACAGATTTTGGATTAGACCTCACATTACGTTCCCCTTACCTCGCAGTCCCACAGAGCAATCACTGTTGTCAAGAGTAAGCTTGAAGCAGGTCATTAATGCAGTGACTGATAGAAATGAATTGCTTTCAAAACAGATGGCTGACATGATTATGGCAGGTCATAGCAAGATCAAGAAGCAAAGTTCTCAGTAAGAACCTCTTTACTAGAAATAGAAAAGAGCCAGAGGAGGAAAAAAACAACCCTACCTGTTAATATTTGCTGTTTATGTCCAGCCACTGTTTATCTTGTGCAGCACTTATATGAAGGAAAATATAAAGATTTTATGCAAAATAGTAGAAGGAAAGCAGATTTACATCAGTTACTTCCTGTTCTTCAGTGCATCTCAATAAGACGCATGACTATTTTGACTCATGACACTGTTTGTAGGGGAAGGTAATATTCATTATGCAGAAATATTTATATGTTGAAAGGAAGTATAAATGTTTAAGGAAAAATAGAAAATTTGAGTTATTTTCTTCATAACAACCTTTAAAAATATTATTATTTGCTATGTGCAAGCTTCTTGCTGTAGGAGATAGAGTCCTTAAACCATTTTTTCCCTGACTTAGGTGAATGACAGATTGCATTGTTGACTTGGGACAGTCTTTTAAGCAAGTGACCTGAAGTGCTGCTGGTTTGCAGTATTTGACATTTGCTTGAGGAGAAGGATATGATTCAAATTTTCCTATTTGAAATGAAGATATTGATTATATAATAATATTCCTGCAATCTAGAAGATGCACAAAGGCTTAGCTGATATCAAGTGAATTTAGCTAATTAGCTAATATCAAGTGAATTTAAATTAAACATGCTTATTGCATATCAAAGCCCCAGCTTAATAGTGCCATGCTCTTATGGCTAGGAAAATGGAGGATTCTGTTTCAGAGAACTGTTTCAAAGTAGATTTTTCTTCTGAATATATTATGTATAGATATATTATTATATAATATATCTGGGTATATTATATATAATATATTTTAAATATTCAGAATTTCAATGACTTCACTAGCCAAAATCCTTGACTTCCAAAGTTAAATTTGTAAGGAAATACTTGAACTTGAGAAAAACTGAACTCCAATGTCTCTTCTGTCTGCTGTTTACAATTCTCATATGCAAAGAATAAAGAATTTTAGAACGAAGTCCTAATCAGTTCATAGAGTCAAAACATTAAGCAATTTATTACACAGTCCTGGAAAGTGGCTTGTTATCAGACACTTGATTTTGTTTCAAAACTTACTGCCAGGATGTTCCTTACCTTATAAAAGAATGTTTAAACATGGCTACAGGACATTAGAACAAGAGCAGTGTTGGCAGAGTGAAGCAGAACTCAGTAAAGCAGGATATGAAGTGCAAGCAACTCAAGTGTTATTTCCTCATCATGAAGTTTGCTGCACACTGATAAATGGCATGGAAACACTATATTAAAACAAACAAACACCTTATTTTTCCTTTTCTAAGTAAATCTGATCTGTGGTGGTTTTACTGTAACAACATGAAATTTCCTATCAGAAAAGGAGGGACTCCTATAACAATAATGACTAAAGCCATGAGCTTTCTCACAAATAAAACCCATTTTACATTTCCAATTTTATCTTGTAGTAACTTTGTTTAGTTGCTGCTGACATTTCAATATTCAGGTACTACCTATTGCCTTAAAATCAATGAGGATTGATTTCAGTGATTTTACTTGTTTCAGACTAATAATTATATATTGAAAACTGTAGTTAAAATATGCTGAAGAATGGCCACAGTTCTTAAAAACAATAGTGTGCAGTAGAGACACATTGCAGAAATTTCACAGCTGTTGATGCTGACTAGATTTTTTTTGAATAAATTCATTTGATTGAAAGTCTGTTTTTACCATAGCAAGAGAGTTTCCAGCCAGCATACTGCTAAGAGAAAACCAAAAACATAGGACTAGGAGAGCCCACTGAGTCTATTAACTCCATTGTTGTATATGTATACCAAGGGTTTAACTCCTTTGCCTGCGTAATCCTAGTGATGTGGTGGGAATACCTGCGTTGCAAGAAAACTGCAGTAGATACAGACATCTCCAGGTTTTAAATGTTTCATCCAAGCCATTTAGGTTTGAAAAACCTTAAGCAAGATCTGGATTGTACCAAGAGTTTTTTAATCTAAACTTTTATCAAATGCCAAGAGAATCCTGCACACATTCCTGTCGACCTGACCTTGACCATGGACAGTCCACAAAAACTGTCTATGAAGGCCTACTAGACCTGTGTTTTGGGCAGTTCTGCTCAGGTATCTACAAAATGAGCACTCTAATTTAGAAGGAAATTAATTCTCCCTTACAATGCTCTGTGCACAAAAGCATATACTTAACTGAGCAACTCCCAAAACGGACATTTCTACTTCTACATTTCTGAAAACATTTTAGAATACTATTCTCTCTCCAACTCAGAATAAGAACCTGAATCTCAAATATCAGATGTTGCTGCCCAGAAGTGTTAATCAATTATTCATTATAGATGAATATTGGTAGCATTTGGAGGACCTCAGATGATCAGTGCTGTTCATTTCTTACACATTTAATTTAGCTATCCAAACTGCTGGCTGGAAATCTCGAATTTATATGAGAGAAATGGATTTACTAATATAGATTAATTTGATAATCGTACCCAGAGAATCGCCTTATAGGCTGGACTTGGCCTGCAGAATGGCACTTGGATTGCTGCTGTTGACCAGCGCTCCTCGAGAAGACACATTCTGCTCCCTGCTCTCTGCCCCGATGGCATCACAAGAGCAGCACTGCTGGCCCATCCAGGCAGTACGCACAGAAGCAGTTACTTGTAAAATGCATTTATTTATAAGAACACTCGTAATACCCCCATCCATGCTTCTGCTTAAAGGCCACAGGGGTCCAGAAGTCTAGAAATGCCACCTGAGTTCCTTTAGTCATATTGCTGAGCATTTATACAAATATCCATGCTGATTTCACATAAATTTGGCAGTTAATGAACTTCTCAGTCCAGATTCATCTTTGACAAGAGAGCCCTTGAAAACCAGGGGGTTCCCACCACAATAAATACTATGAAGACATTTTCCCTTCTTCTTAATGAATCTCTAACACCAACTCCAGCACACAGAAAGTTTGATTGCTTTTTACTGTTGTGACAGAAAGTCAAGTGCTCTTGTCTTCAGGAATTCTCTGCTTAATGGATGAGCTTCATTTGTTGAGGACAGATTGGGAGCAGATGGTATGTCTAGTTGTGATGAGTCTATGTTGTGTCTGTGGAGAGAGTTGTCCTGTTTTGTTCACAATATTATGATATTGTTTATTTTTTAATAGTTCTCCTGAGACTAACTCCCAAGAGGGCTGCACCCTGACAACTCCTGCAAAGCCAACAGTAGTTGCTAGAGGCTTGGCGTCTCTTCAGATTTGGCCCTGTCAGTGATTACCCCTTTAAAGACAGTGCTTTGTCTGCACTGACTCTAAAGTAGTATTCTTTCTTAATCATAAATAAACTTAATCATAAATAATAATCATAAATAATCACTTAATCATAAATAATCTTAATCATAAATAAATATAAATAAATGTAATCATCAATCCTCTCTCCCTACCCCACATCCCCTTCAGCAGGATGCCATCAGCAGGATGCTTTGCTTTAGTGGATGATGACCTCTTGCTATTTCTCAGACATTAGTGTTTCCTCTTCAGCTTTATGGCTTCTGCTTCACTTTCCAAGGTCTCCCTTTTAAATAGATGTGTGTGTTTTCTGCTTTTATTCTATTCTTAGGCTGCAGAATGTAGTGAATAGGAAATTAATTCCACCCTGACACTCCTTCAGTTCCTTCACAGCCCCCAAGCATACACAAAGTGCTTACTTTCTGCTCAGCACTTACTTTCTTCACATTTTATCCTACTGTTTGCATTACTTACACAGAAATATTTTAATATAAATAAGCTGTGAGATGTTGTAGCTTTCTCTGGTACAGCTCCGAGCTTAACTCTCACATGCATCTGCTGATTCCTCTTGTTCTGACAGGATGCAAGCTGTAATCTTGCAACCAAATACGAAGTATTGGGCTCACTTTACAAAAAGCAAAGATAATGTGTCTTGTTCTTAATGAGATCACAATCAAGGTCTGAAATTCCCTTGTCTCAGCAGCTCTGTGGGCTCACACTCTGGGAGGTGATTGCATTTTGTCCTGAAGGTTTTTTAGCACTATTTACTGCAGTCCTTGATAGATTTAACTTGGAAATGAAGCATGTTTATTCTTCTAAAATTATGCTCTTTGGGATAGATTGTCTTTCTACTCTGCATACAGTTCACTACACTTTAAAAGTAGCTATTAGTTACTGCTGCAGAAAAGTATCTGAAAGTGTATCAAGCAAGTCTATCCTGTCAATGTTTCACGTTTAGTGCAGGACTAAAAGAATATGTTGGAACAGGTATGAGATGAATAGATTTCAATGCTATATGATCCTTCTTCAGGACAGACTTGTCTCTATGTGCTCTAGGCATCAAATTACTTAATAAAAGACAGTTCCTTAAAGGTCCTGATTCCTGCTTACGCATCCTCAGTGCACCAGTAGTGGAAATGGCACGCACACACAAAAAAGCTTTTTCATAGTGCATATCGCCACTGTAAAACTGTTTAAAGTAGGTCATATGTAGTCTAGCCTGACTTCTGGAATATATACGTCTATACACAGATTTCAAGGACAGGTCTGGCTGCACAACAGTTTAATTCACCAGTAAGCTACATGTTTAGTTACTGATTAGCTGATTAATTTCAAAATCTGAATATTCCTACTTAATTTAAGAATTTCTTAATCTATTATATGTTCTATTACTAGACTTATTCTGAAATTTTATGGATGAAAATATGGATAAAAGACCTTCTTTCAGGTATGCAGTTTACTCAGAATGCAGACATTTTCACTATAACTGTTAATTACTAGAACTCTTACTTTTCAAATAGCTACAAAGCTTCTTACAGGTGCTTTGAACAAGCTTTTACATAGAAGTAAGGCTCAAAAGCCCTTGTGCCGCCTTGTCACAAAAGTTTCCAACTGTATCTAACACTAAAGTGACTTGGAATTACACAGCCTTAGAAGCCATTACAGGTACATTTCTCAGCTAGGTAGAAAGCCTCTAAACACTAACATTTTCTCAAAGGTCTAGATAATCTATGTCTGGTTCATATCTTTTTCTTCCCCTCATGCTGTGGAATTAATATTTGACTAGATTCAAAGGCTCAGGTGGTACATGTCAGGCAGCCCACAGTTTACACTGCTCAGTCCAAAATTGTGATCCTCAAAATGACAATTTAGCTGCTGACTGTAGAACAAATGCCCACTTCTGCGTAATACTTCATAGTATAACACCTTGCTCTGAAGGTGCCCATGACTGCATTAATCTGCCCACAGTGCTTGGATCTAGTTCTCACTCTGCTGGTCTTCACCTGACAGAGCCATCCATTCCGGAGCAGACCAAACTGATGGTGCTGGGGTTCCCTCTCTTCCCCAGCAGCCAGAAGAGAAAGACAGAGACCTGTGTGTAACATCCTCCTCTTCTGCCAAGCCGTATCTCTCAAGAGATCTCAGGCTCAGATGCTGCAGAAAGCGTACTAATAACCAGGCCAGCACCCACTTCGGTGGAAGAGGAAAGAGGGGAGCCCAGCTCTTGGTCCCTTTTACTGAAGTCAGCATTGACATGAGATCTAGTATTTAAATGACAAACACACTCATGTTTCTTTATGTAGTAGTAGCAAGCTTGCTACTACTATTTCAACAAATACTTTGTCCCACTCCCTGTCCTATTGAGTGTTTACAGACTGCAGTTTAAACATTTATTACACAGAATCTGTATATAGTCAGTAGGGACCGAAACCCACGCAAGGGAGTGGTTCTCTCCCATCAACGCCTTGTGCAAGAGCGGATTAAGTCAATTTATTGTTGTAAGGAGCAATTCCTCCTCAGGGCTGATCTTGGGCTCCCTTGCCCTCACCTGTGGTGGACATTAGCTCTGAGGGGAGGTAGTGCCATCAGGCAGACTTAGCAACGTGCCCTAGATTGAAACTCCTGCCAAGGGGTGCAAAACATGCCAGGATAAGGCAGCCAGGTGCAGTGAGGGGTTGAGGATGCCCCGCTAGGGTGCCCTGGTCACAAACAGCACTGCAAGGCTCTCCAGACAGTGTTACCTGCACCTCTCTGCAAGCTCTGTCATAAACCTTAGGCTGAATGGAGGTAAGCCTTTCCCAGAGTAGGTGAATGCCCTAATTATTAATGCGTATCTGAAAGATATGCATACATCATTCATCTGTTTTCTTCAGGCACATTTTAACAAAAAGAACAGACAATTCCTCGTTTTGGAAACAGAGGAGAATCCTGTTTCCGATGTCTGACTGCAAACATTGCAATAGCCATTTCTAGCAACCATTTTCTGGCTGTTTTTTTTAGCCCTGAGCCAAATACCTCAGCTCTGAGAGGTTGCGATGTTTACATCATTCTTCCACCTTTCCTATTAATTATTTCGCGTTCTCTTCATTCTTCATATTGGCTGTTGTAAACCTGCATCTTCGTACACCCACTGTTTCTTGGGGCTTTTGTAAAATGACTCGGTGTCCAATTTAGGTTTGTGATTTCAACTGCAGTATTCAGGCAGCACTAATGCTGAAGTACGTTCATTCATAGGTACATTCATTCCATTGGAAATAATGAAATTCTCCTAGTCTTGATTGCTTGATTTTAGAGGCTGACAGAAAAATAAATTAAAAAATCCAAACAAACCCAATTTCCAGGTCAGAAATGTTCTATATTTTCATCAATTATATCAGAAATGATAACATGTTTTACCTTCTCTAATACTTATTTAGAACTAACATTTAAAAACAAAGCAAAGAATAAAACACAGATTTTCTCCATTTCAAGTTAAAACCTATTTTGTACTATAGAATTTTTAAAGTAATCAAATGTCATTATAATGCACTGCTCTAAATGCTAACATTTGACATAACCTGTGAACACAGGGATTTTTCAGGAAAATTTTCATTGACCTAACTGTAAAATGGATGGCTCTTTTGTGAGCAGTGACATTTCATGCCACAGAAATGGCTGTGGACAGCCTAAAGTGGGTTCAAATACTGAAAAAGTGTTTAGCTCCAGTTTTCTAGAGATCTCTGCAGTTAGTACTTTGGGCAGGCACTTGCTGCAAAATGCAGTCCAATGCTCTTCTAAAACTGAATTGACATTGTTAGCTTATGCTGAGCATTTTTGTTTGGAATTGGGGCCAGGCTTCGTAGTTGATACTCGGTCAGTTCCAAGCATAGGCAGTGCAAGTCTAGCCATTCCCTCTTTCAGATACCATAGTGACAGGAAACATAAGATCAAGATAAAGCCTCATAGCTTTTCCTTCATCATTGGAAGTTCTCTCAGCAACTTTTCTCCTGTGACTACTTAGATTGTCTCATCATTAGTTGTCGTCATATATGTGCTTCTGTATCATAGTAGGTCAGAAATTATAATTTCAATGTCCTCTCAGATACTCAGACATAATGAAAGTGGATAATCTTCTTATATGCCTAGAAAAAATTAGAGCAATAAAGATGATTAAGGGACTGGAACATCTATCTTCTGCGAAAAGACTAAGTAAGTGAGCTGGGCCTATTTAGCTTAGAGAAGACTGAGAGGAGATCTGATCAACATGTTTAAGCACAGGAAGTTCCACCTCCCTGTGAGGAAGAACTTCTTTCCTGTGAGGGTGACAGAGCCCTGGTACAGGCTGCCCAGAGAGGCCGTGGAGTCTCCTTCTCTGGAGATCTTCCAAACCCGCCTGGATGCCACCCTGTGCTACGTGCTCTGGGTGTCCCTGCTGGAGCAGGGGGTTGGACTGGATGATCTCTAGAGGTGCCTTCCAACCTCAACCATT
>JAWLRI010000332.1:9164428-9180919 GCA_034781795.1 Crypturellus tataupa | reverse complement strand
CCAGCAGTCTATTCAGAAAGTGCAGCTCAAAGACATAATTTCAATGTTTAAATCATTAAATAAGGGAAGTTTAAGTAAAAAACAAATTAAAGAGATATTCCAAGTTGACATATTTCATAAAAATATTATATTTGCAAATTTTTATATAAAAAGCTAAATTAGTGTCCTATTACATCTCCAAATTTGTTAGAACTATAAATTCATAGGTTTAGCTATGAATTTGCTAGTAGAAAATCTCTTGAATTTCACAGGTTATTTCAGGAACAGCATTCCCACCTTCCTTCTGGAAGGAGGTATTTACGCTCAAATAAATGTAGATAGAACAACGTATGTAATTAGCATATTCAGAGCAGAACTGATACCTGCTCTGGTGTGCCATCCCATTAAAATGAGGAAGCATTTCCTTAAGGATGTAGTGTTGTATATAAATGGGTTTGTAATGCTTAAGATTTGTAATTTTGCCTGAGTATTCTTTAATCTAGGTAATTTCTCATGTGTCATCAAAAATTACTTAATCTCTACACAGGGGCGTAGGTGAATATGGTACCAGATCCTGCTGCCCATCTAAGGCACTACTCAAGCCCCTCAATGCCAGATGCATCTCCCGTCCCCCCTCTCCATGCAGGGCTGCCTGATGTGCGATCCGTGACGAATGCTGCTTGCAGCCTCTCTTCACACACGGCTGACCACGAGCACCACCCGACCCTGGCAGCCCCACAGGCCAGGCAGACATGGGGCAGTATTGGACCTTGCTACCATTTATTAGGTTTCCTCCTTGCTGAGTTAGTCAGTGGGCACTAACATTACAATCTATAGCAGTGACCCTATGGGGTATCCTGTATGAAGTTCCAGCCAAGTTCTTTCCAATTAGACAAAGAATATCTTTCCACAGCATGCTCCTTATATCTTGACAATAGAAGTTAACCTTATATCATGTCCGTCTTCTTTTATTATAGACAGTTGCCTTTGGCTTTGGGGTCTTTATTCAGTATTAAAGACTGAGCCTTTTACTCTGTCTTTCCACCAGCTAATATTTAAAGTGACACTGAACTTTTCTAACCCACTAGCTTTGGGCTTCAGGCTCACAGATGATCATTCTTGTTATAATTCTATTTTGCTTTTACTAAGAGGGATTTCCCCATTTTCAGAGGTGTTTGATCTAATGGAAGGCAAGCAGCAGATGGTTCATATAAAATCTCATTAGCCTCTCTGAAAGCATGTTTCATTACTGTGTGGGAGGAAACATTCTCTGTTTTCAAAGTAATTGCAATATAGTGATTGTAATGTGCAGAACACAATATTTTAGTTTTTAAATAGGAAATGCTATTCTTGTGACTCAGCAGGAGAGACAGAAAGGTCTAGAGAGCTATTTCTGACCTTGGGCATGTTGCTGCACTTCTATTTCCTTTTTACTTGCTGTTTCTCTCTCATAGTGCAAGATTTTCTTTTACATTTGGCTATGTAACAGCATACAGATGCCTTTATGTAGCTGGGACTTCTGTGCTTAGTGTAATAAAAATAAACAATAAGAAGAAATGAAATGCTGTAGGCCCCTACCCTGCTGCAGCATTAATGCACTGGAAGGGGAGCGCCAAGGTATTGTCTGCGAGGAGCCAGTTCTAGAATCTGAGCATCGAGCCATAGACTCTTGAGCAGAGAGATGAAATTCAAGGCATAGTCAAAGCAATGCATATAGAAGAAGTGGACCTTGCTTTTTCCATAGCTGCAGTTTCCAGAAACTTTGAGGTAGACTTGGAATGGGAAAATACTATCTGCCAGCAGGAGTAGAGTAGAACAAAGCAATGATCCACAGATAGGAACTTCTGTGAAACTTGACCTGCCTGAGGAGATGATGTCATTCTTACTTTCAAGCAGTTATGAATAAACTCAATTTGAAGACCTTGAAAAAAGCAAACTATGAAGATTTGTAATGCAGAGTTTGTTGAAATGCACCATAAGCCCAACTTTGAGTTTTTGCTTCCTTATTGGGAAATTCAGAAAAGAAATGACAAATTAAATTGCAAACTGCTCTCTCAATGAATTATTAAAAATGTGCTGTAAGTGAATATTCAGCTGTAAATTTACCTATTTGGAGTATTTATGTTAACTCAAGTGCTTCAATATTGATAGAAAGAAGATTTGATAAGATCACAAACAATCAAATCAAATACTTGTTTTTTTCCCCGCTACTACCTAAGGTCCTCTAACTATGAACTTGTATGTATATCCACAGTAATACCGAGATGGGAGCTATAACTGCTGACACTTTGCAGCCAAACACTTCCAGTCAACACAGTCAAACTGCTTATGCCACAGCTGCCACTTCATGCAGCAATACTCTGCACTGGTCGTGTGTATGCACTGCTTTTGCTGCAACTGTTATTGACAGATAATACAAAAACTGCCTGTTTCTTTGCGCTAAAAACCTCACTCCAGCAGAACTATTTCCTGTGACTCCTGAGGTTAGAGTAGTCTGAACAAAGATCAATTTTTTTCTGAGTTATAATAGATTTGTAATGGGATTTTATTTTTTTCCAATAGCATTTTCAGTACATCAGGAAACCAGCATGTTCTTTCTGATTTGTTTTAATTTGCTTCCTTCAAGAAAGAAAACTGAATACATTTGGGCCACAGAGTCAAAAAACAGACAAAATCTAATCATTTGCAGAAATAATCTCTGTAAGCTTTACATGTAAACAAGAATTGCACACCCTTATCTCTGTTAGCTCCAGAGTGGCAGGAGCCTGGTGCTGGGCTTGTCAGAGAGGACAGGCGCAATCGCAGCAGACACTGACTGGGTGGGCAGACGGCTGTGGTGCAGGCAGGGTGCACCCTCATTACCTACACGGCCAGCATTTGTTGAATAAACTTGTTTAGGAGGACAAAGAGAGGGAAAGATATTAAGACGTCCATTTTTTAAAATTGCATATTATTTCTAACCAGTGCTGCTTGACAAACTGTCACTGCTACTCTTTTTATTTGCCATTTTGTAGCTTTTCCTGAGGATAGTCCTTATGTGCTTGCACATTGTTTAATAGCACATCTAAATGGCAGGTAAAATATATTTTCTGGTGAGCTCAAATATGGATGAGAGCGACCTATTTATACTGCACTAGTCCAGAATTTTAGAGTGAAAACCCTTCCAGATTTTCCAGGATATTGCAATATGGTCAAACAGAAACATGTAATGGGAAAAAAAAATGTTGACGTTGATGTAAACTTTTAGGAGAACCTTCCCACCAGCTATCTGTCAGGGTGTTAGATCCTCGGGATTTCCCTGCTGCCCACTCGGTATTTAGGATGGCAGACGGTGCAGCCGCATTCCTGGGCCAGCTCTCGCCTGCCACCAGGAGCCGCCGCCGCCTGTCTGCTGCGCCGGGCAGACACCTTGATGGCCAACACTGACCCTAGGGAAGGCTTGCACACGTAGGGAGAGACCCCGCCAACATTATGCCAGACTCTTTACAGGAAACTAGGAAACCAAAGGCACTGGGAAGTGCAGAGCAAGAGGTGGCCGGCGTGGATCAGTGATCAGCAGCTGAGGGGCATGGTCCAGGTATTAGTGCATTAAAGCATTGCATGGCTCCCAAAATTCAATTTTTGGCCAAGTCTAAAGAAAATGCTGTTTTCTGACTTCCTTGTTCTTTGCACACCCTGATGCTTTAGCAAGGAAATCTGCCATGCATCATTTTTCTGTGCCTGTGCTTTTTGGGGGAGGGCGGGGAGCAGGGTTCTTTGCATTTTGACAAGCTGTAGTTTACTAGTTTGCTTCGACTTGCAGAGTAAAAGAGCATAATATTATGACTGCACACTAGAAAGTTAGTTTTGATGCTATCCAATACATTGGAGCAGTCTGTTATTCCTTCCTCAGCCAAGCAAAATCTTGAGCGTTTTTGGCAGTGACGTGTTGTGAGGAAAAGCTGCTATTGTTTCAATGCCTTTTATTGCAACGGACCTTAACTCTTTTATATACGACCTACACTAGAGAGCAACTGTTACAGGAATTAGTGAAGTTCTACCAAATCTTCTGCCACAACATCTAAAAACCATATTCTGAAAAAACTCTCATAAAAAATAAAGCCCAGACATTAAAGGAATAGAGGCCTGTGAAAACCTTTATTTGAGAACTACACTGCAACACTCTGCACCAAAAACAAAATCAAGGCTCCTACCAGTCATTCACCTGAAATGAATGTCCATCACAAGTAAGAAATAAGGAGCAGGAGAAGCAGCAAGGAGAACATTTCAGGAATTAACATGCAGATAAGGACACTGAATCGTCTGCATTATCTGAGCAATTCACTATAGTCTAGGCCAGGTGTGCAGACAAATATCCTCATATTTTCTGTTCTCAGAAAACAATTTAAAATAAATAATTAGCTTAAAGATAAATTTTGAGCATGCCAAAACTTCCAATGGACAGCACAGACAACAAAAAATGTTTAACATGAGAAGGCTTCCTGATGTGTCATTGGCATTTCATAGTGCAGAAAGAACATACAACAGTTAGTGAAAGAAAAAAAGTGTAACATAAAAAAAAATTTCTTGCAGTCCTTGCAAAGGATCTCTGGGACTTGTCCTACCAACCTTTAAATAGCGTAATAAAGCAAACTTTCCCCTTCAAAAAAACCTCTACATTTTAAATTGCTACCTCCTATTTTTTATGATTTCATATTTTTGAGGTAAATAATTTTCAACAGTGAAGTTGACAAAATTCATGTAGAATTTAAAAAACTTGGGAAATGAGTAAGTGAAAACCATCAGAATGAGCCAGTTGGTGTCCTCCACTGCTGAGTCCCAAAGCAGCTTACTCACTCTGAGGCACTATAATGACTGAAAAACAGAAGCTCGTTGGTTCACTCACTCCCTGTGAAAAAAAAAAAGGGAGCAAAAGGAAGCTTGGCTCTGAGGCCAGATGATTAGGGATTTGTGCATAGTACATTTTCTCTCTTGCTTGTTTTCTCTCCCTGGCACAATAAATATTTAATCATCCCCTGCAAGGCTAGGCACTGTGGATTATATTGTCCCTCAAAGTCAATTTTTTTTGAAGAGTGCAGATGGCTCTGGATCACAGAAGTTACAATGAGACTGTGTTCCATTACCACCATCCCTTCCACTCGATGCCTTGTCTTTCTTTGGGTTGAAATCCCAGACTCATTTTAGCAACAGCAAAACTCCAGCTGCATTCAGCAGGGCCAAGATCCTATTCTTTGTTTTATAGTTCTGAAAAAAAATCTCACATGAACCTTTTGATTCTTCTGAGGGTGAATACATCATTAATATCATGGTGGTAGTGTACGCGATAGACATATTTAGAGGTTCACCACACATTCCAGTTGCCCAATAATTCAACTCCCTTGGACAAACAAACAAGTGGTAAAATAGAAGCCTGATATAATGAAATGCCATTCGTCATTCAGTGTATATAATACTTTTCATGGTGTTACAGAAAGTGCCAAGTATAAAAATCTGTGTACTGAAACCAACATTCATCTTCAAAAAATCAATGTGCTAAGTAATAATAACTAACCTGGAAGAAAATATATTTTCAGAGGCTCAGCTACTCATGAAGAGAATGGATGCAAGTGAAGAACAAATGTTCAAGAAGAAAAAATACTGGAGGTTTTTTTATGTGCTCAAGATTTATCTGTAGAAAATTTTAGTAAAACATTTTTGCTTTTTCAAACCACATAGCCTGTTACACTCAATTCACACAAGACGGGTTTTGCATCCCAGAAGAGCTTTATTTTGGAAGTTCAAAGGTTCATATTTCTGGTAAAAACAGAGTATAAAAATCTAAGAAGACATAAGCAAAGAAAATCCCCCAAATTAGTTAGCACATCCAAATCAAAGAGAATGCTTAATGCAGTCACATAACAGAAACATAACACAACATAGAAAGCAGTGAGTATTCAGAATTGCATACTCTAAACAAAGTACCTCCCAAAATACCATTGGACTCGGTCGTTTCTGCACTAAGGAATAGTCTTCAACAAGGGTAGGTTTCATTGAACCTTTTGACAAGCTCCGCACTAAAAAACTCTCTTGCCTTTCTCCCAGGGAAAGCTAAGCTTGTCTTGCTAAGCACTGCATGTCAGAAAAGTTTTATGCCCAGAGAGCTCAGCCCCGCTGCAGCAAAACTTCTTCGAAACGTTTAGTTCATACAGATTCACAGCCACTAGAGTCATCACAATGCTTGCCTTGCACTTGGTTATACTGTTGGGGGAACAAAAAAGTAACAGTCAGGGGGCTTGCCTTGCATGATCTTATGTTTAATTCCTAGCAAGACTTGTGCAAAGAAAGCGCAAATTGACATTTTAATGTTAATAGCCTGGGGAAACAGCCATTACTGAAATGTGAACCCTTGGCACACCAGACCAGAATTACTTTGCTAAACTCCTGGACACAGAAGACAACGATTATCCTGTTATTATTTCAGAAATTCCTACCTATGGAGATAGTACCAATAAGCTAAATTTTGTTTGAGTCAAGCAAATTTCATGTATTACCTTTTAGTGAGATTTTACAGAATGTGGCATCCATTTAGTAATGCAGCAGGTAAAAGTGCCTAGTAAGCTATTGAGCCTGTTTTGAAAAGTCTTACTAAAAACAGTACAAAACAGCCTCATTATAAAAGAGCTTTGAGATAAATTAGAGCTTAATCAATTTAAAGATATAGACTGTTATTATAATGTCTTTCAAATTTGTTTAATGAATAATTGAATACCTTTAGTTCTGGATTAGGGACTAAGAACTACTGATAGGAAGGGCTGTCACAGTTGCTTACATAGTCTTTACAAAGAGATGCACTTTTTTTTGCCATCGTAAATTATTTACACGTAACAAGCTGGAGAAAAAAAAGACCTTTTTCATATAGCATATATCCTGAATTCACTGAAATGTATAGACAGTGCTTTTCTAATATGACATTTGCATCCCAGAGTCTCATGAATGGAAAGTCTGCTACTTAATTATATTTTAATTACAAATTCAGTCAAGAATGATCTCTCATTTTCTCATTCTCTCCTAACCTACTTCACATTATAGAAAGTTAGAACATAAGTTGATCCCTTTAGCGCCGCAAGACTTTATTTTAAAAGCAAGATGTTCTGTTTTCTCTCACTCCAATCATTCTGTTGTTCTTACCTATGAACAATGTCTAATTCATTTAAAGAAATTGCCTTTTTTTTTCTGTTGCTATGCAAGAGCTACAAGCTGCTTCCTGATTTATTTTATGACAGGCAAATTATCTTTTCAACATCACTACTTGGTTTCAGGCTCTGTCCAGTGGATCTGAATATAGCAATAATTTCTCCATGCAAACACAAAAACAAATTTGGCCACACAGTTAGCTCCACAGTCTAAATGAGGTCCATTGAGAATTACCAGATCTTAAAAGAGTTCAACGATTCAGCTCCAGAAATGCAGCCTAAGCATCATGTCAATGATGATTCTCTCAACAAAAATAATAGTATTTTTAACATTTGCTGTAAGCAAGCATGAAATTGGAGGCAGTTTCAAAAGAATAAATCTGTGGTGCTCTATACAGAAGCACTTCATGCTAGGAAATGGACTTTAATTAGAACATCACTGGTGTCAAATTTCTAATAAAATACTTAAAGACAAATGGAGATAACAGAACCTTGGAAGCTCTGCTAATGTAAAAACTGCTGTTAATTGCTAGGGATTTACATTTTCACATTAGCAGAAAGCCCAAGGTATGAAAGTGATAAAGGGATGCAAAGACTTTGTATGCGCCTAAGCTCTTCTCAGACTGCCGCCTAAATTGTGTGCTCAATCACACGGAGCATCTCCCAAGCCACAGGCCTCCTACCAACACCACCTCTGCTGCTGAAGCCAACGAGGATCAACCCCACGTTGTGCTGTGCCCTGTGTCACTAGTATTTGTATGCACAAATTCCTGTAGACTACAATTTACCCTGCACTTGCATTTAGGGAATATCCAACTTTGACAAATCTTTCCTGAAATGACTGGAGGATGAGAGGGATTGCCATTTTGTCAGCTTCATTGCCTGCTGCCTTGAATCTCTCCCACTGCTCTGGAGCATGACATAACTATCCTCTGAAGCATAATATCCTGCTGAGCCCCATATGGATTTTCAATAAGCAATCTAATAACAAATTATTGCTTGTCTTCAGTGAAAGGCCTGTGCTTCTCTCTGGGATCCCTGAGGACTAGCCTGTTAGATGATAAATTTAAAGTTTCAGATAGCAATGCATGGAGTCACCTGAGGGGAACAGATCTAAGCAACTTCTGTCACTTCTGAAGAGGTCAGTCAGGTATGGTCAGTCTGTGAAGATAACGGGAACACACAGCCAATCCAGCTGAGAATCTCCAAACACAGTAACACAATAATATTAGGCATATATCTTTCTTTTCTACTCAAAATATGAAAAATGATCTTCAAATGGATTTATTTTCTCCCCACAAAGTGAACAGTTTCAAACCTGGGTGTTTCAAATGGTCTTCAAGCACTTTCACAAAGCCATAAAAAAATCACAAACACAGACATGTTCATTTAGGATGTTTGAGGAGGGAAGAGTGGGTTGACAGAAGCAGAGGGAAAAGAACTGTGCAACAGAAAACTGCTCTGCTGTCCCACCTCAGTAGAAGAGAAGGGCTGTACAACAAGACACGAATTACTGAGATATATACATATATATATATATATATATGTGTGTGTGGTGTTTGCATAAATCTGTGCAAACCGTGCAAACAAGGTCACTGTCTTGCCTTTGTGACTAGGGCACCAGAGTATGAAGGCAACACAGCCAAGGATATGAAGGTAACACAGCCAAATCCATGCTCTGATAAACTGGCAGCCCAGAGAGAACAAAACTGGGTTTGGGAGAGCGCAAACACTGACTGAAACCCCAGGGAGAGCCCTGTTCTATCCATGAGTGGTGCTTGGAGGTTTTGGCTTTCAAAAAAGGAGTATCCCACTCCTTGCTTATTAAAGACAAAAGGAATAACATCAGGGACTTAAGCACTGGATTTCTCTCTACTGAAAAAATAACAATAGTAGTAGTAATAACTCCTATTTTTCATACGGCCGTTTGCACTAATTGGTTTATGTAACATTCATGATGTTTCTACTTATAGACAGGAAAACTAAAGCATCCCCAGAGGTGAAGTGACCACGTAGGTGCTATTTTGCCTGTGCTTGCACAGCCTGAGGAGAACAGCTTTTATAAGCCAGATGCAGTAGGATGAGGGGTTTTTCATTTTCTGCAGTAATTCTGTCGGATTAGTAAATCTGCTGTTCTGAATGGCAAACCATTCACTCCTGTGCTCAGTCATCTTTAAGGGACTGACAGTTGTAAAGTATCTTCAGTTCAACTGAGGGAGGCCTATAAAACCAAGCAGAATGTTATTGCAAAAGGCAGAGGATGCCCAGAAACACTGACATTCACTTTGTTGTGAATAAAAATTAGTTAATTAAATGTTTTAAACAAGTTTTGTTAATTCAGAATGAAATAAAAAATAAAGTTTACACATTAAAGTAAAAATAAAAAAACTTCTGAGATGAAGTTCATTTTATTAAGCTATTTCAAATACTAAAGTTTATTACAACATAGAGTTTTTACTTTAATTGAATTTCTGGCACTAAAAGCTTAGTAATTTGAATATCTAACTGATCCATAAGGAAATAAGTGGACTTATGTATAATTTAAGTGATAGTGATCAGTTATGTCGTGCATCTATAGGATAGCTTATGGAGGCATCTCAAGCCTACACTAAAGAGATGCATTTAGTAATTCTGTGCCAGAAAAGGCTAGAACTAAATTGTGATTCATTATGTCAGACATCTCTCTCTGGCACTGCTTGTTGCAGTAGCACAGAAAACTTGAAGAGTTTCAGTCCTGATCAAAAACTCTTGGGCAATTCCTGCCTGCCTTTCCTGCGTAAGAAGATAAGGGCTTTTCCGTCTGAAAAATAATGCACAGTGTGGATGCTCTGGGCAGGGAAGCAAAATCATTCCCTTTGCCATAAGTTGGGTCAGCCTGGGGGATTCCAACTTTGGCTTATAGTATATATCTAAAAAAAATCACCATTGCTAAAAGAAAATGTATTTAAAATATATGAAAAAATCTTTTGTTTGAATTTTATGCTGTTGAACAATATAACCCATAGTGTATCAAATACTAAAAAGGTATATTTTAAATTGCTCCACAAAATATGTTTACTTTTCTTCCTTTTTTTCCTTATTCCAGAGAAAGGGAAGCAAAGGAGGAAGAAAAGTTATAGTTTACTAACAAGAAGTTTATCTGCAATATGGTAAGTGTTGTATGCTATGTAAAATCTTGTTTAATAGAATTTTGATGAAGTGGAGGACAAACTCCATAAAACATCCCTGTTTAATAGGAAAATATCTGTGAATAAGAGAGGCAAATCTATCAGATTTATAAGAAGACACTTATTTTTAAAGCACAGAAAAATAAATTCAAAGAATTCATTCTTCAGCCTCAAGGCCCAGGTGATCACTGAAAATCCCCAGCATTTTTTTCTTCCAACATAAAAATTAATTCCATTCCCAGCCCATTTTTAAAATAAGGTGATCATACACCAGATTCTCCTTAAAATGGCAGGTGAATAGGCTCAACATGGTTAATATAAAGACAACACGTCTGGGCTGTTCTTTATTTCCAATGCATGTCCAAAAAAGCTGTTGGCATGTGAGGGCTCATCTCACAGGCATATCATGAGAGCACAAGGAAGCAAGGAAGCTCCTACATTGCTCCCAAGCTGTCCCATGGGGTGGATGTTGACCCCAAATCCTTTTTATTGCCTTAAAATTCAAGATAAATCTGCAATATGCAGGACTGTTGGGTTCTTTTAGATGTTTGCAGCTCTCCTAGGAAATAATAGCAATTGTGAAATGACTGTTACTACATGATTCCATTTATCTTCAGGCATTAGTTTGTGATAACAGGGTAAGTTTGTCACTGTTGCTGCCTGTAATCTGGACAAATCTACGGAAGTAAATGTTTAGTAAAATGAGCTGCTGTAAAGTGACAGAATATATGTATGGAGAGTCACAAGGACAGAGGAGCAACTTTAATCCTTAAAACAAATTCGAATCACTTCCAAACCATGTGTAAACACAGCTCATGTTCTTGTTATTATGAATTATCTTTGGGCTATCAACACTTCGGCAAAACTGTAAGGACATATTGTTATGCATCCTGAATTAAGTAAATAGAAATGAGCTTTCTTGCTCTAAAGATTCTTTGCAGAATATATTATAAGGTATTACATAAGTACTGAAATTAACCCTTCTTTTTTTGTTTAGCCAGTATTAAAGCCAACTGTACTGACAGGCACGGTGACTGTGAGAACATAGTACACTGAACTGGAATAATAAAAGCCAATCCAATTTTTGTTATGCAAGAAGAATCAACAGTCAAGCTAATATA
Organism: Crypturellus tataupa; assembly: GCA_034781795.1. Lineage (NCBI taxonomy): Eukaryota > Metazoa > Chordata > Aves > Tinamiformes > Tinamidae > Crypturellus > Crypturellus tataupa. The sequence continues at coordinate 9,169,480 of JAWLRI010000332.1, read as the reverse complement.
ATTTTTTCAAGTAGCTTTTGTAGGTATGAATTGAAAGGCATTAGAATGGGAGCTTTTTTTTCTGCAGAGATTATCATTTGACAAGAATACATTCACAGATTTAATATCTACTGAGAAAGAAGAAACATAAGAATCAAATTCTGAGGTTGTAAAAGGGCTAAGCCTTTTAAAATACAGCTTTGCTGGATTAAGGACTGCAGAGTTTGGCCCTTAGCTTTTAAATGATGAAACTCACAAATAGTTTTGAAGATGCAAAGTCAAGAAAATAATAAATAAAGGCCTTTGAAGGATTAACTGTAAAATAGATTCCACTAATCACTGCTTATGAAGGGGTGACCTTCAACATAAATAGAAGTATTTTGTCAAACCAAACTTGATTTGATGGAAACAGAACTAACAGAGAATAAAATCACAAATTGTCTGCAATCAAAATGCTTTTTGCAAGGTTATAAAAACATTCAGTGCATCTATCAATGGTAAGGCACTCACATATTGCAGGTCTAGGTTGGTGAAGAGTTAGACGCAAAAGATTCATAGAATCTAAGGCCGAAAGGACTCAAGGATCGTTTATCTGACTGACATTACATTTTCCCTAGTCACTGTTACGCTGAACCCAATAGCTCTTCCTGGTTGTACAGCAGTTTTGCCATCACTCTGAGAAATGCCTATTCTTGCACCAACCCAAGAACTGGGTCATGGACTCAAAGAGCAAGTGGTTTCCTCCGCCTCCCTGAGGCTCACGTGGGAGAGGGAGGCAGCTCTTCAGTCTCCTGCACCCTGAGGAGGGCCAGGCGACGCGGCCATCCGCACCCCTGCCTGCACGAGAGCCTCAGCTCCGCTGCGGCCGGACAGGACGTGCAGATCTCGTGTGGCCAGGCCTGGAGGGCTCCTTTTCGCCTCAGCAGCTAGGGAAACCACCTCCTCCAGAAGCAAGAGAAGTCCTTGGCCTGGTCTTCTCCCCTATATCTTGTTTCTTCTCTTTCTCTGTTCTATGATGGGAATGAAACCTCCAGTCACTGGCCTGGGAGAGAAGGATCTGGCAACGTCCAGCTGGCCTGCACTGTACAGAGGCTTGGAGAGGGCTTTGGGTCTGACTGGCCTGTACTGCTAAACTACCTAGAGCATTTAGAAAGCAGGAGAGTGAAAGGAGGTGGTGCCATAAGGGTATGAATATATGGTTCCTTCCTAAACACAGGAAGGGAAGATGGGAAGGAAAGGGAAGAGATGGTTCTTAGTAACCTCTAAAACTGGTGAAGCATAAAGCACATACAAAACAGATAAGGAAAAATAAGAGAACAAAAGGAAAAGATAATTCTTTTGTCTAGATATAAACAGGCTTTTTACGAATCATATAGACACCACACTTCCTGTACTTCCTGTGTTGCAAACTGGCAAGCGAATGAATGAATGAACCATTACTTAATATCCTGTTTCTTCCTTTCCCTGCTTCAAAAAGAGACCCAGTGAGGGCTGAGGGCCACATCAGCTAAGAGCACTGAAAAACTGGGTTTACTGAGCTTTGGGTAAAGACCCACGATTTAGTGAGCTTGATAGAAACAAAAGTGAATAGCCAGGCTGCAGGATAAAGTTTCCTATGATGGGCAAGAAGCAGAGGGAAAAAGAAACAGAATGTTTCTTAGACCTGCCTAAGAGAGTTCAAGTTATAATATACCAGGTCTTCAACACACATTATCACAAAAAGAAGGGAAACAGAGATGTTAACAATAATTGTTTATTCCCCAAAACATTGTATTATGCAAACAACAACAAAAAAAAAGACAAAATAAGTTGACTTGGAATGGGTGGTGACAATCACAGAACACATGATCCCTGAGTGATGGGCTTAACAGAGGACACTCATCCAAGTATTCAGATAACCAGAAGATAAAAGTCGATTAAAAATATTAGTACTCAAAAAAGAAATGAGACACTGTTGGATACGGTGATATTAAGTAAAGGTGATCTAAATATGATGGACTCAAATGGAATGGTTGAGTTAGTTTGTATAATTTGTGTAATTTAGGATGAAGAAAACAAACAAAAAAATCAAACAAACATGTCATGGTGGGGGTGGGGGGTGGAAGGGAAGCTATCACAGCAAAGCCCCCAACCCCCTTTCTCTCATTACATCATGCAATTATGCACTTTTGCCTCACCCAATGTGCCGTATTTGCCCCCTATAAATAAATCAGACAGAATTTATAGAGTATTCCTGGAAGATCTCCACCTTCAGAAAAGCATGGCACCAAGTTCCTGTATTCATTCAAAACTTTTTTTTAACAAATTATCTTTTATCAATGTTATCTTTTGTCCACCCTGAACAGAAGCACAACTGATATTTTATCTTTTCTTTACCACGGATATCATGATTATATCAGTGTTGGCCCCGTTCAAAACAAACATCTATTGATCTGCAAAGGATAATGATGAAGTTAATTCTTATTCTCAGTGCTCACTGAGAGACTTATTTCAGAGATCAAGCAAGCATAAGATATGGCAAAAACATGGAGTAACTACATATCTTGTTGTAAAGAGGAATTGCAAACTTTTTCACCTATTTTTCCTTCAGCATTTAAAAGAAAATGGGGCAGATCTCAAAGTAACGAAAGAGTAAGGAAACCTTTACAAAGAATACTTGGAGACCTGTGAAAGGTAAGTATTATTTTTTCATACTAATTGAACAGAAAATTCTATGTCTATAACATAAAGAGTAATTAGACTCTTTAGTGCTATATGAATAATTGGAGACATCGATGTATCCACAAGGTCAGTTCAACATTCCTCTTACTTTAGACCTGGCATTTTTTCCCATTTTGCACAATAATGTTACTTTCCAGAGACTTCTGAGTTGTAAATAAAATGACAGACTTTCATGTCAGTAATTGGTGGTATTGAGTTATTGACAAGTAGGCTGAAGGGGCGCAATAATGTTAATGAAAGCTCTTGCACTATGCATGTTCTTGAAAGCAGCACAAAGATATAACTTGTCTATGATGGCGTATTTAGGTAGTCAGTAAGAAGATTAATATCATGGTGTCAAACAGAGATAATTGATACCAATTTTACATATTTAAGTTTCTATCAAGGAAGTACACTGAAATCCATCATCCCATTTGCAGTGACAAGTTGGTGTAATAGAAACAGAATTTTTAGGTTTAATTCTTTCATAACTTGTGATAAATTGTTATTCTGAATTATCAGGATTATGAACTGGGACATTTAAAGATCACACTTGGGGCCCACTAATGCTTTCCATATGAAAAAGATATTGAGAAATATGGGTGGGGGAAATTATTTTGTAAAAACTGAGCTGCCAGGAAACCCAAGAACTGTATAAAAAGCTCTTTATGCATAAGGCTGCCACACATCTCTTTTCTTTCAGATATGTCATACCCCAAAAGTCTGATGAAGTAATGGTCCCAGCACCACTTCATGTGCCTTGTGCACCTCTTTCAGCACTATCAAGTCTTTCATCTGTGCACCACACACCTTGATATCCACAACATGCCCTGAAGACCCTTGGGCATTCATCAAGCGCACACAACATGGTTGCTGCATCAGCAATTGACACCATAATAATTGGGGGGCATTGCCAGATTTACAGTGCTGGCCTTCACCACTGCTCTATATGTGTACGTAAAACTCATCCCTTCCCAAGTTCCCGGGAATGACAAAGGTGTTCCCAGGGCAATCCTAACAACCAGGAAAGGCACTATCGTTTGCAGAATCATGTGGGATCACACATTGCTTCTCATGATCCACTCCCAGCTAAGGTAGACATGATTTTCCCTCTCCCAGGAGTTGCTGGTGTTGAAAAGTTAGTTCTTGCTAGGAGCCTCGGAGCCTCATTCAAAAAATTCCATGTTCTCTTGTTCAAGAAGGTAGATACAACAGTCCCTCCTGACCATGTAAGTGTTATGCGTACGAGCCTATGTGTACACATAGATACACAGGTATTTACTGTGTTTTTAGATATACACAGATGTATATGTGTATGTGTGCATATGGAAGTGTGCGCGTGTGTGATACCTATAATGTGTAGCTATCTCCATATATCTGTATAAAACTACAAATAGTCTATGCGTCATCCTTCAGAAAGAAAACACACAGGAACACCTCAGAAACTGGAATGCCCGGAAACATTTTTCAAGCCTTTAACATACATTCAAATCCAACGTGCCTAAGCTGAACAAGCCTAGAAAGGCACAAACCCCACAGAGTTGTAAAGTGCCACCAAGCCTTCCCACGCAGCACTGTCGTGCCTCTGTGTCCGTCCCTTTGCTGACGCCTGCAGCGGGCACGCACAGAGCTGCTGCTCTGGGGTCTAGCTCGATGTCTGAGGCCTTCTGCACCCGCCCAGGTTTCAGGCCTCACTCTGTATCATCGTTTCTCTGCTCCTCCTCTTCTCAGGCCAAAAAGAATGTGAGTCCCTAGCTCTCAAATTGCAGATTAATTACAGCAAAAGTACACCAGCTTTCCAGACAGGGGGATAAATGGGGAAGCATTGCTCTCCTATCCTCTCTCCTCTGATGCCTGAACACTTGAAGCATGAGCCGTTCCTTCTCCTCTCGGTGCTAAAACACCCTGTCTGTCCAATATAAATGAGGTCAAAACTTCAGTAGCTATCATAATATACAACAAAGCTCTGACTCTTTTTTTCTGCTTCATTCAGAGATGTTTTGACAGAGTTATTTGTTCCCATTTAAGGTGAATAGAGGAACTGCATTATCATCGTCTTTCACAGATTTCTTACAGCCCTTTCTGCCCATGACCATGATAGTTCATATATGCATGGGAAAAGTAAAAAATTAACAAACCTGAAATATAAAAAATTAAAATACTCCCTCCCTCCTGAAGGTTGACATTTAACAAATTCTTTGGCTTCCCTCTTTTTTTTTTTTTTTTTGGAATGATTTAGTTGTGCTATACAAATATATGTATAAAAGAAAGTAACTTTACTCTCCATATGTCTTTAGTATTTCACTGACTACAACATTCTAAAAACCTTTTAGAAAACCTTTTCCTAAATTAGACCATATACATGCCAATGAA
>JAWLRI010000332.1:9143576-9164328 GCA_034781795.1 Crypturellus tataupa | reverse complement strand
GTATTTCACTGACTACAACATTCTAAAAACCTTTTAGAAAACCTTTTCCTAAATTAGACCATATACATGCCAATGAACATGAACTTTACATGAAGTAAAGTTCATGTTCTGTTTACTTGTAAATGAAATTGAAAACGTTGCATAGCAATTTCAGCTTTGCAAAGATTTATGTTGGGTGTTTTTTTGGCTTTTTTTTTTTTTATTTATTTTCATGATCCATTTTCAGGGCCCATGTGCTAGGAATGCATTTTTCCTTCCTCTGTGATATTCTGGTATGCATGTGCATATGTGTGTATGTGTTTTTTTTTAAGCAAATGAAGAACAGCCCTAGTGTTTTCATATTCTTCTTTATTTATAGAACATATATTCAAAATATATATTTAGTTAGGTTAAAGGCCTCTTGTCACTGATAATTTGCAATTACTGTCCGTTTAAAGAGGAAATATTTAACACTGCTTCACTCTCACACTTAATTAGGGTGTATATGGGGCTTTTAAACTATCACTCCTCTAAGCCACAAAAGACCCATATGGAGAAACACTTTAAGGCACATTTCATAACGCAGCCAAAATTCCTCAGGATGCTTTAAAGAATCTCAGACCAACATTATAGTGGCTTCTCCTTCTCCTGATCTCCCTATTCTCCATGACTAATTACAAAAGACCATAAAATGCAAGACAAAAACTTCCAGAAAAGCTGCGCGATCATTTAGTATGATCTTTGGAGGGAAGTTTAGGATGCTTTTAAATGACTTTTTGTAACAATTTCCTACTTATCCCAGAAAATGGTGTGGGTGGATAGAGGTGGTGAGTTGGTAAGAAACAGAAGTGCTCTAAATGTTCAGTTAAAAAATGGAAATGTTTCCATTTGGATGTGCTGCTGCTGTTTTTCAGTGGAGTTGTATTTCAGCTGAGTTTCACTGCAGTTCCTTATGTGTTCAACTCCTTATCTTGAACATATCTTAATTTAGATAGAATTTCTAGAGAGTTCCTGAAACAGAAGTGTTTTTTTTTCCCATCTTCCATCTTTAAGTGATTATCAGCTATCTAAGAAAGTAAATACACAAAAGTAAACTGAAAACAAAATAAAACAAGTTTTAAGAATTTGATAGTATAAGTCACAAAAATCCTAAATAATTAAAATTACTTAGTTGTCAAAAACACTCAAATACATATATACAGATCTGAAGCTCTTCAAAGCTTGAAGCAAAGATCCCTGGGCTGCCACTTCCAGGGCAAGCAGAGTTAGCATTAGACTTGTGATGATAAAACCTCAGCTACAGCTGAGGGCTGCAAATAGTATTTGCAGGTGCTGTAAAGATGCTTCTTCAAGCTTCCTCAAGTTGAAGATGCCTTGAGTTCACCTAATGGCCAAGAACGCTGGGCCTCTTACAAGCTCACAGACAGCGAGTTTATGACTTGTACCAAGTTCCTTGGTAGAAGATAGCAATGAGGTGTTCAGTTCACCAATCCTGGACCAGTAAAAAAATGTGGACACCAAAGAGTCTTTAGTGTAAAAAGCCTGGCAGCTGCACAGTCCATTGATTAGGTTCAAGGCATAGTCTTTTTCATTCCTTTGCTTGAACTTAAATGCTAAATCCTACTTCAGATGTCTAAGCACTTTTTAGGACTTGATACAAGCAGAGTGTATCAGTCTGATGAATTTTGCAATGTTTAAAAAATCCTCCTGCAAACATCCTCGGAAACATATTTTGTAGCATCATGGAAAAAGCATCCTTTTTCTAAGGATTCTCTTTAGAAGTCTCGTGAAGAAACTTTTTGACAACTGTTAGCACCTTTCACTTTCTGGAGAATATCATTTTGAAAATCCATTACCCAGTGCAATTCCACTGACACTAAACCAGGGCTCCCACAGCAGGAATGTGCTTAGCCAAAATGAAGGTGTGACTGCAGGAACTACTGCCTGAACCAGATGACCAGGGAAAAAAGGCAGGGCAGGATCACAGTAATCCAAATTCACATCAATATTGCCTCAAGTTTTAATTTTTATTCTCCTAGATGTAAAACCTATGAGAATTACATCAATTACAATGAAGAGTAAGGATATCTAAATTGCTTTTTTCTGGTTATACATATCCTAAGGTTGAAAATGAAAACTAATGAATCTTAGAGTATGTTAGCATATTCATTACTGGTTGCAAGCAAAGTGAAAATGAGCCCCAACGAGGAACCAATGTTTCTTATTGTAGATAAAAGTTCTCTTGAAATAAATGTAAAACTGGCAAAATTCCAGCACTTGAAATAATAGAAAATTAATTTATCATTTGGTAAAACAAACCCCAGCATGATCAGATACAGTTAGGTAACGAACAAGGAAGGAAAGAATTTTATTTTGTTTTCTTAATGACTGTATCTGGCCCTTTCCTGCTCAGACACTGGCTGTGTTTGCACTTCAGGTTGTGTTTTTTTCACATTTTCATTTAGCAAACCTCCTTGGCAATATGATCCATTCTGCAGTTTGGCACCACACACTTGGACTTCTGTTTCTCTTCTATTATCTTTTATGAAAAAACAAGAAAGTGCTAAAATTTATTACCTACTGTGGGAGTGGAATATTTACATTTACTGATGCAAAAATGCATATGAAATGTATGAAGTTCAAATGCTGCTGGAGATTATAAGTTCAAACATCTGACCTATAAAATTCAACAAGAAGCTGACAAGCTCTGGCTTGACTTGTGGGGTTGCTTCTTCGGTCGAGAGGAATTGGCAGTGGAGAGTAGATATTGACTAGAATCTGTGGGTTTCAATGGAACTGTGGTTTATTTAGGGAAGCGTAGGCAAAATAGCAGGCCCCACATCATCTTTTCTGGAATATATCTTAATTAGGTGACAGTAATAGGAGAGATAAATCCCTGGGCATCTTCACGAAACCTGATTCTCTCTTTACAGTTGAATTTTTAAGTTGTTGCTTGTTCAGAATAAGAGTGCATAGACTTCATAGGAAAAAGCACATTTCAGGTCTTTCACACACACTAAATATTTATGTTTTCAAGTTTATACAAGAAAGTAAGTCGCTGTTGATTAGAAACATTCCTTCTATAAGGAAAACAGACTGGGGCTAAAGCATTGTTCACACCATTGCCAAGGGCCCTATCTAATCAATCCTAGTTCCTATCAGAGCTTCCATTTTAGTTCCCTTTGTTGCTGGATCAATTCTGCATACCTCCAAAATACTGAATATTGAAATGTAGATCCAAAATTGTAGCCATTCTGCTCAGAAGTGGCAAGTTTGGACAACCTCTAACATCTAGAAATATCCTTTCCCAGTTCCTTTGAATGAGTCAAAAAAAAAAGGACTACAAGTTGCTTGTTCTTCATATTACAAAGTAACAAGGTTTGAAAATGCAGCCATTAATTTAAAACAAAGCAAAACACAAACACAAACACAAACAAAAACTTGACTCTCTCATATTCACTGTGAAAACTTTCCTGCCAGATGGTCCTACTTGCCCTCCGCTTTGAGAGTGTATGTGCATGTCTATGTATGTGTTTAAATGACTAAAAGCTCTGCTAAACTAATTGGGAATGAATTAACACTGATGTCAGCTGCCCTAATTAATGCAAAAGCCAGATACAGGCCTCAGAGGAGTGGTCTTCTTTGCATAACACTTATGTCCATGTTAGAACTAGATCAGAAATGTTAGTGTAATCAGGCTTAAACAGATGGCATTTACAACGGGGGGAAAAAAAGACGTTACGTGCTCTGGCATCACCTATGGCATTTAAATGAGGGTGTTTAAGACAGCGATGGATCAGAGACTCTGATCCAGTGTACCCTTTGAGACTGAGGCTCCACATGGGTGCATAGCCCCATGAGTTCAGTATCTGTAAAGTGCATGTGTCTTGGATTTTAAAATAAAAGAAGCTGACGACTAAAGGTGAATCCTGTCTGGATATGAAATATCATTTGAATTTGAAAAGAAGACAACATTTAAGTTCTCGATAGTGCTGAGCATCAGTAAAGCTTTCAGACTCTATGACAGCTACAAGGATATTCAAATGTTTAAGAAAGTTGAAAGCACTTACAGAAAGTCTAAATAGTCAGGAAAACAACTTTAATGAGGTTAGCCTCAGGGCACAGAGTTGAGTTTATTTTTTTCCCTGCTGAGTGCTTCTGAGTGGGTATTCTGCTTTAGGAAGACAATCATAATTGTTAAGATAATTTTGTCTGCCATCTTTGCCTGCCAGTTAAAATTACAGGTGAGTTAAGATGGAGGAGGTCATAAATTGCCACCAAATAGTGCTCCTGCCTGGATACGTCACAGCTGCTTCAGGTAAATGGAAGAATGCTAAGGCAGGTGACTCTAATGACATATAGCAGTGAGATAAATCTGAATCTCCATAAGTGGACTCCACTGTGCTGCTACAAAACCTATTTTATTTTTATAATGGCTAGGCTTTTTTTTTCCCCTCTGGAGGCCAGAATATTTTAAATAGCTGAGAAGAAGAGTATATTTTCAGAAAAGAAAGCCATTGAGCTGATATGTGTTAATCAGAAAAAGAAGAAAGATGTGGAGTATATGATGATAAACTGCCGACAGCAGCTGTAATGCTACTATAGTGCAATACAAGCAACACAAGCAAAAGCACTAAGTGGAAGTTCCTTAGACTGAAAAGTAAGCTGAAGATAATATCTTTTCAGCTGTTGAGAGATCTGTGGTCTATTTCTCTCCCACATAACTCTGGGCAGTTAAGTGAGGCAGCTATGTCAGGACAGTAAACAATATTGACTCCTTTTGTCAATATAATGCAGCGGTTCCAAACACTAATTTGGATCCTACCTGGGGTCATTCATTTTTTGGTGATAGGATTAATTAATACTTGAATGATCTTTTTTCCCCCTGCAACTTTGTGAGGTGCATGAAAATTACTGGGAGGTTCCTGCATGGGCCAAGGGTGGCCATGAAATGCCTCGGCCATACAAGAAGCTGCTATGGCAGGATGATTATCTTTAAAAAACAATTTCCTGCCTTGATTGGATATGCTGCTTTTGCAAATCTCCCCTGGCCATATTTCACTACCCTGTACACTCAGCTGAGAGATAATAAACAACCCAGGGCACAATTGCCTTCTTCAACAAACTAGTGCTGACAGAAAAACTGATCCAAAGCCAGTGAATGTTTTTCTATTGACTTCAGTGGATTTTAGATCATGCCTATAAAATCGATTGTAAATCCTCATCTATCCATCAGTGGGGTGCAGCAAAGATATAACTGATGTTCTTGAACTTCTCCCCCAGAATGCAACTTGTTTACCTGGTAGGTGTTTGCTACCAGGCTTTTGCTCATGTTCTGTTTTAACATCACCCACCCATAAAATCATGACTGACACTTTTTTGCAAGAGAGGTGCTAGGTCTGGTATCTCAGCCGGCTTCAAATCTGGGTAATTACCTTATGCCCCTGCAGTTTAAATAAGGTATGTCATTTGTCTTCATTACCTGCCCTAAAATTGCTGTTCCAATTTGCTGTGCTTTACTGCAATAGCTGCTGCATTTCACTGCAGAAGTAGCTGCTTTTAAGTGATAGGTGAGCTGATTTTAGAAAGATAGATAGCATGTATAAAATATTTTGGGATCCTTTGAAATGAGCAATGCTCAGAATTATTTTTGATTTTTACAATCCTATGAGTATGTCAGGATAGTCACATTAAATATGCTATTTGGCAGGTTTTATTTTTAAAGATTACCATATGGTACGTGTTCATCACCCAAGCTATCTCAGAAAACAATTCCATATGAGTGTTTGATGTTAATTTTATTTGGGGCTGTACAGAGATCATCATGCCAGGTTAATTAAAGCACTACAAAGAATTCTGCACAATGAGCTGATACTAAAGCAGAAGGAATTGTCAGTTTTCAGTGTGTAAAATAGCAATGCTAGAAGGTAATTATCTGCTATTGGTAGCAGAAAGAAATTAAGAATATTGCAGAGCTCTGGAAGAAAGAAAAGAAAAACAAAAACTGTCCAGGCCTGATAACAAAGATTAACTACTCGGGTAAATTTATTCCTAACTTGGCAGCACTGAATGTAATATTCAGAACAGCATCATATAACATGTCATAAGGAACAGCGTACGTGAGTGAATGGGCATGGAAGTGTATTTCAGTTTGGGTAATGTGCTTCACCTCATGAGTGCTGCCATTGATAACTTGAAATGTAAAACTGCTTCCTCCCCTGTGGGTATTACATGATCAATTCAAACAATAATGCACTTGCTTGGAAGAAGATGAATCATATCTTTACTTTAAAAGTGTTTCTGCCACCATTCCTGAGCAGAAGTCCTTTCCACAGTCCTGGACTTGGCTTTCATTGTAATTCAGCAAGCCTAATTAATCACGGGATTCAGTTTTATACTTGCAAAATTCCATAAATTTGAATGCAGCCACATCTACAATAGCTGTAGCTATGCAGTGGCAAATAAAACATCATGCATTTAGTCAAAGACCATGAAATCTAAAGCTGGACAGAAAATGATTTTTTCTGTCTGCTTATATTTTTCTTAAATATATTTTGCCCTGAATCAGGAAGAACCACAATATATCTTTAAAGTGTTAAAAATAAAAAGCATGCTGCAAAAGCAAAATCTTTTAAAATCAATAAAAATCCTGACATTTCACTTTGACTATTTCAGCTACTTTTAGTGATAATTAGCCTATATTTCTTAACAAGTAATTTTGAATCAGAATATCAGAATTTTTCATTCCAAGGAAGGCTAGCCTGAATACTTATCCTTTCTATTGCTACCGATACCTGCGTAAATCTTCCAAACACAATGATTTATGGCAGCGCTTTTGCATTCCTTACTACCGAGAGCACCAAACACTGGAAAGCTGAAAGCATCACCCTTAGGGGAGCAGAGCTGAACACAAAGGCAGTGGAATTGGCCTGTGCTACCATGTCCCACACTGCCCAGGAGGAAACAACAACATGAAGCAGGAGTGGGTGAAGCGGGGTCTCCCGCTACAGCATCCCCAGCAGTTCAGGGGGCAATTTCTAGCCTTGGGAATACCATGAGAGGGGAAATTTAAGGAAGAGCTGGCCCTCAGAGCAGCAATTTCCTCTTCCCCTGCCATGTGCTGTTTGAGTGATTTAGACCAGTGAGTTCAGGGACTCACATCATATAATGCTCTGTGCTGTAACCCAAAGTATGTTACCCCTGTGCTGTGCCATTTCCCGCCTTGTATTCCACTTCAAAGGTGGGATACAAGCCATAGGGGTGATACTGCTGTTACATGTGGTTACCCCAGGACAGCAAGCCGAGCATATTAACAGCTCTGAGCACAGCTCAACTCCTTGCAAACATCCAGGGAAATCAGGACAGGGCTGAAAATGTGAGAGCGCATGACTTGAATGTTGCTGGATGGGAACGTGATGCCCCCTTGTCCCATGACATGCCAGAAAGGACATGTGAAAGTGAAAACACCTCCATCTTTTTACGAAGAGCAAAGTACACTACTGTATTTTACTTCTTCCTGATTTATAGGCAGCTAACGAGATATAGCTAAAAAGTGCTCAGTTCTATCTAGCAGCATGTATAGCACCTTTTTGTTGTTGATTTTAAACAATTAAAATGCTTTTCAAAGAGTTCAGCTCATTTGATTTTTACGGAGTAAAATCAAATGAAAACATTATTTTAAATATTTTTTGGCCATCAAAGTGAAACAAGTAATTTAAACTATACATTAACAATTCTCCTGTTTTGGTCCACTGCTGAAAATACTAGCTTCAGATTCAAATACATATGCTTGCATGCATCATTAATTTTTCGTAGATTTATGTGTGTATGCACTGATGGGTGACTCTGCTGCTGCGGAGACTGTCTAAGTATATAAATGAGGCTATATTTGTATGGAAAACGTAAGGGTTTTTATTAGACTCACTGATAGAGTGGGCAGAAAACAGGCAAGCTTTCAGACCTACAAGCTCTGCCCCAGACCTGAAAGAAAAGCAGCAACCTCAGGCTAAATCCTGCGTGCAGACAGTTGCACTGAGTTGGGCTCAATTACATTAAACCCTTAGAAACCTGGAGGTTGAAGGTGGTGGCACCCGCAGAGCGGAGCAGAGGGCGAGCAGAAGGAGAGGGGAAGATGTTGCTCCCACAGGACAACCACGGCCAGCGGCAGGGGGCAGTGACCAGGCTCGGCGCAGGCAGGGGTGCGATGCAGGGAGCGCCACGCTGCCCCAGGACCAGTGTGGCCGTGTGGGTTGCACACAAGACAAATCACCACGTGGGGGGCTGGCAGCAGCGCGTGTCTACATCTGAGGGCAAACATGGAGCTTGGGGGCCTGATGCGCACAAAAGCCACTCGTTACTTCGGGTAGGAAATGAGGAGATGTTATTTTGGTTAGATGATGAGGGGATTAAATACCCTCCAGCTTCATGGTAGCTAACATGCCAGACACTGCTGCTGCAGGCATGAACTGGCCCAGCTTGGAGCAGAGTTTTCTTTCCTCTGGAGGCCCAAAACAGCAGCTCATGCCCCAGCTTCCCTCAGGTGGCACAGCAAAGCGGATCGGGATGCAGCCTGGGTTGAATACAATGCCCAAGTGGAGATCGGTTCAGCCATGCAGCTTTTCAAACCCTTCTGCCGACAGGTAGGGCAGGAGGAAGCGTAAACAGTGAAGGATGGAGCAGCCAACATCAGGGCTCCTGCTGGAGACACCTGCCTGTTCCTGCAATCGCAGGGCCAAGCTCCAGCGGCAGGGAGGCAGCCTGAGCTGCCACGAGGATGTGAGGCCACGAGATGAGGAATCAGGGTGACCCCGGACTGTAGCACCTCTTCCCTAGGCCTGTTTGCTTTTGACCAGGCCTCGCTGAGTGATCCCCTTCAGAGCATTTCCCTTCCTTCAGCAGGGGACAGGAAGGCATTGCCTCAGGTTGATGGCTGTGATGAGGAGCCGAGCTCCACGGAGCCCGACTGTGAAACTGCCCCAGCAATGAAGAAGCTCTCGAGCAGCTGATGGCCTGCCAAGAAACAGCTCTGCCTTCAGGTAAAGTATTTGACCCACTGACAGGCCTGGAAACTGGACAAAGACAACCTCGTTACCTACAGTAACTTACAGTAAAGCCACAAGGAGCCATTGGCTTCATCAAGTCCTCCCCATAAAAGAAATTGCACAGTGACACTCTGAATCTTGACTACTAATTTGGGCTAAGTGGCTCCAAGGAATATATAGCCATGATAATCTTACTGCAGAAACACGACAATTTAAAATGTCACTGATACTTCTTAGTGCTTGGATAAAGTTCAGTCACCCAAGGAAATGACTTGCTTCAATAAAATTAAGCTATTTTTTTTCTTTGCTTTTTCATTTTATTGAGACTAATAAGGAGTCTAATAAGGCTCTGAGGAGTCTAGCTTAGGAGAAGATAAGGAGAGTAGCTTCAATAAGATAACAGCCCTTTCTTTCCCTGGAAGGAATGCATAAGCATCCTGGGATATTCCAGCATTAAAACCCAGAGATGATTTTCATTCTCCTGTGAAGGGCAAGGTGTAAACATGTTCAATAGATTCATTATTTACAATGCTGCATCAAACAACAGATGCATTTGCTCTGGAAAATGTAGACACCGATAAGTCACTCAGTCTCAGTTGTGTAAAAAACATTAGGTAGAGGATGAAATGAGAGTAATGCTTCTCCATATAGCGTAGAAAGGAAGTAGAGTTTAGACATCATTTTGTACCTCTACCCCATGGAAAACATTTCCTTCTTCTAGAAGGCCTAAATTTATATTTCATACTGAAGAATTATGGAGTTTGAAATCTGAAATGCAAAATGCTGTATTACATAAACCACCTTCTTTCAGGTGCAGGAAGAGTAAGTGCTTGCTCTGTGGATCACATGCAGCCATGGAGAGGGTAGTGCTGCCACTGCACAGGGTGAACATGAGCCCACGCTGCGGCAGTGTCCCCATGGGAAGGGAAACAAAGTGTAAACACTGGACACACTTCAGGAAGAAGTAACAGTGCAGACCAAAAAGTTTAACTCAGTTCCCTGCTTTATTAAAGACATCATCCATGTGTCACTCAGGGCTCTTGGGTAGGCAGCATGGCACCAAGCACATTTAATTCTGCTAGTTCAGAATCCCAGGACCCCAGGGGACCAGGTCACACTACATGGTGTGCAGCAGAGGTATTACCCAGATAACAAGATTCACTGATGCTAAGCAAAGAGCCTCAAAATGTCCACAGCCATTTCCTGTCTCTCATAAGTCTAAGTACAGTAAAGGATGCTATGAAGACTAGAGGAGTATGAGTATCTTTGAAAAATATCAACCTCCATAGTCCCCACCCATAGTCTTAATGATTCTTACTGCCTCTGTTTGGCTTCCATAGAGGTGTAGGAGAGCAGAAGTAGCACAGAGCATCAATCAAGTGACTGACAGTCATCTCCTGGTGAAGCAGATATTGGTCAATACATATATATTTATAAATATACATATATGCAGTATTTTCTCCATACACATTTCTCCATGCACATTTTCCCCTCTCTCTCTCTATATATATATATATATATATTTTGTGCAGTTCTGTTGGGTGATGTATTTCTAAGGCACATGATCCACACAGCCTCTCTCCTCTCAGTCACCTCACTAATATAAGTACAGTTAAGATGATTCAAATTAATCTTTTAATCATAAACTTAATTCCCTCTCTGTTCAAGGCATATGATGATTCTGAAGCCTGGCAAAGATGCTATTTTGAGCATGGATGTCATGGATGTTTTGAGGATGGATGTCATGGATGTTTGGAGCATCCTAATCAGGATTAAAACAAAAAATAAAACAAAATAAACAAACAAAAAAACCTTTGCACTTCCTTTATTTTTTTCACAGTTTCCTTTAACAAAAATATTTCTCATTTGTGGATTCTTCTCTGGAAAAGGCAAGTCTTGCTCAGTAGTCACACGTGCACTTAAAAACATAGTAGGGTATCAAAAGAGGTCCATTCTTTTTCCCCCAAAGGCTTTTAATTTTATGTAGCAAGATTCACTTCTTTAACTCTTTATATTATTCATCTCTGTATTCATCCACCTGCTCATCTGTAAAGTTCTGTCTTTTTTATTTTTCCTTTCTAGATTCAGATTGTCAGAGAAACGGAAGATTTGCTTTATGTCTTCATTTAATTTATCATTTTAGTAAATATCTCCTGACAATGTTCTTACTGTAGTTAGTGTGGGTACCAGTGATAACAGTTGCATCAATAACTTTACTGTCAAGTAATATAAAACGGAAGGAAACTGCAATGCTTTCTCAAGAAATGAGATTTTTTTTTTGTATTATAAATATAAAGGCAGAATGAAATAAGCTGCAGCAATCAACAGGAAAATTAATTCTAAGCTTTTACAGATGACTGCAGTTGTATTACTTAACATGCATGTCAGCTGTAGGAATGTTTAAAAGATGAGATTCAACTCCACAGAAAAAATCACAAAGCTTTCCAAATAGTCCAAATGCTAGAGTAAAACACTGAAGTCCGTAGAGTTATAAAGCCACTACATTTCCCACTTTGTGCTGAGTTTTTTGATACTGGTCTTAGAATAAAAATATGGAGAGATTCTTGCTCTGTTCAATCATGTTGTCATTACAGAGCGACTAAAAATAACAGATTAAAGTGAATGTTAAAGTAAGCTAAAGTGATTTCCTTTCATATTTGCGTATTGCTCTACAAACAAAAGCATCATATGACATTTCAATAGAAGAAACTCTCACACTAGAATTAGTAGACTTTGATACCTGTATTCTTTGCATTGTTTTTTTCCATCTCACCTCAGTTCCTAGAGTAGCACCTATGCTGTAAGCTAACTGCCTCTCGAGAACAGAGAATCTCCACAGTGATCTTCCGGACTTCCGAGCTCAGGGACTGGGGTAAATGAACTGAGTCAATCCATGCCAGGCTGCTGGCCCGGCAAACCAGACTGCAGTGACCACATTGACCCCATCTGAAAATTGCAAGAGGCAAGATTCAACTCCCTGAATGCCAGTTCAGCCCTTCAGATATTCCCACCTCTATTCTTGCCTCTTCAGGTTCCAGTCCTCCTCTGCCATGTTTAACTTAAACAAGCACTTAGCCTCACTGAGGCAAGTAAAAAATCAAATTAAAGTATGAAAGTGAAACTCTAACAGGCTTGATGTGAAAATGGCAGACAAAATGCCAGCTCTGTTCATTTTATACTCTCTTACTCCTTGCTTGCAATTCCAAGCTTCTCTTATTCAGGAAGACAAAAGATTGGCCCTGCAACTGCTTCTCCTTATTCCTCTTGGCTCGCACTGCACTGCTCTTTGCTCTCCAGTGGGATCCAGCACTTCCACTTCTGGCTGAGTAACTGCTTAAGGGTCAGGGGGCAGGGACAAGGCCAGCCAAGCTGACAATGGCTTTATGCCGATGGGGACAGCTCTTTCCAGTGTTTACCATTTGCAGATCAGTGTTATCAAATGAGACTTTTTGTCCAATTTCAGAAGTTCTCAAGGGAGTCAATGAGGAGGATGGGGCAGCCTCTTTTCAGTGGTGGCCACTGACAGAACTAGAGGAAATGGCCACAAATTGGAGCATCAAAAACGTAAGGAAAACTTTCTTGACAGTGAGGATGACAGAGCCCTGGCACAGGCTGCCCAGAGAGGCTGTGGAGTCTCCTTCTCTGGAGATCTTCCAAACCCGCCTGGATGCCGCCCTGTGCCACGTGCTCTGGGTATCCCTGCTGGAGCAGGGGGTTGGACTGAATGATCTCTAGAGGTGCCTTCCAACCTGAAGCATTCTGTGATTCTATGAAGTCTTCCAACACTCTTAAAATTCTAGCATCATATATATACAGATGCACACATACATTAATAAATATGTTCATATATTAATACCTATTTTAATAAATATTAAATAATAATAAATATATAAACATATGAGCATGCTCATAGATTATCAGGGCTGGAAAAGCCATTTCAGTAACATATGAGGATCTTTATCATCACATGGCACCATCCTCAGCACATACTGGCTTTCTATATTCAAAATATTAACTTCTGATTATTCCATTATAAGGTGTGAAACATCAGCTATACCTATCCTGCTAACAAGATCTATCACCTGAGCAGATAACTCAGTACATTCAGATTATTTTATATAAGTACATTCCAGTAGGAATTTGCCTCCATTTCTATCAAATAAAAGGAGGGAGAGGAATTAAACAAAAGTAGGGTGGGAGAAGAGAAAGGGAAAATATTCTGGAAGAAGAATGGGCCTGTAGCCTAGCACGACATAGAGGAATCTCTGAAGTTAACTGATATCCTCCTGTTTTTCTGACAGGACCTTGTTCTCACGTGATCAGGTTCTTGTTAACACTGGAAATGAAGGCAATTTCTGCAGAACTTCAACACTCAAGCAAAATGGTGCAATTCATTTCCTTGGATTTTGGACCAGATGACCTTCTGAAATCCTTTTGAAACTGATTTTTCCTATGATCCCATGACCCTACTATTAGTAAAACAAGGCCTCCCTTGCTAAAACAGAGATTATACAAATACTTTCTCACTGTTCACAGTTGTTGCAGTTTGTGTCTTGTTTATTAGAGGAACAAACTTAACTTACTTATTCTTAACAAACTTGTGGAAAATGTAATCATGTTGACCTTTCTAACTCTGCAAAGGAATCAGCAAAAGGACAGAGCAGATGAGAATAAAGAGAGGCTTGTTACTGCTATTTCTTGTTTCTTCCCCTTTGCCAGAACAGCACAGTTCGAAACACTGGACTGTCAATACAGGACATGTGTGGATTTTAATAATTAAGCACTGTTGGGTTGCTGACACTATTAGTCAAGGGTCAGTAGATATTTTCATTACAATTGCCATTTTCCAAGACTTCATAACTGTCACGTTGATTCACGCTGGGCCGAGACTTAGTGTGTAGGTTACCAACTTCCTGGCCTTTCTGCCATTCCATAATAACCTATTTTTAAAGTTTTAAAAATAGGGCAAGTTACGATTGCTCTAGTCTAATTCCCTTAGGATTTTATGAGGTGGGGTAGGGACCAGAGGGCAGACTAGAGCTCGGATAAGCATCATTTCTTCTCACTCTATTACAAATAACACTGAAGTCTTGGGTCTGGTGACTTAAGTAGTGCTGAACAGTATAAATCAGTGAAGGACTGCAGGGACTGTGGAGACTGGGCTTTTCAAGTCTTGCAAGAAGGGACTGAGAAGAAGGTAATTTTCTTTGAGCATGGCACCAGTGTGTCTGAAGAGGAAATTCCTTTCCCAGTCAATCCAGTATATGGAAATCATCTGACTGGTGAGCCAACGCATGGCAGAAATAAGTCACAAAACTTTCATTACTACCCCCTTAGTCCACATCCACCTCTCCTGCCATATGAGAGTAAGATGCTGCTTAATGAGCTCTGTTTCACTGTCAGCAAATGGATATGCTGTAAGTTTCTGTGCTGTGTGAAAATATATATTATAAACTCCCTTGCTAGAGCTCTCTTCAGTCTAACCCCAAACTGTACTTAACACAGTTTTCCCTCAGGAAGAGTGCTAAATATATTTGTATTCAGAAGTGCCAGAAAAAGCATGCTGTCTTTGCCACCATGGAATAACAGACATCTTGCAAAGACACAGATAAGCCTATCTGCTTGGACTTGAGCTGCTTGTTTTGCTTTGTGAGAAAACACGCAGCAGTGACCTTTCTTGCCTTTCTCCCACCAGCTGTAGCCTGGGTAGACACAGCATTTCTGGCACACAGACAGAACCTACTGTGTAAGTGTAAGTCCTGAAGCTATTAAACTGGTTTCCCAGTTAGGAACTGAGATGTGATGCCCTGAGCACCAGCAGCCCTGAGCCTCCCTCCACCCCCAGAAAGATGACACTTCAAGTGGAGTGCCAGTCCAGCAAAAGCTTTATAAAACATGGTTCTGCAATCAAAATTCCTTTAACATTCATATCCATGTCCAAGTACATAATAGCACGTTCTCTAGCCCGTGTATGTTTTGCTACTAATAGAAACACTATCAAACATTACTAATACCTGCATTTCCTATAGACTGACTTGAAAAAATGTACTCATCTGGATACAAAAGAAGCATTTTTAAAGAAAAAAAATACATTCTATAGATATTTACATTAGCATGTTTCCCACCAAGAAACTGTTACAACATTTGACACACATCTAGAAAGAAGATCTACACAAAAAGAAGTATTTCCTATGGATTTTTAATGGGATAAAACTTTTGGATCAACCTTTATTTGAACTTAGAGTGCATCTGTGAGCTCTGTGAAATTTTGTTTATGAACTACTGATAAACAGCCAGTAGAAACTTTCTCTAAACATTTGCTTCTTTCTGTGTCTGTTCTCTTTATCAAGCTGCAGTCTGAGGATCTGAGCCCAGATTATTTGCCTCTCCTGCCTTTCTGACCAAACCCCGCATAGCCTGAAATACATTCCAAAGGGATCTGGATTTCTAAGGAGCGAATGGATCTGTGCTATGAAGATTTTATCACTGTTCTGGCCTAACCACGCAAAACCTAAACATGGCTTCTAGAAAAAGCTATTTACACCTATTGCTCCAAAGAAACATGTTGATTTATTTTGTATGATTTGTATAGAAAAAGAAAAAAGAAAAAAAGAGAAAGAAAAAAAAAAGAAAAAAGGAACATTCCTCTTTATGCTCAATCAGAATCCAATAAATAAAGTTTGAAATGGATACTACTGCAATTCTGATATGTATCAGTAATATTTTATTTTTACAGTGTTAGTTTGCTACAGGTCAACACAAGGAACTTGGTTCAGTGACACCTGAAGGTCTTCCTTGTTGAATTATATTATACTGTAGCATATTATTCAAAGACAGAAGTGCATGCAGATGCTTACTTCAAAAATTCCAGTATGTGGAAAATTCTACCCATGCATTCTTAGAAAGAAGCTGCAATCTTGACTCTAGCCTAATGTCCAAAAGAAACTCTGAAAAAAAGCTGAGCATGCCTATGAATTTCTGAAGAAAACCTACACAAGAAGGAGTTCATAGTGACAATGAGAAAAAAATCCACTTCAAAATGCATGTCTTGAAAACATAAATATTGGATCAATGGTAGGTTTTTGTGGAATTTTGACTAGTCTGAAAATGTTAGGCTTCATGAAACATGATGTTACATAGTCACCTTTGTTATGCACTGGCTTTGTGCACCAGATTTTTCTTCACATTCAGTCTTGTATAGATAATACCAAAAAACAGAACAGTAGAATTAAATACTTTTTTTAGTGTATATGAACTGGTGTATATGCCTACCAATTTCTCTCACTGTCTACTGAGTTTCAGAAATAAGCAAAATGTCACCAAAGTATGTATCCATAAGTATATATAAGTAAAAAAAAAAAAAAAGAGAGTGAAAGAGTCAAAAAAACAAGAGTAAGTCTTTTATGCTGCATATACCTAGCGAAGTCAGTTTTTAGAACTACATTATGCTGATATTTCTTAGTATTCTCTTTATGGTATTAAAAGCAACATATAGAACCATTTTCATAAGGCATTAGGTTTTGATGAAATCCATGTGGTTTACTTTGAAAAAGTCAGAAGTAGGTGGAATATAAACATTTAATAGAGTTTCCAAAAATCTGTTTAGCTTGTGGCTATACATGGTACCATATTACAGTCTTTAGAGGCTCTGAAGATGCTCTGAAAAATCCTGGGTGAAGAGGAAGAGCATCTGCCTACATAGTTACTAGAAGTCATGGATGAAAACGCGGTACCTGGGACAGAACTGCATTGCCTGCTCTATAATAATGTGTAGCAATTAAGTTATGCATAGCCTGAATTAGCACTCCAGTTTGTGAGTAGCAGCAAAGTAACCTGTTTTTAGAAATGTTTACAGAAATCCACTCATAGATGTCTACTAAAAGGTAAAAAAAAAAAAAAATCTACCAAGATCTTATTTTTCTGCATAATATTATGTAACCCTGATGAGATAAAAACACTTTCAGGTTTATCAAGAATTTGGTGAAGACACAGTAAAATGGTAGTTATCTGTTATGTCTGGAAGAAAATATTTCCAATGTATCTTAGCACGTGGTGCACTGAGTCACTGATTTGTAGAGAAGCCTTTGCCTCTTATGAGCTATTCTGAATTCATGCCTTGAGGCAGACTGAGCAAAAGCCAAGCAAGCCAAGACACCACAGCAGCAGCAGAGCTCCTTCTCGGAGAACTTGTCACCTTGAGAACTACACAGAAAGTTGCTTTCTTTTCCCAAGTTTTTGATATTCCAAAAACAGACCCACACCAAATACAACAGAAAATTTTAAACCTTGAAAAAGTTGTTAATCAAAAACCAAAACACATCATTCAGTCAAGTGAATCAAAGTTTTTGCTCTGTTTTTTTCATCTTTGCACACAGTTTTACATTTTTCAGCTACATGCACAATCATTCTTCAGAGGGATAGGTGATTTGAGACAAAAAAAATGAAGCTTTCTTTCTAGTCTGGAACTCACTTCACCTGCATTTCCCTTCCGCCACATCACCACACTGGCACCAAGGGGTCTGGGCCAACTTCTTGGCTTGACCTGGCACCTGGCCCATCACCCACTGGCCCCTGGCAGTCCCTGGGCTGCTGGCCAGCCCTGGGTGCTGTCACTGACCCTACCCCGCTCAGATGTGATGGGCCTCGTCCCTACAAGCAAGGTCTCATGTCCCAGTGGCCCTGGTGCTCTTGCAGTCACTCTGCTTTTGTGGTTCCCTGGCCCTTGCGGAGGAGCCCGCTATTCCCACTCCTGGACAATAACATGTCCAAACTGAGCACATCAGCAATATGGAAATGCCTATCTATTAAAAAAAAAAAAAAAAAAAAAAAAAAAAAAAGTGACATATTCTCAGAATTTCACTTTCCATAAATTACTTTTGCTTCTATCAGCCAGCACTTGCCAAACACACACACAAATATACTATATTAAAAAAAGATACCAAATCCAGAGCTGATTTTCTTGTGTTGATGATTGTTTATTTTTTTATTTTGAAAGTGTTGGGAGACTAACTTGAACGATATTTCTAAACATCAGTCCTGTGAAACCTGTGGTGGAGACTTTCCATAGAGATGTTCAAGGAGTTTAGTCATCATGCACATTAAACATACCCTCAGAAGACCAGGTATTTAGCAGATATTCCTCTTCCGCTCTTTTTATATCATGTCTCAGTTATTCTAAGTCACAAATGAGTGAATTGATTAATTACCCTCACTAATAAGTATTTTTATGGTCTATGCATTCAACGGACTGTGACTTTGGTTTGAATCAAATGTACTCTTTATACTGTAACTTTCTGTCAGGAATTGTGTTTGTAGTATGGTTTGACCATGAAATTATCATGTATTACATCTTGCTCCATTCAATTAGCTTTTTTTCAGGAACTGACATTGATTAATTACATGCAATTACAACAATAATGGTATTACAGAAGTGAGAAAAAGAAACAGTAACATGAGTTTTGCTTGTTTTTTTTTTTTTTTTGTCTTAAATATCAGGCAGTAAACAATGGTAACAGCAGGTTCGCTAAGAGAATTGGCACTTTTTTATGGGCAGTTAAATGCTAATTGTAAAGATTGTTGGATTCAAGCCAGATTGTATCTTTATTTAAATCAGAAGAACAGTCAAGGACATCAGTTTTAGAGGAACCATCCTCATCTAGCAACATCAACTATAGAGGAACCGCATCATTTTATATACGGCACAGACAGAGATATGAGACCCAGAATGCCTGCAGTCAGCATCAACATCCTGGCACTGCTTACGCGTGACAAGCTTTAAGAAGCACTCCACGCTCTCCCTTTCACTTTGCTTGTCTCTTGTAGTTCCAAGCTGCCTTTTTATTCCTGATCGTTTGAACTTAAATCTTTGTTTTAACAGTGTGTCTCTATGATCTTTTTTCATTGATGTTATACATTCATAAAGTAAACAAAAGTGTTTGGTGCGGGTGAACTGCTGACTTTCTTCTCATCAGTGCTCTTAATCTCAACTTCAAGAAAATGACCCATTTTCACTTCATTTTTGCTAAATTTCCTCATTGTCTCCAACTTACCATCTATATACATATATATACTCAAGACAAAGTAGTTGAGGAATATCAGTGTTACACAAACAATATTTCCTGCCTGCTGAATATGAGGCAAATTGGAATTTCAACTATGTCCCATATTTCTACCTTTGTTTTTGTCCCAAACAGTTCCAAAATTCAAAAGACATTCTATTTTTTAAAGGATGGATTCTATTTTTTAAAGGATTTTTAATTTCTTTAAGGGTTTGAACCTTTTAAAGGTACAAATATACATCTTTAAATGTTAAAACCTTATCTTCTGATTGTGGAAAAAAGTGTCAACATTTCCCACAGGAGCTAAAGTCCATTGAAAATTTGATACTTTCTTTCCTAGAAACCAAAATACATTCTTCGACCAGTTTTCTCTAATACAAGGCAATTAAGTCAAAATAAAACCCTACATATACAATGGAGGAGATGATTACAGAAAAAAATGGGTAACCTGTGATGGAAATCAGTCAGACTGCTTAATGTATCACTGTGTGCTTCTACGTGATAACAGCGGGGACGCCTTCTATAAAAGAAGGGAGTGTTTCACCTTGTGTTTTTGAGCTCGGTTGAAACATTGCATTTGTTAGTGAGATACCACTGTGGCCATGTCTGCTTACGCAAGTATCTCAGCGCAACAAGGACAGATCGGTCGATGAAAGCAGTTGGTGCTCAGCCACACCATATGTGGCTTAAGAGTTTTACTAGGGACTGAATTTAGTCATGTCTTGTGCACAGCAAATGTTTGCCCTACACATTTGTTTTGAAGAACTGTCCAAAGAACTAAACATTGCTGCAGAGCCATGAGGTTCTACCATGAGGTCCTGGAGTACATCTGTGCACATCTGGAATACTGCTTTGAGTTTAGTTCATCTGGAAGGAATCTACCTTATGTGTACTGAAACACACTCTCAGCTAAGCCGATGTATGGTAAGGGAGAACAACTGAGAGGTTCACTTCAAATCTTCAGTACTGCTCTGCACCAAAATGATAACTTAGACTTAGTCTGTGCTAGTGGTAACTGCCTACCAGTTGGTACCTGTGATCCATGTGCTCATGGTCTCATACCCTGTTGGATAGACAATATTTGTTACAGTGAAACACAAGTTTTAGAGTTAGGTATAGTAATCTAAATAGGGAGGTTTGTATTGAATCATGGGAGACAGAGCTCATCCCAGAGAGCACACCTAGATCACACACTGCAGCAGCCACCTGACCACATATAAATCAATTAGACTGAGCAAATCATAGTGTTTTGCATGCCATCTATTCTGAAATAGTTCCATTTGATTTCTTTATGGGAAATTCAAAATCACCAAAATGATCACATTCAAAAGATGACATTTTAGGAAAACTACTACACTTAAACTCTAAAATCATAGTGTTTAGATTAGCTATTACCTTTCTTGAAAAAAGTGTGCAGCTCTGTAGCAGTAATAAAACACAAATAGGATGGAAGGGAATGTTAAAGAACTTTAGAGGAAGCACACTTATATAGCTTACGTCAGATACCTAAGTTTTCTATGGCTAAAGTTGACTTTATATACTATTGTGGAAGAATGGCCTGGAAAAGGGCCATTAGGGAAAACTTAGGCTTCGCAAAAAGGCTTAACAGAAGTTTTGGTCTTACAGAAGCTTGCTTGGGGTGATACATATCCAGGATGGCTGATATGTGCGGAA
>JAWLRI010000332.1:9129561-9143476 GCA_034781795.1 Crypturellus tataupa | reverse complement strand
TCCTCGGACTGTTCGTGAATCCGATATTGCCAGAGTCGAGCTTATAGTAGATTATACTATTTGGGAACTCGATTCGCTGCCACCACTACGGTTTTCAAATTGCAACACAACACATTTTTCCAACAACTATCTGCTAGAAAACATACAAAATCAAAATCCAGACATCTATCCAGCTATTAGCTGATCCTGGAGAAGTCAAACAGATGCTGCTCTTGAATCAGAAGGCGTTTCATGGCTGTATTTTTCCTTCTAAATAGAGTTAGGGACCGAGTTTGACCCAGGGCTGGGGATCACCCCTAACAGTTCCCTGGTGCCATGCTGCATGTTCACCGATGCCAACCAGCAACCTGCTAGATGTTGCCCAAACTTGGTACCTGCTTGGACATGGTACCACTCCCAAAAGGTGGTTTCGAAAAGACTATGCCAGGTTTGGGTATCTCCATGTTTCACTGTCCTCCAACACTAGCCCATAATAGTTTTGCATCTCAAATGTTCATATACTTTGATATATAGAGCAGGCAAAGTCGGGAGGGGGATCTTATTGATGTGTGTTCATGTCTGATGGGAGGAGTAAAGAAGACAGAGACAGACTCTTCTCAGGGGTGTTGGTGAAAACACAAGAGTCAATGGTTACAAAATAAAATACAGAAAATTCTACTTAAACCTGAGAATATATTTTTGTAATCAAAAAGATGGTTAAACACCAGAACAGCTGCCCAAAAAGGCCATAGAGTCTCCATCTTTGGAGATACACAGAATGAAATGGGACACAGCCCTGACCACCCTGTCTTAGGTGACTGTGCTTTGAGTAGGAGGTTGGACTAAAGGATCTCTACAGATGCCTTCCAGCCTCCAAGTTCTGTGATTCCGTGACATAGCCCGGGATACAGCACAGCAGGGCATGCGGTGCGCACTCATATGTGGTGGTATTAAAATACCATGAGCAAGGGCAGTAAGTCTGCCCTCAAATTATTTTAGATACTTTGACTGAAAAAAAACCTCCTCCATATGAAACAGTAGTTGTATACAAGTAAAACTACTTGTATCACAGAGATGTCTTACGTGGGGTGGATAAAACCAGCTTGTGCCACTTAGCTAAGGACCAGAGATTGTTGTTACCTGCCTTTTATTTAGCAAGACAGATATAGCCTTTCTGTCCATACCCAGCTCCTGTGTAGCTCTGAAATTGCCTTGGTTTGAGCAGCTATAGACCATGTTCCCACCTAGGCCCATCTGAGAGCTGAAATCTAGGTGGAGTGCTCCCATGTTCTGGACCTGGATGATCATCAGGTCAATGTACTCTCACCAAACCTTACAAAACCACCAGCACTAGGCCACTAACATAATTCACATCTGCTTTATTTAAAAAAAAAAAAAAGTAAAGAAAGGAGAATTACATCCATATTTAGTGTATAGCTGCCTAAAAATTAGAGCAATTGTACATGATGTAGAGAGACTTGCATTATACGCCTCCTAACTCAGACAGATTTCCCCAGCAGGACAAGTTCCTTAACTTAGCCTGGTAATGAAGCATTCTCCACCTCTCCTGTGAAAGTCACAGCAAGGAATGCATGGAACAGAAGGAAAGCACACATGCATGACATGAAAAAAGCTATGATTTTGCAACTTAGTGTTAGAACATCCAGCTGGAAAAGCAGGAGTCTGGATTCCTTGTGTTATATAAACCATGAATAGGAAAAACAAGTGGCCTGGGAGAAATGCAAGCTGCTCAGTTCTTGAAAAAGTAGTTGGAAGAGGATATCCAGACTTTGATTCAGAGAGCACAGGGTTCCTGTTGCTATGATTTACATAGCTTAGCTAAGAGGCAGGGACTGGACTTCATAAGTACCCATTTTGGTCCTTGTAAGTAAGCAGCTCTCAGTGGAAAGAATGAGGGATTTGGGAAGAGATTCACTTGGCCACATGTAGGCACCTATAACTTCCTAAGATAGATCAGATGAGTTGCATCGCAGGCCTCCCTTTAGCAAGGGAGACTAAATGACATGTGTGTATCTAAAGATGACACAAGGCTCATTTTCACAACTAGATATCCCCACTGAATTTGGGTGACTTACATGTCTAAATCAGAATTTTGCAAGTGACATTTGGGAACCCAAAGTCGGTTCTCAACTACATTAGGCATTTCAGCTTTTTACTGGATCAAGCCCTATTGACACAGACAAGAGCTAATCATTATTAGGTTATCTAGCCAGCATGAAACAAATTCATAGAGAAACAGAACAGAGGAAATGAAACACATCTTAGGCACAGAAATATTTTTAAATGTTAAGTAATATGGTGCTGTGAGTTGCAGAATAATTAGAACATATCCACTTAATGGCGCGGCAGTGCCAATTTTGTACATCAACTACCTCTGTGCATTGCAAGATCTGGAAATACATGAGAAATACCAATTTATTTCAAAGGTGTTTCTATTTAAATTAATGGTATGGAACTATCTGAAAGGTTTGTTCCATCAAAATAATCATCTTAGTTTACTAGCCATGTGGAACTTTTTGTTAGAGGTTTTCAAAAGGGCTCTTAAAGGTTTAGATATATTTGTCCTTATACTAACTGATTCATAAGCAGAAACAAGAATATTGTAAAGTTTTATTTATCTTATTTAAGTTTTCAAATTTGCTAAATAGAGATAAACAGAACTAGACTATTCAGATTTCTTTTTTTTCTGATTAATCTTACGGTAATTCTAAGTGTTTCAGTTTTAAATGAATTGTTTGAATACTAAATTATGCAGCTTTATGATCCAGGAGATAAGCAGAGCTCTAAAGATGCCTCAGAGACTTGAAAGAGACAGCATTAGAAGCTCATTATTGCCGGCACATTTAACATGGTTAAAGTAGGGGAAAATAGCCATTAAGTTAATGTAATAGTTAAACTGCATTAATTTGAAAAACTGCCCAGTGAAATGCTTACAGTGAGGGTGTATCTTTTTTAATTCTATGGCATTTTCAAGTACTAAGGAGTCAAAAATATTTGAAGAGTAGGTCTTTTCAAGTGACTTAACATTACTTTTATATTTGAAAGAACGTTCATTTAATCACTGATATGTGTGTCAGAATATTTTCTAAAGAGAGAAGAGCAGATTTGTTAATATATATAAAAGGTGAGTTGAAGGGTACTGAGTGATAACAAAGTACCACCTCTTCTTCCCATTAGTCTTGATCCCTTGTTTCAACAACTCTTCTTTACATAGGGAGCCAAAAAGTATCTGTAACTACTCCCTCCACTGTTAAAAAGAACAAAGGAAGCATTAAAATCTGCTCCAGACTCACAGGGAAAATAGAGCAACTAAGTTCTAATCAAGTCCCCAGCAAATAAACATAACAGTTGTCACTGGTGTCACTAGATTTAATATATTTTATGTTTCAAAAATGAAATATAATGGACCCCACAGAAGTAAAATGCAGGGTAATCTCCAACACTTACACACACATATATATAAAATACATATGTATGAGGTTCCACTTGCTCTGGAGTGGCTGGAGAATATAGCACACAGTTTAATGCTCCATCCAAAATTTGCTGATATTACTTAAGTAAACTTCCAAGCATTGCTTATGGATGATGTAATTTTCCAACTTTTTTATTATATTGACATATTTTTTGTCTCAAAAATTTCCTGAGAAAATGAGTCCACAGCTTGATCATGCTTTTTTAAAAAATGTTTTGTACCCTCATAACTACATCATCATAAGTACATTTTGATCGTACTCATGATATTCTTCTTCTTTGGACCCTTTTCCTTCTCATTAGCTATGACTACAAGATTACAAGGCTTCATTTTCCCCCACCCACCTCATCATCATCAGTAGGAGGCTCAAGAGCTCCAGATATTAGTTCTCTGTGGGAAAAGCACAGAGGTTGTGCCGAGAATGGAGATAGCATCCACCTGAGGAAGAAGACTGCAGATCCCCTGTAGCTATTGAGCACCTCAGCAAGTCACGATTACTAATCTCACTTTGGAAGCACTGGAAATGAAAAGCCAACATGCCAAAAGCCCAAGTACTTCAGGTTTGACATGGAGAGATAGAAGAACAAGCTGAAGGAAGACAGCTGGAATATTTTCCACCTTCATTTCCCAAAGTAAAATGAACCTTTGACTCCTAAACCCCTAGCAAAGAGAATGAGAGAGAGAGATAATACTATAAGTGACCACCAAAATCATACCTGTCAAAATCTTAGGTAAACTAGGTATAGCTATCCCAAGTCTTATTCATTCATTACATGGAAACGCAACATGAGTACAAGGTAAGGTAAGGAC
Source organism: Crypturellus tataupa (assembly GCA_034781795.1). Lineage (NCBI taxonomy): Eukaryota > Metazoa > Chordata > Aves > Tinamiformes > Tinamidae > Crypturellus > Crypturellus tataupa. The sequence continues at coordinate 9,139,194 of JAWLRI010000332.1, read as the reverse complement.
CCTATAACTTTGCTTTTCATTCAAAGAATAACATTTAAAGTCCTATACCAACTGAAAATTCATTGACAGAATATTATCCCATGATTTATTGTTCCTGTTATCTGCACTGTAAATACTTCTGGTATTGGTTGCCTTGAGCGCTACTTAACATCACTGCCTTTAAGTAAAGCTACCTTAAAAAGTTAGGAAAAACAAAACAAAACAAAATACAGAAAAAACAAATATGTAAGTTATTTTATTTTGTCCTGATACTCCAAAATATGCTCAAACGCTTTGACCAACAGATCTGGTAATACCTCATCTCCTTTTGAAAAACAACCAGACTACACCAAAAAAACTATTTTCTATGAGATTTTTTTGAGAGCAGTGCAAAATTTGTCAAAACTTAGAATCTGCTATCCAATATGCCATGTCAGTGGAGCGACGATATGGACAAATGAAAGCTATTTTCTTCCCTTCCTGTTTTAATTCCTCTTTCCTCTTGAATTTGTTACACTGTGTATGATTATATGACCTTCACTGCTGTGAAATCTGACCAGATTTAGAAAGAGCAGCAAATAGCTTTGCTACCTCCAAAGGTAAATTTAAACAGATGATCCCATGACCTTCATTGAAATGAAATCTGATCAAAAGTTATGCTCCTGCAAACAACAACAAAATGCTATTCCTATGTATTCCTATACATGCTCCGAAATCATTTAATTTCCTCAGCGCATGAAACTTTTTTGTTCATTTACATGTAACTAACGGGTGTGTCTTAAAGGCATTTGTCTGTCCAAAACAGCCTGTTTGGATGGAAACGATGCACGAGCATGCACAACTGTCTGCCTTTCCTGTTTTGTTCCCTTTCAGACACTGATGCATAAAAGCTACCTTTCAATATTCCATGCCACTCTAATAATACTGCATACATCTACTCCACAGTAGCTATTTCTAGTTTGCGTCACTGGTACTCATTTGCATTCCATTAGGTAGAGAGTTCATTTTCTTCTGACAGGTTTTATCCCCCTTTTCTATTTTTTCTGTCCATTGTCTTCAGCATTATTTGAAAAAATACTTGCCAAACAATTTACTATCGTGCAAAATGCCACTTTAAGGAATGATGATCAGGCAGTGCCCACTTAGTGAATTCCCTACATGAGATCTGAGAAACTTTACATTTAATATGGTAGTAGAATTTTAACTTTAATTGCAACCTCTAGGGATTTTAGAATGGGGTTTTGCATTATGAAATTCAGACCTTTGGGCACCTGCCTCTGAGATTTTGCTTCCATAGTTCTTTGAGTGTAACTAATTCTCCACAGAATATACAGCCATGTAAACTAAGGAAAAGCTCTTGTGCAGTCAGTTCCACAAGAGGTCATTTTTTAACTCTTTTCTCAAAGTCATGTTCTATCAGTGTCCATTCTCTTTTAGCAATAGCTAGCAAAGCTGAAAAGACAGCATTATATGAACATATATTCCCCATTTTCAAATCTTGCCATTCTGCTCAGCTTGCAAGGTGATGTTACGCGGATTGGATGACACACAGTCAAACAAATGGTCATTCTCTTGAAGGAGGCTCAAAAGTATAAATGGTAATTAAACTTGAAAAAAAAATCCATCCCATAATTTAAACATGCTGCTAATTGCTTCTTACCTTGCAAAAGGTTATATTCTTCTCTCTTCAATTAATGCAGTTTCCATTAACAGAGAATAAAAGCCTCCAAAGTGTTGGACAGAGCAAAATGAATGTGGTCTCTTTAAACTTAAGTACCTGCAAAATGCCATTAACTGATGTAAATTTGACAGTCAATTAGCCTCTCTTATCTTGTAAGTGCTTTTAGTATTTGGAAGAAAAACATCTCAGCCATTAATTTTGAATTGAAAATAAGCTTCTGTTAGTTGATTCCAAACTTTTCCTGACATATTAGAAAGTTTCTTTTTCCTTTTTTTTTTTTTTTTTAATAATGAACTACAAGGATTTTGAAAACAGTTATCATTAAATAGGCTGGGACTGGGTCACCTTTTCTTAAGTTTTTTTGACACTTCATTCATTCAAAGACTGGGTTTTCACTTACATATAATTTTGTCAAATGTTAACAACTTTTCATGAAGGATTTGATTCCATGCATCTGCCTCTGGCTCATGGTTTTCCTTACCCTTGAAAAATTCAGTAAAGCAGCTCAATATGTGGCTTTGCAATGTTAAAAATTCATTTCAACTTAGAATTATAAAGCATTTCATGTGTTCACACCACAGCTTTCATTGACTTCACTTGCAGCTGTGTGTACTCTGCACCTGTACAAATGAAACTTCAGAGTTTCAGTGTGTGCCCAGAAAAATGAGGAAAACACGCAATTCAGCCACCTGTGAAAAGTTTAACAGCTGAATCCTAGAGAAATATATTAAAAAAAAAAAAAAGAAAAAAAAAAAAAGATGAGGGCTTCCCACATGTTCCTGTTGATGTGCATCTTCCAGCACGCACAGACTATGACAGACAGGTATCCACAGTCTTCATCATTTGGGTACTAATCCGGGAGGAGCCTTGCGGTGCGTAACTGGAACAAGAAATGAGTCCAGCCCTCTACAATTACAACAACTCTGAAGGTGACCTGTTTCCTCTGGACATATCTCTCCCTGTAACACATGGACATTTCCATCAAAGCCATCTTGGAAGAACTCCCTCCTGGGACACAACAGGCATGTTCACATCATGCTATAAAACCTAAGGTATGGGAATTTATCAGTATTTTCAGCTGAAAGCTTAAAGCAGGCGAGCCAGATCAGTCTGCCCCCACTAAGCCCCACAGTAGAGGATAACTTCTGTTTGCCACAACTGCCTCTCCCTGAGTTATTCCTGGCATTACTGTGCTGGGATGTTTGACTTCTTCCAACACGAGAAAGTTGAGTCAATGGAACCATGTAGCGCAGACAGCAGAGCCTTTGAAAGGCTCTCCAGTGTAGTCATTTAAATGAGGCTTGTTTTCTCCAGGGCTGCAAGCTTTTCCGTTTGTGATATACCATTTCTGGGGATCAGTGGATTGCTTGCTTTGTGAAGAGATTCAGCGCCTTTCTGTTCTTCAAACTATTTCATCCGTTTCTGTGATTACTCTGCATAAAGGCATCAGAACAAAACAAATTTTAGCTTGTCTTGTGAATGACATTCAATTCTCATCACTATTTTGTCACAAGAATGCATTAATATGGTGCAATTTCCTACTTCTGTTAGATTTATTTAATTTTTAGCTAAGAAAATAACAAGGACACATGATTACCCATTGAATTTTATTGAATTTTCATGACATTGAGGATGATAATGTATATAATTTGCACTCAAGCCCCAACATTGTAGTTACAAAATAGTAACCCTCAACTTCTTTTTCTAGTCTTTCTTTGTGCTTCCAAATATCGAGTGTTAAAGCAGTGCACCGCAGGAGGCACTACAATGTACGGACAAAGCTATGTATAACCTGGCACAGAGATACTTCTCTATTTGTTGATAATACAGGCTTTGTTCTTGGGTAGAAAATGCTCTTAATCTCATATGTCCATTTAATACTCATTTAGAGAGCCAGGGAAATTTATATTTTCTTTCTTATTGGGACAGTACACCATATCACTTGTTCCCTTTTTTTTTTTTTTTTTTTTTTTTTGTTCAAAGATAAGATAAAAATAATATAAAACTATCTTAGTTAAGTTTGGCCAATATACACTTCAATCAGCAATGATGGTCTCAAAGGAACTGAATTGATTAGCAGTTAAGTTCTTTTTAGTTGCTTGCTTAGTTGTTTTATGTCAGCATAAAACATAGGATATGCAGAACCAGTAGCTCGGTAGAGGCAAGGATACTGCAGCTCCATGTCCCCTGGTCCAGACAGGAATGGGGCTGAGAGTGTACTCTCAGTGGGCACACAGGCACACATACAAATAGCACATATATATATATATATGTATTCGGATGGCTGGCCACACAGGGCACACAAGTCAACACAGACAGAAAGCCCAGCACTCGTGCAAATATAAACAGTAGAAATGGCCTCATCTTGTTCCCCTCTCTGACTCACCAGCATGAAAGCCTGTTAATGGAAATTCTATACACATGTAAACAATCTATATTGTATTGTATACATACATATATACAGTACATACAGTATGGATCCCTCTGGCAGCTCAGGCTGTCCAGCAGCTGCCCTGGTTCCCAGATCACCCTTGTTGCTGGCACCTGGACATACAAACCCCTTGGCCCATAGCCCCACTCTAGCTGCTCATAGAGAACCCTCCCCATCTCCCGTGCTCACGCTGACACGCACGCAGGCGCACACACCCCACACACACACGCACTCCGGATCCCTCCAGCGAGTCACTCACAAACACAGTAGCTGGCCCCAAAGCCCCTGGTCTTCCAGTTGCTTCATGCACAGCCACACACAAACTGGACTTCCCAGTCACTGCTCTGGATGTAGGACACCAGCAGCTAACCCCCAGGTCTCTAGGAGCTGGCTCGGCCCCTGTGGTCCCCTCAGCAGCCACCCGGTGTGTCTGGTATGTGGCACAGACTCATGGCTGCCCAGTCCTGGCCTCCCGTTCGCGACCCTGCTGCTCGCTAGCGCAAACCGCCGCTCGCACCCAACGAGCGGGACTGCAGTCTCTCCAGCTGTTCCTGCTGGAGACACGAGGGCCCCTGTGACCTGCGATCGGGCTCCAGATGGTGGTACTCTGAGCTCCACATGCACAAAGTGCAGAGGGCCCCTCACCCATGAAAAGGGAAGCAGCGCAAATGGGGCTCATTGCTCCCCCTTAGGGTATTGGGGCTCCCTGCCTCTCCGTGGCGCTGCTCTGCTCCCCCGTGTTCACAGGAACGAGCCTTTAATCACCTCGCCTGGCACATACTGCCACCTGCTTCATAAAAACTGGCAGGCTTTTTGGCAGTGATGAGTTTGGGAAGTTGAAAGTGCTTCATTTCTGACTTAAACGCTATCTTGGCACGAAAGACATGTTAAAAGGCATCTGAGCCAGATTAACCTTTGATGGCTAGGGGTTTACCCTGCCATTTCTCTTTTGCTCCAAAAGCACAGGAGACTGATAGTCTCCTGAATTGACTCAGTTACAGGTAGCAGGTTAAAATAAACTAGTGACAATTTCAATTTACTTTGGTACAGTTGGAACGAAACCGAGCATTTGGGAATTTCTTCATTTTCCATTTTTTACTCCTGCAAAAAGGAAGCAAAGCCTGGGAGAGAGGAAGGCTGGACATCTGAGGGCAGTAACATTTCACTCAGATTAATCTGCCATGAAGTATAATTCAATATATTGACTAGAGTAATAGATTCTCCTATAAGTGTATATATATTTTGTTTGCAATTCTTACCTCCATTTCCATTTCCCTGTCTTCAGTTGCTTTAACTTTGTCAAAAAGCTGAAGAAATAGCATTGCTGTATCATCAGATGAAGAATTTGTGTAGAGCTGGAAGTGCTTTCAGTGTGGCACTGGGATTTCAGAGAAGTGGCACATGAGATGCTGATGACACACTATTTCAGTATAGCCTCATCCTCTAGCCCACCACAACCATCCTCTTCCTTATCCTCCACAGGATTAGCTTAGTAAAGTGCCAGAAAAACCCCAGGATGACTTCTCTGCTCATGGTCCTGCATGGCTGACATCTGTCAGGAAGGCATCCCCCTAGGACTGGCACCTCCTGCAGGCTCCGATGGCCAAGGGGTGAATGCCAAACTGTCAGGGTCACTCCTCATCACCAGGCATGAGAAAGCACTCTGAAGTAATTCAACAATAGTTAAATCAGAAGATGAAGACAACTGTATTTGCAATTATATGAAACAATAACTCGATCATGATATAAAATCATTAACTTTGCTTCCTGGTGTTTTCTGGTTAGCAACTGGCAGGTTAAACAATTTCTTAGTGTGTTTCCTCTGAGCAGACCCCAAATTGGTGACATCTTCTCTTCTTGGCTTTCCCTGTCTGAAGTAAATACAGACTTGAAATGACATTATTGATTACACATTTTCTTTCTTAAGCAGAATTACACCAGTTTGCGCATATTCTCCCCCAAAGCTTTCTGCAATCCCCGGTCCCAATGACTGATTTAATTAAACCAACTACTCAGTTCTTAATTCCTGTCTCCTACAGGAATATAGTTTTGTTTCACAGAAATTCCCTTTTTTCACTCAATTTAAAGATACCTTTAAAATGCTTCATTCCACCATGAGGCTTCACCAGTCTGAATGTGGTTTTGACTATAAATCTGCCTAGTTACAGCTGCAGTAGAGCACATCCTGGCAGATAAATGGATCTTTCCAGATTGCATCTCCTCATTGTAGATTTAAGAACCTAACTTTTTACAGAAAGCTACATGTTCATGCAAGCCCATAAATGAGGACAATGAATATGCCTCTTTACTAGCTCTTCACAGGGACTAGCTATGATGGTAAAGAATAAGATTATAGTTTGGGTGCTAGTGTGTTTGGCTCAGCTGACCCTTGAAGATAGTCTGCTAAGACTGGGAGAGATACTGGGAATAGCCTGCAGTTGTCCTGCTATTACTAAAACCCACCTTCACCGTTACTTGGCTGCTCATTACTGGATCCTTGATGATTTTAGGACTGTACTGCAAGCACAAATGATTTGCAGAAGATGCCAGGCACACTCATGAATTCTTATTAAATAGCTCTCTCCTTGACAGGAGAACTCCTTGACAGAGTTGAAAAGGCCTGACTCACAATTTTAGAGTATATTAAAAAAAATCATCAGAGAGGTTTCTCTGACATGGCTAAACTATTAATTAAAAAAAAAATTAAAAGTGTTCATACAAGGTCATTCATAGACAATTACGGAAAATGATGTCCCAGAGGGAGTAAAGTGGCATCTACCAAGGAAAGGATTTTACAGCTGCCACTATAACTGTCTCTGGGGAGGGCCCCTCTTGTTCTCTTTCAAGCAGTTTTTACTGGCCGCTACGGGAGTCAGTAGGGGTTAGCAGTTTGATCCCTCATGGCAATTTTTATGGTTCTGCAGCCTGGGTAAGAATGCTACACAATTCCCTAGTGTCCCGCAGTCTGAAGTAGAAAGAAGACTGGCAGATTAGGTGTTCCTAGGCTACTGCTACTATCTATTTGCTTCTCCTCCATTTTGCTGGCACCATCACCATGGCCATGTGTTTGTGTGACTCTCTTGGTTTTGTTTGCAGAGCAGATCCCTGTCTAATCAGGACTGCAAGGATGAGCAGCCTCTTCCATGCAGGATGTTGCACAAGCCTCGGGAAGAACCTGGGAGGGCCAGGCAGGAGTTTTTGAATTTTCTGTCTGTGGTCTGGCATTACCTATTACTATTATAGCAGCTGACTTTGCAATGGAGGAAGATACTTTCTGCACAATCCTAAAGCCTTTCTTTTTCCCTGTGGAAAGAAATAGACTTTTCTTTTTTTGTTACTAATACCCAAAAATGTGATCCATCCATCAAACTGGCAGTCATTACCTATAGATTGACAGATATTATTCAAACAAATTTTAGGAAAGCTGAATAAAACCCTTCAGAAAAAAAAAGATAGTGACACCTGCCCATACCACCATTTAAACCAATTTCCATACTTATTTGAAGATTCCCCTATGTTGTATGGAGCAATATAGACAGCAGGGAATTGCTTTCTGGAAAAGCCTTGGAAGGCTTGTCCATAGGAAAGCCTTGTCCATAGGAAGTCACTTGCTACTCTCCTAACTTGGATAATTTGGAAAAAATACATATAGCTGTCCTCCTAATGCTGGATTTGCAGTCTTCATTTGAACTAGACGACTCTGGTGGCGGCACACCTGAAATTACAGCTTTTTACTATAAAGTCATGGTTAAATTATTAATAATCACACTATTGCCTTAATAAATGCTGAAGGTACAATAAAACTATGATTAAAGGTGCTTTATGAGAAGAAAATTATAGTGTCTTTTAAGCTCTGTTGTTTACCGTTAGGCAATAATATTACTGCGCCATGACACTTTTACAGCACTTTCAACCTTCAGCATTAAGCTACAGTATAGCCACTTCTCCGTTTATTTTGAGGTAGTTCTCCACCATTAAGCAGGAAGCAGAATCAATGCATACAGCTTAAGAGCTCTGCAGGTAATGAAGCTCAGCTCCGAGCTTCCCAAATGCCCATGCTGATAAACATAGATGTTTCTTGGAGCTGATGTAACGATAGTCAAAAAAAAATAGGAGGAACAGGAATGACTCTTCCATAAGTGAGGACAAGGACTGGCCATCAGAGAATCCTGTCTCCAGATGAAAAATCTTGAGGTGGCAGCCAGCAATTAGGCAGGCTGTAATGGCTGAAGTAGAAATAGGAGCACTATTAAAAGAAGGGCACAAGCATTCATCACAGTACTTATCTGGAGTTCCCCACTGCAGAGAGAGACTGCAAGACCTTATTCTCATAGTTGTTGTTGCCAAAATGTGTTTTCACCGTGGAGTGTTCCTGATAAACTGCAATGGAGAGACAGCTTATACTAGAATGTATTCTTGAGTACAATGCTGAAAGCTGGCATTACTCTGGGAAAAGCTTTTCCAGCAGCTTCAAAATTATCTAGCAAAATCTGTTTTGCTAGTAAAAAAAAAAAGAATAATAAAAAAAGCTATGTCTACAGAAAAAAAATCTGTGAATTATTTTTCATGTTTTTACGTAGCCTTGTATTTAAGATTATCAGCACTGACCTTTATCTGATTCCTGACAATTCTGCTTAGGAGTGTTGAAAGGGGTTTAAAACTCAAGTTTTCAGTTAGAAGGTGGCTTATAATTTTGATAAAAGAAGGATTATTAGAAGTCCCTTAGTGATTTCTATGTATGGGATATTCACACTGGATCTGACATTGCAGATTGCAGTGTATAGCACACAGAATTTTGCTAGTCCTCATGAGGTCAACACAAGCACTGGGATGTGAACACTCCAGTTGTCTAATACACTAATTAATGCTGTCTTGAAGCTCATATTTTGTCTATCTTGCAGTTTATATTTTAGTTACACATCTAATTAGATAATCTATCTAGATATGCCATGTTTCTATGTAAAATGACAGCTTCCCTTAGATAGGGTTATAAAAAATCATATATGTGGGAAATGTGATGACAAAGATGTGGAATTTATTTTAGCTTTGAGTGATTGGCAAGGATTCCATCACTTAAGCAGCAGGTATCATTTTTCAGCAGTAGTTTGTTTTCTATGTTGCACATCAACATTTGTAGCCGAGTCCTGAATTTCTCCTCTCCATATGCCAAGTATGAGCTCCTTTTGCATCAATATGTCACACTTGCTTAGATATTTATGATTAGCTCAGAACTGATGAGCTTGGTATATGTTGCCACTTTTTGTCTTTTTGGTTTCTAATATTTCTCAAGTGCATAAACTAGACAGCTTTGATGGGAGCTAGAAAGTTACTCTATATTCGACTAGAAGTAGTGCCTCCAAACTGACAAACTTGGAATGAGTGCAGTAGCTTCTTACGTGTGAAGAATATAGAAGGGAACTCGGGCAGTAAATTTATATAGATAAGAGTTCACTTGCAGATATTTTCTTTCCCTTCCCTTCCCTTCCCTTCCCTTCCCTTCCCTTCCCTTCCCTTCCCTTCCCTTCCCTTCCCTTCCCTTCCC